>WNWU01000320.1:0-32132 GCA_012654045.1 Ptyas mucosa
CTGGTGAGGGCCTGGGAGGTACTTCATTATTTGTGAAAAGGAATTATACAGCTAATAGAAAAGGAAAAATTAGAAAAGCCTCTCAGCCGTTCACAGTAATAGACAAGATTTAATAACCAAAGAAAAACATTCAAAACACATTAAAACATGGCAAACAGTGCAGGGTGTCAGACCTCAAAAACCCTCTAGAAAAGCTTATAGAAATTCTTGTAGAAAACAGTAATTTTAAGCGGCAGATAGATTATTATAAGCTATAAAGAGCCGTGATGACGCAGTGGTTAGAATGCACTGCAGGCTACTTCTGCTGATTGCCGGCTGCCAGCAATTTGGCAGTTCGATCCTGACTGGCTCAAGGTTGACTCAGCCTTCCATCCTTCCAAGGTCAGTAAAATGAGGAGCCAGATTTTGGGGGGAAATATGCTGACTCTGTAAACCACTTAGAGAGAGCTGTAAAGCACTGTCAAGCGGTCTATAAGTCTAAGTGCTATTGCTATTATCAAATTCCCTTATCCACTCATTGTCCCCAGGAGCCTTTGTAAATATGGTTACCCAGGGCTAACTGAACTGGGATTTAATAAATTAGATCAACTGGATTCACATGCCAGGCTAAATAATGAATTAACTACCTGGGTCAGATTTTCAGTCTGCTAGCTTTTCATCTAGTATGCTCAAGTCAGCACTTCATGATCATCTTTTGGATCAAAAATGGGCATCTCTATTCATAGAGATTCAGATGCCGCAACTCTAGTACTATTTCACAAGGCATTGAAGACCTGATCATTTCCACAGAGATTTGCATCAGATGGGTAGACAAACTCTTATTATTGATGCTCATTGTTTATCCTTGTTGCCTGGGGCATGAAGTCTGGTGAGTTTATGTGTTTTAATCCTGTAAGACCCCTGAGCTACTTGTGTAAGATGAACAACTATATAAATCATAAACAAACAAACAGATTGCTCTTATAGTTGAACCAATCTGCTCCAGGTATGACTGAACAGATAGCAGGTTCAAGCTCTGTTGCATTTATAAATTTTAAGTCATTTTCAAAGTTAAAATCTGAAATAAAAAAGAGCAAAATTAATAGAAAGACAAAAAGAATGTATATAAAGCAAAATATCAAATATAAACATAAAATGTCCACCTGGCTGAATACTGATGAATCTATTTCAACAATGGTAATCCCCAGACACACACTATCCACCTGGTTGAATATTGATATATTTCAAGAATAATAATCCTCCCCAGGTTCACATAAACATCTACATCTATGCTTACTAAATTAGTAGAAAACACTGAAAATATGACAGATGTGAAAATCTATTATCAACCAACCAATTTGAGCTACTGTCTATTTATATATAAAAAAAGTTAACAAGTAATTCCAACAACAAAGCTAAGCTTCAAATTCCTCTTTTAGTAATATTTTATTGGCCCAAAGGTGCTTCTCCAAAAGGCAACTGGACTTTCTTGGGTTTTTTCCTTGACAATGTTTCACTTCTAAGAAGTTTCTTCAGTTTTGACGGAATGATGGGGAGTGGAAGGATTTATATTTTTTGCAGTCATCTGAGCATTAGCTCTCTGAGAGTCATTAAGTCATTAGTGGAAGTTTAATCTGTATTTGTCTGGAACCCGCACTGCATATTGGACATTAATACAATTGAGCGTGTCCAGAAATCTGCTCGCAACAAAATACCTTATGCCATCAGTCTTGAAATTCTGGGCTTAGAATCCTTAGAACTACGGTGTCTTTGGTATGACCTAAGTGTGGTACATAAAATTATCTGCTATAATATCCTACCTATCAATGACTACTTCAGCTTCAACCACAACAATACACGAGAATAGTGTGGGCAAAAATTTTTTGCTATATGATTGAATTAGAGAAATGGCAATAACTATGGGAAAGGAATTATAAATTAACAATGCCAACAGCATATAAAGAAAATTTATATAAAATGTTTTATAGATGGCATATTCCACCAGAAAGGTTAGAAAAAATGTTTAAAGACAAATCAGCTAAATGTTGGAAATTTCACCAGTCGCTGGGATCATATTATCATATATGGTGATCATGTAAGGAAGCAAAGAATTATTGGGTTTAAATACAAACATTTAAAGGAATGCTATCCCAGCGTATAGCGTTAAGACCAGAGACATTTTTATTGGTAATTTTACTGGAGAAATGTGGAAAGAAGATACATATTTGATTATACATATAATGACAGCGGCTAGAATAGTGTTTGCACAAAACTGGAAAGCAGAAAAAATCCTGTTAGAAGGAGAGATAATAAAGAAAATTTTAGAATGTGCAGAAATGAACAGAGTAACATTAAGAATAAAAGATAAAGAGGAATAGGTGTATTTGGAGACGTTTTTATGAGTGGTTAGAAAAGAAGTATAAGAAAAGAAGAATAAAAAATTAGAGATTAATAAATTAGCTAGGGTGGTTCCGCCCCAGGCGCCTGATGGATCCTGATAGGTTCCAGATGGAGCTTGGGCCATTCCCCGAGATTCTGGCTCACAACTCGGCTGAAGATCTGGTGGCTGCCTGGGATAGTGCGGCCGCCGGGGCTTTGGACTGTGTTGTGCCTTTGCGGCCTCTGACCCGGCACCGAACTCACTTAGCTCCTTGGTTTTCCGAGGATCTGAGGGAGATGAAGCACCAGAAAAGATGCCTAGAGAACGGTTAGAGGGCCAGCCGGTCTGAATCTGACCTGACACTGGTAAGGTCTCATATTAAGACCTATCTAGTGGCGATAAAAGCAGCAAAATCTAGCTATTTTGCCGCTCTTATCGCGTCATCAGATAATCGCCCAGCTGCCCTGTTCAAGGTGACCCGCTCCCTCCTCCATCTGGGAGCATGGGATGACCCCTTGCAGGGCCGAGCTGAGGACTTTGTACAGTATCTGCATGATAAAATCACTCAGATATGGGAAGACTTGCCGCTGACTGGGTTAGTTCAGATGAGATGACTGAGGCAGGTCTTGAGTGTGATATCTGGGAGGAGTTTGATCCTGTGGCTCCCGAGGACATGGACAGGATCCTGGGACGGCTGAACACAACCACATGTTTATTGGACCCGTGTTCCTCCTGATTGGTGCTGGCTTCCCGGGAGGTTACACGAGGCTGGCTCCAGGGGATTATTAATGCTTCTCTGGGTGAGGGTGTCCTACCGGCCGCCTTGAAAGAGGTGGTGGTGAGGCCCTTCCTCAAGAAGCCCTCTCTGGATCCAGCTGTTTTGGCTAACTATCATCCAGTCTCCAACCTTCGTTTTATTGCGAAGGTTGTTGAGAGTGTGCTGGCGTGGCAATTTCCCCAGTACCTGGATGAAACTGTCTATTTAGATCTGCTCCAGTCCGGTTTCAGGCCTGGATACAGCACGGAAACGGCATTGGTAGTGTTGGTGGATGATCTCTGGAGGGCTCAGGTTAGGGGTTATTCCTCTATCCTGGTCCTGTTAGACCTCTCAGTGGCTTTTGATACCATTGATCATGTTATCATGTTGCGCCGACTGGAGGGATTAGGGGTGGGGGGCACTGTTTTGCAGTGGTTCTCCTATCTCTCCAACTGGTTGCAATCTGTGTTGACAGGGGGGCAGCGGTCGACCCCAACGTGCCTTGTTTGTGGGGTGCCACAAGGGTCAGTCCTCTCACCCCTCCTGTTCCACATTTATGTAAAGCCACTGAGTGAGATCATCCGTGATTTTGGGGTGGAGTTCCAGCAGTACATTGATGACACCCAGCTCCACCCCAGACCATCCCAATGATGCCTTGGAAGTGATGTCCCAGTGCCTGGAAGCTGTGCGGGTCTGGAGGGGGAGAAACAGGCTTCGACTCAACCCGTCCAAGACAGAGTGGCTGTGGCTGCCGGCGTCCCGGTATAGCCAGCTGGTGCCATCGCTGGTTATTGGGGGAGAATCACTGGCCCCCACGGAAAGGGCTCACAACTTGGGCATCCTCCTGGACTCATGGCTGTCTTTAGAAGAGCATACGATGGCCGTGGCCAGGGGGACCTTCTATCAGGTTCGCCTGATACGCCAGTTGCGCCACTTTCTAGATCGGGACTCCCTACGCACAGTCACTCAAGCACTCATCACTTCTCGTCTGGACTACTGTAACGCTCTCTACATGGGGCTCCCCTTGGGGTGCACCTGGAGGCTCCAACTGGTGCAGAATGTGGCTGTGCGGGGGATTATGGGAGCGACAGGGCGCTCCCATGTGACACCTCTCCTGCGTGAGCTGCATTGGCTTCCAGTGGACTTTTGGGTGCACTTCAAGGTATTGGTAACCACCTTTAAAGCGCTCCATGGCTTAGGGCCGGGGTACTTACGGGACCGCCTTCTGCCACCAATTGCCTCCCACCGGCCAGTTCACTCCCATAGAGAGGGCCTCCTCAGGGTGCCGTCTGTCAGACAATGTTGGCTGGTGACCTCCAGGGGGAGAGCCTTCTCTGTGGTGGTGCCCACCCTCTGGAACGATCTACCCCCAGAGATACGAGTAATACAGACCTCCGGACTTTTCATCGGGCCCTTAAAACTTACTTCTTTCAGTTAGCCGGGCTGGCCTGACTCCATGTGGGTTTTAACGTTTGATACTGATTTTAATTGAAATGTTTTAAATTATGGTCCAAATTTTATAAATTATTTTAAAATTATTTTAACTTTTGTATACAATTGTTTTTAGTTGGCTGTTCACTGCCCTGAGTCTGGAAAGAGAAGGGTGGTATAAAAATTCAATAAATAAATAAAATACATAAATAAATGAGTAAATGAGAGAGAAGACAAAAAAGGAATAGAAACCCAGATGACACCTGTGTAAATGGAAAAGGGGGATGGAGGGAGGAAATGGAAAAAATGTTACTGTATAAATGTATATTTATAATGATATGTGTGAAATCAGAAAAATAAAAAAGAAATTGAAAAGAAAATGTATATGAATAGAAAATCTTGGTTGCTCGGATACCACTTTGGAAAATATTGAATTGAAAATGAATACAACAATGGAGAGAGAATGGAAAGAGGAGTAGAGGGATAGATAGGAGGGGAGAAGAGAGGATGGAGAGAGAGGAATAGAAGAAAGGGAAAAGGTGAAGAAGAAAGGGAGGGGAAATAAGATTAGGAGAGAAGGTTAGAAAGGGAGGAAGAAAGGAGGAGTGGGGGAAAGGAAGGGGAAGGAGAGAAAGGGAAGGAGAGGAGAAAAGAAGAAAGTAGAAGAAGATAGAAGAAGGGAGGGAAGGGAAAGAGAGAAGGAGAAGAAGGATTGTTGTAAAATAAGGGAGATGGAACGGTAGAAGAGCACCTCGAGTAGACTCCAATTTTTTAGGATCAAGAATGAACTAATATGAAAGTTAAAACACAATATGTATGATTAACAATGGATAAAAGACTGTAGATTTATAATATGTTTATGATAAATTTAAAAAAAATTTAAAAAAATAAAACCCAAACAATAAACGAGCAAACAATAGATACAAATTTAAAGTGAACCGCTCCAAACTCGATTGCAGAAAATATGACTTCCGTAACAGAGTGGTCAATGCCTGGAATGCACTACCTGACTCTGTAGTTTCTTCCCCAAACCCCCAAAACTTCAACCTTAGACTGTCTATTGTTGACCTCACCCCATTCCTAAGAGGTCTGTAAGGGGCGTGCATAAATGCACCAGAGTGCCTACCGTCCCTGTCCTAATGTCCCCTTTTATTCGTATCCATTTTATGTATTCAATTCATGCTTATACTTATATATATTATCTAATACATACTTGTCACACAAATAAATAAATAAATCTTCAGTCACCTGAATCAGAGAGGGTGGGGCCTTTTTGAGACTGCTGAAAGGATTGTGACAGGAAATAGGTGGTGTCGTAGCTCTCCTCCTCTGTTGAGGGGGGGCTATTCAACTTGAACATAGAAAAGATGACTCACCAGATGGAAAGTGTCACCAGTGACATCCACAACAACATGCAATGCTTGCGCTAACTTCTTAAAGTTTTCATCTTCAGGAGCAAACTGACCTCCAAAACTCAAAGCAAATATGACATTAGAAACTGCATTTAGTACTGGAAATGAAGGGTCAAAGGGCTCTCCTGCAAATGAAGATATTTCATAATGAATTATTAAAGCATAGAACTTCTATGGGAATGAAGGAAGATCATTGGGATCTCAGTGACTTGTTTCAATTTAAAAAAAAATCAAATCTCTTTTTATTCGAAACACACAGAATGGGAAAAAGTTCTGCAGATGGGGATTTAAGTCATTACTCCAAATTACAAACCTTTTGTTTGTCTAAACATCTCCACCAATGTCTGAGCTCTGTCTTCTAATAGATGCTCAATGCTTTTCTTCCCCAGGCCCAGCTTCCGCAGAGAAGAGATGCCAAGGTGTCGCTGCTGTTTCCAGTTGTGGCCATTGGAAAGAAGAATTCCTGTGGGCATCAGCAGACAATGACAAGTTACTCCTGATAACACTCACATGAAAAAACAGTTAGGTTTAGTTCTTGCCAAACATGTCTCTGGATTTCAGGTGGGAATACCAAACCTTTGTAACATGTTGTCATTTTGTAAGATTCCAGCTATGTTATTTTTTTTCTTACATTTTCTCATTTATTCATTTTGGAAGTCACATGGACACTGGGAGACACATGTGGTATGGTGACCATGGGTCCAGTGCTTGCCAGCCTCTATCTTATATGACAGACATCGAAAGCTTCTCAGATGATGTAAACATTCATGAAAGAGAACGTATGTTATAAGCACAAGAGACAGGATCTTCTCAGGGGTGACAGAATCGATCTTCAACAAACAAGATTGAAACTAACCAGCAAAATAAACAAATGGCATTTTTGTTCACCAAATTTAATCAAGTTACTATTGTGTTTTTCTGCTAATGATTAAGTAAACTATTTCAGATTGCTTTTATATAAGCCATTGATAAATGAATGATAAATAATCCAACTGTATGTACAGGCACGTTTTCGATCATGGAGAGAGCTAGAGAGTTAGAAAGCTAGAAAAACATCTACGTCTGCTTCATTCACTATGCTAAAGCCTTTGATTGCATGGCTTGCTCCTTGACTGATCGACTGGTTTCGAGCAGTGGTAGATCTAGATGTGGGGCTACGAGAGTTTAGAGTATGGGGAGAAGGGAGCACGGGACAATAAAAAAAGCAGATAAAATGGCCTCTGCCCCCAAGGGAGATAAAGATGGGAGCCATTGTTCCTGAGTCTACTGACAGGGCCCGGAGACCATCATTCCATTGTTTTAGATGCAACCAGATGGGACATCAGGTGGCAGAGTGCCCCATGCCAGTGCCACAAACGCCAGCTCCAGAACTATCTTCCAGTGGGAGGGAGAGAGGACAACCTTGAGCAACACCAGAGTGGTCCCAAGTGATGCAGATCCTGCCAGCGGATGCTGAGACAATAACCAGGGCGGTTCCTGGTGGTGTCTGGGGATAGTGACAATGTGGACCCAGAAGATCCGATGGTGAGTGACCCCATTCAGCCCTTTGTAATTCCTGTTGTCATCCAGAACCTTCGCTCTTCTCAAGGAATCGAATATGGGGCCCTGGTAGATTCAGGGTACACGCGTTGCCTGATCCGCTGTGCTGTGTTAACCGAACTGGGGATCAGAACCATCAGGATGAAAACCTCCAGCAAGTATGAACAGATGGATGGCTCATTACTGGGGGGGGGGGGCACCCATTTAATTGAACAAGTCCAGTTAGAGATAGGGAACCATTGGGAAAGATCCAATTCATTATAGTGGAAAGGATGATTGAGCTGATTATATTGGGGTTAGCGTGGCTCAACAAATAGGAGCCTATTTGGGAAGGGGGTTTCCGGAAACTACGTTTGACACTTGGCCCAGAGCTGTCTGTGAACAACCAGATAAAAGAAGGAACAGGGGTGAGAGAAAAGCCAGTTATAGCTCCACCAGATCAGGGGTTCCCTACTATATAGGGGGATTTGCCTGCTGTGTTCAGTGAAGAGGAGTGTGAGATGCTCCTCCCTCACAGGTCGACTGACTGTGCCATTGAATTGATCCTGGGGGCCAAGCTGCCAAAACCCCATATGTACTCAATGACACTGAAAGGACTGGAGGAATTGAGATAATACATTGATAAAAACCTAGCAAGGGGTTTCATTAAACCCAGCAGGTCCAGGATGGCAGCATCTGTTCTCTTCAGAGAGAAGAAAGATGGGGGGTTACGTTTGTACATTGACTTCTGTGGCCTCAACGTCATATGCATGGAGCATTTGTACCCGCTGCCATTAATGAAGGACCTATTCGCTACTTTGGCAACAGGCTGTATTTTCACAAAACTTGAATTATGTGAAGCTTATTACAGGGTATGGATCAAACCAGGGGATGAGTGGAAAACTACGTTCAACTGTCCCCTGGGGAGTTACCAATTCCAGGTAATGCCATTTGGGTTGCAGGGAGCCCCTGTGGTGTTCATGCAGTTAATCAATGAAGTCCTGCATGAACACTTGTACCGGGGGGTCCTTGTGTAACTGAACAACATTTTGATCTATACCCAAACAATGGAGGAGCACACCCGTTTAGTTTTGTCAAGTATTAGAAAAGTTACTAGCAGCCAAATTATTCGTGAAACTATCAAAATGCGAGTTTCACCAAACAAGATTGGATTATCTGGGATACAGAATATCGAGGGAAGGAGTCAAAATGGATCCCAGGAAAGTCCAGGCAGTGTTAGAATGGCAAGCCCCAAGGACTCAAGAACGGTTACAGAGCTTCCTCTGTACAGAATTTCTATTGGCAGTTCATTCCCTCCTTTGCTAAGGTGGCTTTGCCCCTGACAGACTTACTGTGGACCAAACCCGTGATAGCAAGACCAAGACCAGGGCAACCGTTACGGTGAACTACTGAATGTCAATGGGCTTTTGAGGAACTGAAGGGGTTTTTCACCCGTGAACCAGTGCTCAAACACCCCGATCCGAAACAAGCCTTTGTAGTACAGGTAGACGCCAGGGACATGGCTGTAGGTGCTGTTTTCTTACAGAAAAACACCCAAGGCCAATTGCAGCCCTGTGCATATACCTCCCGGAAACTGACAACAACGCAACGAGGGTGGGCAATCTGGGAGAAAGAAGCTTTTGCCGTCTGGTGAGCACTCCTGACCTGGAGACATCTTCTTGAGGGTACTCCATACCCATTTGAGGTGTGGACAGATCATAAGAATCTGGAAGTCCTCCAAACACCAAGAAGGTTGTCCCCAAAACAGGTGAGGTGGGTGCAGTACTTCCAGTGATTCTCATTTCATCTAAAATATGTTCCGGTTGGGGAAAATGTCCTAGCCGATGCCTTATCCTGGATGTCCCAGTATAACAACAAATGGGAGGAGGTAGTGGAAGCTCTCTGGGCAGCCAGTGAACAGCATATCACCAGGTAACACGTCAGACAACCCGTTCCAGGATTAATTAAGAATGGCACTGATAACTAATCCATGGCTAGCTAGTAATCGAGATCTGATAAGTTTCAAGGAAGATTTGGCTTGGAAGGGGGACAAATTATATATCCCTAGCAGCCTATGGAGTGGTGTATTGAAACGTTGCCATAATGCCAAACCAGCTGGCCATTTTGGTTTTCTAAAGACATTGCATCTAGTAAGAAGACAGTTTTGGTGGCCCCGGATGTGGGTGGAGATTGAGGAATATGTGAAGGTGTGTCCAACATGTGCGATGGCCAAACCAAGGACAGGACAGCCCCTTGGTCTATAACAACCGGTGGCTAATCCTTGGCGTCCATGGGATGAAATTGCTATGGATTTCATAGTCGAACTCCCAAGTAGCAATGGTTTTACGGTACTATGGACAGTGGTAGATTTGTTCTCGAAACAGGCTCATTTCGTGCCATGCAAAGGGATACCATCCGCACAGTGACTAACGAGCCTTTTCTCCAACACATCTACCACCTTCACGGAGTGTCAAGATGCATTGTATCTAACAGGGGTGTGCAGTTCACCTCTAGATTTTGGAGGGAGTTTATGTGTCTGATAGGGTCAACACAAGGGCTGAGTTCAGCATTCCATCCCAGCACCAACGGGGCAGTTGAATGAGCCAACACTATGGTGGAACATTACCTGCGTTGTTACGTGTCATACCAGCAAATGGACTGGTCAAACCTCCTACTGTTCACGGAAGTGGAGTACAACAACACGGTGCACCACAGCACGGGCCTGTCCCCTTTCCAGGTGGTGTGTGATATGGAACTCCCAGTGATCCCTGAATTAGAACAAAACCCTCAAACCACACAAACCCCAAAAGGCTGGGGGAATAAGATTCGCAGGGTGTGGCTTCAGGTGAAGACAACGTTACAGAAGGCTGCAGAGGAATATAAAGTGCAAGCAGACAAGAAGAGGGCGGATCATAAACTTTTCCAGGTGGGGGATCGGGTTTACTTCTCCACAAAATACCTGAAGCTCAGACTGCCAAATAGAAAACTGGGACCGAAATACCTGGGACCATTCACGATAACCCGGGTGATCAATCCCATAACAGTTGCCCTAAAACTACCACCACTACTGGGGAAGATCCATCCTGTCTTCCACAGTAGCCTGTTGAAACCCATAGCAGCAGAACGAAGCAGGGATCCCCTTAATCTGCCAGGTCCAGTACACACAGACTACTATGAAATAGACAGAATACTGGATTACAGAATGATGACGTTTCAAAGCGCTGGAGAGCCGTGGAAACACGAGAATTACAAAATACCTGATGGACAGCTGATGGGTGTGTGTGGCTTCAAATGCTGGATGCTGGCTAACCGGACCTAAGTGAATAAATAGCACTGAGAGGCAGTTGCTCTCAGCGCTGACTTTGACCCGATTACTTGCCCTGTCCTGCCTGTTGCCTGTGTTCAGCAATTAAAGCTTTGCAACTATCACCATCTGCTGGTCTTTTATCTGAATTGCATAGACCCAGAGCAGAAAGGCCAAGACCCCAGCTGACAGGGAGGTATTGGCTGGTGCCCTGGGGAAAGAGGAGGCACCAGCACCCCATCCTCACTGTTGGTCTTGGTCTGTTTGCTGCCCTCCTCCACCTTATCCTTGCTGCTGGGGCCAAAAAGCATTTGTTCCAGTGGCCTGGAGATCATAGACCTGCTGAAAGTAAGGCATGGGCGGCCAAGGACAAGTAGCCAGGCCTCACCTAGTGCACTTCTCCATTGCCTGTGGGGCCCACACAAGGGAGGGCAAGGCATGTGGAACAGTGGTGGGTTCCTCCCAGTTTGGCTGAGCCGGTAGTGGTGACGATATGACGTCCTTCCTGCTTTGCTTTAGAATCCAATTTATGAACCAATTTTGTTAGCTCAATTTTTAAAATCATTTTAATTGTTTTCTTCTCTTTTTTTACCTGTCATTTACATTGGTATTTTATGTACCATGTTTCCCCAAAAATAAGACCCTGTCTTATATTTTTTTTGCCACCAAAAAAGGCATCAGGTCTTATTTTGGGGGAGGATGTCATCCACTGATTCAGCTCACTTGCACGGATTGCCCTTGGGCTCCTTTTAGCTATCAGAGGCCTTCAGGAACTTATTCTGCAGCTGGCAAGGCTGGATCGATCTGGAGCTCTGTTATTGGCTGCAGAGGCTTCAGGAAAGCCTTGTCAGTCTCGCCAGCTGCAGAAGAAATGAGCTGGCATGGTAGGTGTTGGCGTGTGAGAGGCCTGGCTGCAATTGTCTGAAGGGAAGTAGTAGGGCAGCTCTTCCCCCCCCCATTCCCACCCTAGCTTAATTTTTACCTGTGCACCCTGGGGTCGGCAGGGTCTTAATTAGGGCTTATATTGGGGGTAGGGCTTATTATTGGGTATATTATGTGTAAAAAATCAAGCTAGGACTGACCTTCAGAAACATGGTAGATGCTGAAATTGTTACATTGTAGTCATTGCTGAAAGTCAATTGAGTATGGCAGGATACAAAACCAAAATATAAATCTGAACTCAGATATTGGTAAATGTCTGCATGTATTTATAAAAGTTACAGCATAGATAGTGGTAGCAGTTGCTTTTCCTGATTGTGATCATAATTCAAGGACTACTACTATTAGGATACCATTCTGAATTTTGTACATATATCACATACATGTTTTCATGTTTGTACTTTGACGTCAGGCAAGATAATATTTTATTCCAATTTTAGAAATGTTAGTACCTTGTAATAGATCCCAACTAAACCTAATTCTTGTATATGGAAAATACTGAAAGCTTATTATTATATATGTGGATAATCAATATGAAATCACTGCCTTTAGTTGAGTTGGTCAAATGGAAAGAATTCATGAAAATCAAATCTGCAAAATTTGAAGAAAGAGCCAAAATTTGAAAAAAGAAGGAAAATATGAAGGAAAACGCAAGGACTGAAGATGAAAGGGAAGATAAAGTTTTAGTGGAATGGGGAGGAGAAGTAGATATTTATTAAAAAAGAAGTAATGTCAAAATCAATATATCAATGTAACAGACAAGATGGAATGCAATGGAGATGCATAATAATTTGATGTAAAATATTTCCTTTACTTATCTCACGCCTTTAAATCATTTTGTTTACTATTTGTAAGTGATAAGTTCTCTCAGGATTAGCTGTAACTATTGATTGGTTATCAGCTTGTAAGTTTGAACTGGCCAATCATGCCGCAGTAATTGATTTCAAGTTCTTGAAGTATATAAGGGAGGGCTTTCCTAGCCCACAGGGACTCTGTGAGACCAAGAGAGACAAAAAGAGAGACAGAGACTTGCATATGCCACAGAACCTCCAGGGCTGAAGTCACTTCAATGAAGCAAAAGAGCTGAGTCACTGCCTTGCTTCCGAGGAAGCAGACAAAGAACCGAGAATTCCCTATGCTGAAGGAAGACTCCATGAAGAGCTGATGGACTTTGCTAAGAGGAGAGCTTTTGGCTGTTGGTGTTTTCTTGTAGGCTTTGCTTTTATGTGTTTTTATTAAAACAAATAGTTTCTCAAGACTCCTCTCTCGACTTGCATGCTTTAGTGCGTTTGTGTGCGTAATTGGATCACGGTCTATTGTGTACAGAACCTCCTTCACAATTGGTAGCAGAGGATCTTCTGTGGACCTGATTCGCATCACAATGCACTAAGCAAGCATGCCCACCATTAAACCAACGCAACAGGAGAAAGTTGTAATCTGGGCTTCTACCAGAAACAAACAGTCCCAAGAAGAATCGATGGAAGCGGAAGCCAGGATAGCTTCAGCTGAAGGACTTCAAGCAACAGTTGAGCAGGAAAGTGGAGAGGCTGCAAATTTTGAAACAGATGCCCCAGCTCTCGAGATACACACTGCTGAAGGTGATTTTCCCCCGCTTGCAAAATTAGAAGGTGGACGGGTGTCTCCTATGGCATCGAATGCGAGCCCGATGGGAGAAGATGAGGTGAGGTCAATAATACTTCGAACTCTCAGCCTCCCGACAACATGTGAGAATCCGGTTGCTGATCTCAGTGTTTTGATGCAAGCAGCAACTATGCCAGTGATAGCAAGGGACAGGATTGAAACTCAGGATAACGCCAGACCGGTAAGGGATATTCAATCTTCCCCTGTAACCCCCCTTGCTGGCTGAAGATCAATAGTAGGAAACAATAGACTGCCCATTTTAAATTTCCCGCCACCTACTGCTCAAACTGTTTTAAATCAGCCAGCTGGAATTTTTATCCCTCCAACGACTGCAGCATCATTTGTTCCAGCTGTGTCAGTGATGCCACCAATGCTGCCTGGGTGGGCTTTTACCCAGGCGACCAATACAGTTACGGCGGCCACAGCTTTGAATATAAGAAGTTCGCCTCCCGAATCTGAGATCGCAAGTGCAATTGAAACGTTAACTGTGTTTTTTGGAACTGATTTTCAGTTATTCCTTGCCCAACGTGCAACAGCAGCCCATATTAATATACTCTCGATGTCCACCACCCACTCCTCATCTGTTGTGAATGGGGCAGGCTCTCCTAAGGTGCCTCCAGTTTTTGGGGCTATCTCTGGGACTGCATCAACTGAGGTTGAGGTTCCAGGAGCATGCCCAAGATTTTCTGTGGAGGAGCAGCTGAGGAGTTCTTTGCACTCTGGAGTTCAGGCATGAGTAAATTCCGGGCCCATGCAGCTCGGAACTTCAACTATCCCTATTAGGGAGGAACAACCATCGAGTGACCAGTCGGCAGATTTTAAGCCAGCCGTCACAATCCCTATGCCCTATTGTCAGTTTAGAAACTTGCAGCATCATGGGCAACAACTTTCTGCCTTTGCACCCGCAAACACAAATGTTTTACCATCCAGTTTTAAAACCTTGAATATAAATGGGAAAAACTTAAAAGAGTGGGTTAAAAATATTCAAATGATTTTAATGAGGGAAAATGTATTATCATTATTGCTAGAGCCTCCCACTAAACCCTGGACTCTGGAAATTGACTTGTTGCATCACAAGGCGTTTTGTATTTTGCTATCGTCAATTGATCCTCCCTTGTATCCTAGCATTTCACATGGTTTAACCATATGCGAAGTTTGGCAGAAACTGTTCAAATTGTTTTGTTGTAAGAATTCTATATACAACAAGCAGAATCTCCAGGGAATTTCATTCTGCAAAATTGAAGGATGGAGTGGATATGAATGAGCATCTTTGTGAGCTTAATAAGATGAGAGAAGAGTTAATTTTAAGGGGGGAACATGTATCTGAACAGAGTTTGATCAGCATCATAATTAATTGTCTAGGCTCTAGCTGGGATAACTTTGTTTCCCAATTGGATAACACCAGTTATGAGAATATGTCCCTGGAAGTTCTGTCTGGCAAATTGATTGCAGAAGACAACTTAAGAAAGGATTGGGCGGGGAGATCACTTCCGGTTCCGGATGGCAGCAGACGTTGTTTGGGTAAGCTTTTGCCCCAGCATCTGAATCCCCCCGCCTGGAGGCCCCTCGGGGCTGGGTGCCCTGGTTTTGGGGTATCCACTGTTAAGGGCGGCTCGCCAGGGGTCCCCTGCCTCAATTCCAGGGGCTGGGCGGCCAATGCTGGCATGCCCGAGGCTCCGGCGAGTGTGGGCGGCACACAGCGGCCATTCCCAAGGCCATTCCGTGCCTATGTGCCTGTAGGACCCAGTGTAAATCGAAAGTAAGGCAGCAGGTAAAGAGGTGATCGGAAGAGGAAGGGATGCAGGCCGGAGAATAAGTAGAAAAGGAGAGACTTTGACTCCCGAAGCGATGAGGCATCCTGCAGGTGAGAGGGGGGGGCTGAAGCTTCTCCCCCCCCTTGTAGCTGGGAAGGGCACCGTAGTTGAGAAGAAAGAGGATGAAAAAAGAAGGAGACCTCTTACCTCACTGATTTTTTGTGGAAAATGGTGGAGGCAGAATTCGGGAAGGGAGGCTGGAGGCCCCTCTCTTTGTTGGAGAATTATGGCTGGGGCCTGATTTCCTGCTTCTTTGTACACAATTGATGACATCACCCACCTCTGGTTTCCTGTTTGACCTACTCTACAAGCCGGACTCGTTGCTCCTGTGAGCGTCCTCTGGTGGATCGTGAGGAAATAGCGCTGATTTTTAAAGAGAATCTTCTCTCTCTGGATGTTTGTGCCTACCTGAGGACCTCTCATTCTTTACTACTGTCAGATGGCTAAAGGACAAAGACCAGCTGCAAAATTGGCAAAAATTTTGGAAAAATTGGCAAAATTGGATGAGAAACTTGATAAGCTTGATGACCTGCAAAAAGGGCAACTGGAAATAAAATCTGAAATGGTAGTTATGAAAAAAGATTTAATTGCTGTTCAACAGGTGGCAGAGGAAAATAAGAAAAAGGTGGGAGGTTTGGAGGGGGAGGTGCGGGCAATCCAGAAGAGGGAAGAAATGGGAGGAAATGTAATTTTAACTTCGCAGCTGGATAGAATGTCTTATTTTCTCAGGTTTCAAAATGTGGAAGAGGTGGACCAGGAAGATCTGCGAGAAGTGATGGTTAAATTGTTGGGCGAATTTATTGAAAGAGGTTTGGACTTTATGAGATGGGATATGGATCTAGTTTATAGAGTAAACTCACAATATGCAATTTTACATAGTGTCCCAAGAGAGGTCCACATTAAATTTGTGAGAAGGGAAACGAGAGATGAAATACTGAGAACTCAAAGATCGGGGGCACTGATATACAGGGGCAAGGAGATCACCATTCTGAAGTAGATCCCTAGACAGGTACGAGAATTAAGAAGAAATTATTATTTTTTATCAAGTAAATTGTACCTTAAGGGAATTGGCTTCAGGTGGTTGATGCCGGAAGGTTTGATGATTTTCAGGGAGGGCAGTAGGAAGAAAATTAATAGTGTGGCGGAGGCTCAGGCTTATCTGGAGCAACATAAGACCCTCCTAGAGGGTGAAGATACAGGAACCGAGGAAGGGGAGGTACCAGATGATCAAGGAATGGGGGCGGGCGAGGCCGTGGCGGTCCGGGAGGAAGGGGGTGCTAAGGCCAGAACCTTGAGATCTAGAACCAAGAAATGATGAAGTGAGAGGAATCTATTACATTGTGCCTTTTATGATATCTCTTATTTTTCTAAACTTTAATATTACTCTGGAGACTGAACTGATATTTTTGTATAAATCCGGTTGTTAAATTTGAAATTTTAATAAGGGAAGATCTGCTGTATGTGAAAAAAAGAATATATATATTATCTTTGTAAAAGGATAATGAAAATTCCACATATTGTAAGTGATAATATTGTTTATTTTTAACCAATAAAAACTTTTATAATTAAAAAAAAAGAAGAAAGAATTGGGCGGCTTTTCACAAGAAGGAAAGACCAATGAGAAGGTCAAATAGCCCTGATAAGATATATACTGTTGGGGAATGCTTTAGTTGTGGGTCCAGGGGTCATTACAAAAGAGACTGCCTGCACAATGCCAGTGCTAGAGCACATCAAAGGGCATCCTCTGGTGGTAGGTATAGGAAGAGATCACCCACCCCACATGGAAAGCCACGAGGTAACCCTAGGGGTAGATGGCTGAAGAAAGATGATAAGAAAGACAAATTTGGTTTTGCTAACAACTTTGTTACTGTGGTTGAGACATCTGAATTAGACCTCTCAAGGAAACAACGTGCACAATTGTGGCTGCTGGATAGTGGGGCAAGTAAACACATTGTGAGTGATCGAAGGTTGTTTACTGAATTGAAGGGATATAAATCTATGGTCAAGGTTGCAAATGGTAAAAGGGTAAGAGTTGCAGGTATTGGTAAGGTTTTTATTCCCGGGCTTGGGGAAGTCAATGATGTTTTATATATACCTGAAATTGATCATAACTTGCTCAGTACTGTGAAAATAAGTGAGAATTCTGAGATAGAGGTATTGTTCATAGATGGAACTGCTATAGTTACCAAGGATAAGCGTCTGGTTGGGGAAGTATTGAAAATTAGCGGTTTACCCTATTATTCTCCTATTTCAAGGACTGAGGAATCTGATGGTAGTAATCATATCACTACTTTTGATAGCGATGATGATTCTCAATCAGATTCAGATAGTGAGCCTGAAGGTACCCGTAAGAAGGGGAGTTGTAATGATAACTGTAGGAATGTTTTAAAGAGTAAAAAGTCTGTAAATTTTAACTTGGAACAAGAAAAAAGAGAACCTGAGAATGCCAATACAGTTTTTATTGGCAAGCCATTACACAATGAATGTGCTCACCTCATGCATTGCAGGATGGGTCATGTAAGCTTCCCAATAGTGCAAAAGGTATCTGAATGTTCGAATGGAACTAGAATTAAAGATTGTAACATTTTCCTGGACTGTTCTATTTGCAGGACCGCAAAGTCCAAGGTGAGACCTGCACCAAGAAATCCCAGAGGTATTCTGAACACATATTCCAGTTGGTACATATGGATCTGGTGGGTCCCTTGAAACCCTCTTATGGTAGGAATTGTTACTTCCTGACAATTGTAGATGACCATAGTAGTTTTGGATTTGTTTATCCTATTAAATCCAAGGATCAGGTTTTATCTAAATTTAAGGAATTCTGCAGCCTGATGGAAAATCAGCATAAGGTCAATATTCAAAAGATCTTAACCAACAGAGGAACTGAGTTTAATTCAGCACAGTTCTCTGATTGGCTGAAAAGGAAAGGCATAATACATTTGTGAACAGTGCCCTACTCAGCTTTTCAGAATGGGATTATAGAAAGACAGAATGGAGTGCTGCAGACAATGGTAAGATATGCACTTGAGGATGCTGACCTAAATTTTTCATATTGGGCGGAAGCCGTTTCAAATGCAAATTATACACTCAACTGGGTATGGTCCAGTGTGGTGCAAAAAATCCCATATGAGATAGTGTACGGCCATAAGCTGAAATTAACACATCTTCATGTATTTGGAGTGATGGCCCATGTCCACGTCCCTAAGGAATTTAGGAAGAAGGGAGATAGAGTCTGGGCCAAATTGAGATTCATTGGCTATGAAGCAGGCTCAAAAGCTTTTAGGTTTGTGAACTCAGATGGGAGAATAGTAATATAGTAATATCTAGGTCAGCTACTTTTTATGAAGGTACGAACTGGAGCAGGATCCATGCAAATGCAAATGATTTATCTTCTGGTTACACTTCTGGTTTTGGAGACAAGGAAGATAGTATGCCCCCTAAACCTTTAAAGGGAATTTTAAAATGGAAGACGGAAATAGCCTGGAAAGGAGGGCATTCCACTTTAAAGGTGCAGAATGGTGATAGTGAGGAGGATAACTCATCAGATAGTTGTGGAACGGATGAAGAATCAGTTGAAAGGCCAATTCGATCCACCAGGGGCAAGAGACCCAAAAGATATGAAGGTTTTGTTACTTCCATTGATCAGGTTTCGGTCATACCTCAAGGGTATGAAGATGTGTTGACGCTATCTGATAGAGAACAATAAAATTGGCGTGCTGCAATGGATACCGAATTAGATAGTCTGAAGAGACTGGAGGTATTCACACCAACGAAATTACCAAAAGATAAAAAGGTAATTGGCACAAGATTGGTTTTTAAGAAGAAGCCCATTGAGAAGTTTATTTACAAGGCAAGGTTAGTCGTACAGGATTTCTCACAAAGATTCCCTGATGACTATGTTGACACCTTTTCGCCTACAGTGCGGCCTGAAAGCGTGAAGACTGCACTCACCATAGCTGCCATACAAGAGGAGAATGTGTATCAATTTGACATACAAACTGCCTATTTACACACCAAATTGGATAAGAAGATATATATCAGGGCTCCCCAAGGTTTAGACCATCAGAAAAGTGATATTTGGCTTCTAAACAAAAGTCTCTATGGTCTTAAACAATCGGGCAGAAGGTGGTACGAATGTCTTACCAAAAGTTTGAAACAAATGGGTTTTTCGACCTCATCGGCTGATGAATGTGTGTTCATTAAAAACCACCAGTGTATCAAGGAAACAGTCCTGGTTTATGTGGGTGATATTTTATATATCTGCAAGCCTGAAGACAAATGTAAAAAGTTTTCAAGTGAGTTAAGCAAAAGTTTTGCCTTAAAGCCTGTAGGCCGGATTGATAAATTTTTAGGGGTCCAATTTGTCAAGACTGAGAAGGGGTTTGAACTTTCTCAGCAGGATAAGATCTTGGAACTGATTGAAAGATGTAACATGGCAGAGGCCAAACCTTGTGACACCCCTATGCAAACAGATTTTCTTAAGAACATGTATGTTGAAAGTGCAGCTTTCGAGCAAAAAACACTTTATAAATCCGTGATAGGGTCGTTATTGTATATTGCAGGTTGGACAAGGCCAGATATTAGTCTAGCTGTAAATGTGTTGTCCAAACATTCTGAAAATCCCA
Organism: Ptyas mucosa; assembly: GCA_012654045.1. Classification (NCBI taxonomy): domain Eukaryota; kingdom Metazoa; phylum Chordata; class Lepidosauria; order Squamata; family Colubridae; genus Ptyas; species Ptyas mucosa. The sequence goes on from WNWU01000320.1 coordinate 19,801, forward strand.
CACAATATCACTGGAACGGAATCAAAAGGGTTCTGGGGTATTTAAAGAACACTATAAACCACTCACTTTTGTTGGAGCCAGATATATCAGACAAACCAGAATTATGCCGCTACTCAGATGCAGATTGGGCAGGGGACATTAAGTCCAGGAAGAGTACCTCAGGTTATGTTATATTTTTGAATGGGAGTCCTATTCATTGGTACTCAGGTAAACAGATGTTAATTGCTACTTCTGCTGCCGAGGCAGAATATGTGTGTTTGTCCAAAGCATCCAATAACCTGATTTGGTTTGATGACCTCTTAATGAATTTGTGGGAAGAACCTGTATATCCCATAAATATCTATGAGGATAATATGGCTGCTATTAATATATCAAAGGCTGATACTGTGGGTCAAAGATCACGCTACATTGTTATCAAATATAAACACGTAAGGCAATTGTCCAAAACTGGTTTCATTAGGACAACTTTTTGCGAAACAAAGGAGCAGTTAGCAGACGTGTTTACCAAACCTTTACCCCAGGAGCAACATCAATATCTCCTTGAAAAAAATACCTATGGCTATGTAAAACTGTACCGTTTATTGTTGTAATGGATGTATTCAATATTATGTGTACTTGTATTCAGGATCAATAGCCACAGAGAAGGGGATTGTGAGAGATAAGTTCTCTCAGAATTAGCTGTAACTATTGATTGGTTATCAGCTTGTAAGTTTGAACTGGCCAATCATGCCGCAGTAATTGATTTCAAGTTCTTGAAGTATATAAGGGAGGGCTTTCCTAGCCCACAGGGACTCTGTGAGACCCAGAGAGACAAAGAGAGAGACAGAGACTTGCATATGCCACAGAGCCTCCAGGGCTGAAGTCGCTTCAATGAAACAAAAGAGCTGAGTCACTGCCTTGCTTCCAAGGAAGCAGACAAAGAACTGAGAACTCCCTATGCTGAAGGAAGACTCCATGAAGAGCTGATGGACTTTGCTAAGAGGAGAGCTTTTGGCTGTTGGTGTTTTCTTGTAGGCTTTGCTTTTATGTGTTTTTATTAAAACAAATAGTTTCTCAAGACTCCTCTCTCGACTTGCATGCTTTAGTGCATTTGTGTGCATAATTGGATCACAGTCTATTGTGTACAGAACCTCCTTCACACTATCACTCCCACCCTCCCCACCACCACATGCTATGCATCACCGCAAATTAGAACAGTGTGGTGGTTATTTAGATGCAATTCCTTACTATTTCCACTTACCCATTCCTTTCCCTGCATCAGTCAAGAATGGATCCTCCATGCGAAGAGAGAATTCTTCTGGGAAGTTGGTCATTGCTTCTTTTACAGTTTTGAATCCAGACAGCACTACTATAAGGTAAGATCCAATCCATATGGTGTACATATTTCCATATCGTTTTGTAGGCTGCCAAGTGAATCAAAGTTGAGAAGTATTACAAATAAAACAGATTTACAGTCTTTCCTAAACCCTCAATTCTCAGGCTTCTGCAATATGCCACTGGCAATTCTCTTCTCTTTAGAAACTTATTTTCTCTAAGATTCCTGTAAGAACTACTCCATTTCTTTTCTTTACTTTTTCCTGGGATGTTCCTTTCTCTTTATTTCTGTCTGAAATCCACCATCATGAGCCATGGTGGCACAGTGGTTAGAATGCAGTACTACAGGCTACTTCTGCTGACTGTCGGCTGCCTGCAATTTGGCAGATCGAATCTCACCAGGTTCAAGGTTGACTCAGCCTTCCATCCTTCCGAGGCTGATAAAATGAGGACCCAGATTGTTGGGGGCAAGAGGCTGACTCTGTAAACAGTTTAGTGGGGGATGTAAAGCACTGTGGTATATAGGTCTAAGTGCTATTGCCAAGAACTACTCCATTTCCTTCTTTTTTATTTTTCCTGGGATGTTCCTTTCTCTTTGTTTCTGCCTGAAATCCACCATCTCCTGTCTTGCTCCCTTCTCCCATGCCTCAGATGAGAGCTGGCATTTTGATTGCTCATTCCCATTTGAATTAGAATTAGAATAACAGAGTTGGAAGGGACCTTGGAGGTCTTCTAGTCCAACCCCTTGCTTAGGCAGGAAATCCTATACCATTTCAGACAAATGTTATCCAATCTCTTATTAAAAACTTCCAGTGTTGGAGCATTCACAACTTCCAAAGGCAAGTTGATTAATTGTTCTAATTGTTAGGAAATTTCTTCTTAGTTCTAAATGCTCCTGTGACTGACAGATATTTGAGCCAATGGTTGTCTGAAACAACTTGTCTATGAATCACATCTTTTGAGCAATCCATTTTGGTTTTTGGAAGCTTTCTCAACCTCTTCGCCCTCTGCTTTTTTAAGCCACCAACTCCTCAGCTTTCCTATTGTCAGCTCTACATTGATAGGACATTTTAGGAAGCTTTGTCTGCCCTGAAATAATGTTCTTCATCTGATCAGTTGCAACCTGAATTAAGATTGGCCACGGGAGCAATACAATCTCCAATCAAACTAAAATTGTAAAAAAAAAAATCGATGAACTTGTTTGTGAGGTATGACTCATGCAGATGGAGTGTGAGAAGGCGTGTGAGTCAACAGTAGCCCAAAATCAGAAAGAATCTAGGGGCACTATTACAGTTTATATAGGGAGCATTATGACACTACTGGAGACAAATGCCATCTTCAACAGCAGAGAAATGCATCCTGGTGAATTTGCTTTGGTCACAGTGCTACCATCTCCAGTTTGCTTAATCGGAGACAGAGTGTGAAGCAAATCCATTTTTTCTGGCTCCAGAGAAGGCAGAAAAGCTGAGACACATGACTGCAAGTATAACAAGTTTTTAACTGACTATTATTCTTGTTCTTAAAGTTGTTTTTATCTACAGTACATCTCTTCTGTATGGCTTTTATTTGCAACCATCCAGAATATCTTTGATGAAATGGGTAATATATTAATTCGATAAATAAAATAAAATAAATATATATTCTGTATGCAGGAACGATACTGAATAGCTGGTATTAGTGTTTCCACCCTCATCTCAGAAGAACTCTGTTGCAATGGTAGCAGAAACTATTCCTGAGTTGAAATTCTAAAATTCTAAAATCTATTCAGGGGAAAGGAAGGGTTTTCCCCTAATTCATCGCACCATTAGACAGAAAGGGAAAAAAAAGATGGTTAAATTAGTCTCAAAGAAAGAAACATGAATCTAGAAGCAGATTCTAACTTTTTTAGTTGAGTACCAGCATTATGTTGCAAAACGTAGCAGATGCTTTTCAGATTACAAATATGGTAAGCTGTTTACCAAAAAGAGAAAGTGAATGAGCCTTTCACTTTGTCTCTCCGGCTGACTCATTTATTCAAGAATAAGCTGTTATGGCGCAGTGGTTAGAATGCAGTACTGCAGGCTAATTCTACTGCCTGCCGGCTGCCTGCAATTCGACAGTTCAAATCTCACCAGGCTCAAGGTGAGTAAAATGAGCCCCCAGATTATTGGGGGCAATATGCTGACTCTGTAAACCACTTAGAGAGGGCTGTAAAGCACTGTGAAGCGGTATATAAGTGCTATTGCTATTGCTAATACACAAATGTTGAAAGACAGTCATGAATAATATTCCTTCTGGTGCTTTGTTGAGGATAGAATCCTGATGTTTGTCGATTTTTGTGGACTATCTTGTATTAGCATTTTATATACACATACATACAAAAAAAAATTCACTAACAACAAGCTGACATTTCATTTTTTTTTACTCTCAGCTGTGACACAATTTTTTTTTCTTTTTAGCTGAGATTTTGTTTTACTTTCCAAATATTTATTCATCTGTCATTTTCAATACATGTGTGGCTTACAGACTATATCAAGAAGGCAACCTCAAGATTAGCAATAGGAGGGAACAAAAAGGAGAATTTAGAACTTGACAGGGTAAACATTTAACCACTGGAACAGCTTGACTTCAGTAACTGTGGGTGTCTATCACTGGAGGATTTTGAGAGGAGATTGGACAGCTATTTGTCCAGAATGATATACGTCCCTTCAGCACTGTTACTCTATTATTCTGGAAGACTAACATTTAAGAATAGAAAATTCAGTTTAAATTTTCTTTTTAAAAAAAAAATCTTCTAAATTTTGGGAATTTTGAAAATAAACTTCTAGAATTTTTAAACTTGGGGGGGGAGAAATCCTTTTAATGAGGTGATAAGCGGCCCAACTAAGAGGCAGGCCATCTGAGAGGTGGCCCAGTATCCAAGATGAGAGGCGGCCCAGCAGCCCAACTGAGAAGCGGCCCAGCTGACAGGCAGCCCAGTGTCCCAACTGAGAGGTGGCCTGGTAGCCCATCTGAGAGATAGGGAGACAGCCAATCTGAAAGACAGAAAGGCGGCCCAGTGACCAAGTCTGGCAAGTGAACAGATGCATTGCGATGCAAATGGAGGCCACTGAGCAGTGATGAAATGGAGCCGGGTGGCAGTAGACCAGCAGCTGTGAGTAGCACAGCAGACCTTGAGTAGCAACCGTGAAGAACTAAGTGGCAGAGGAGCGGAAAGCCAGAGTAGTGACTAAGAGCACCACTGTGGACCAGCTGAGTATCAGTGCTCATAGCAGCAGCTGAGAGCACCACAGCACACCAGCTGCAGCTGAGAGCAACATGGCAGACCAGCTAAGCAGAGCACCTAGATCAGCAGATCGTAGCTGAAAACCCTGACAGTGGCCAAGCAACTGAAGGGCAAGAAAGCAGGGAGGAAAAAGATAAGTACAAAATATTTGTGGATAGGGAGGAAAGGGATAAACTTTCAAGGTAGGGAGTACCCAATGCCCCAGAAGGCAAGCTCAGCATCCAAAAAGATCTTGGCCCTATTCAACAACATCAAATGTAATATGGAGGAAAGCAAAGTTTTACACCTAGGCAGTATGATAATTTCATCAATAGTCGTGCCTAAACGAAATATGAAGTTTTGAACAGACAAACCTAGGCTATTGCTTCCTTCACCAACCATCTACACATGACTTATTATCTTAAACAGATGTTTCTCTTCAGAACTCAAATCTAGAAAGTTTTTTGAAATCATTATAAAATTGCAGAATGAGAAGCAATCAATTAGGCTGTCAAGTTTGACCAAGTGCTCAGTGCAGGAATACAACATAAAGCAATTTCAGCAGAAGGATGTCTATCCTCATTTGAGCAGAGTGACGGGGAAAACACCCTCTCTCTGAAGAATTGGTTCCATAATGAAAATTTTACCATTGACTGGTAAGATTGAACTAGAATCAGCCTTCTAAAAATTCAACCCCATTATTTCACCTCCTGCTCTCTGAAACGGTTGTGAGCAGGTCTCAGCTTGAGTATTCTGGCATAATAAGGCACATAGTCAAATGTCATCACTATTGTTCAATTAATTATATTCCTTATGCAGGAATATTTCACTAGGTTAATACCTTTGTCTAGAGTTATGGTACAAAGAAAATAATTGAGAATTATTTTGCATATTACTGGTTGAATACTTAGAATGAAATACCTTAAGGAAATAATCTTCACGAAGCCACAATCCGTAGGCCCACACGTTGCCAATGAGAGGTAGAGCTAAAGCACCAGGAGGCAAATGTCTTCGGGACCAGAGTTGTTTGAAGAAGAGGAGAATCAGCAGAGCAAGCAGCAAAACAAATAAGATTATCCCTATTGCCATCATTGTCCTGCTGGTCCTTTCTCTCTGAGACTTTGTGGTTGATCTGGAATTGGTTGTCTCCTTTTATGTGATACTTTCTGCTTTTCTTCCTGTTTTATATACTCCATTGATGGGAAATAAACATCTTGTCTTTTGAAACTCTGTTTAATTAATGCTGGTACTTTATCAACAAGCTATTATCACATTAATGCAAGTTAATGAGTACTGCTACGCATTAATTTGACTATGCCAGAATTCTTTAAAGTCACGGTACACCACATGTCCATGAAATTTATCTGAATATAAAGGTTGAATCTTGTGCGTTATTGAGTCATGGTGACACATGGTTCCACTAATGGAGTGGATAATATAGGTTAAATCTGTGCACCAATCTTCTCATCCCTACCTGGGTATATGACATTAATATTATGTAATCTGCATAAAGCATGAGCCATGGTGGCACAGTGGTTAGAATGAAGTATTGCAGGTACTTCTGCTTGATTGCCGGCTGACTGTACTTTGGCAGTTTGATTCTCACCAGCTCAAGGTTGACTCAGCCTTCCATCCTTCCGAGGTCGGTAAAATGAGGACCCTGATTGTTGGGGGGCAAATATGCTGACTCTGTAAACTACTTAGAAGGGGCTGCAACACACTGTGAAGCGGTATATAAGTCTAAGTGCTATTGCTATTTAGTGCAGGCATACATTTGCAAGCCCATCAACAGGTCGTTGTCATGAAAAAAAAACCTCACTCATCTTCTCCTCCAAATAAAAGAATGGCTTTATGAGGGCATCATGCTGTTGATTAACTCTGGATCTATGCAGTTGATCAACCTTTTGCAACTAAACAAACGAAACCATCATGCTGATAATTTGGGACTGTTGTAACAGATCCTGAAGCAATTGTTATTGATTGAAAAATGTCCTTAATCCAAGCATTAAATTAGAGGTAGACAACTGTGGGTGTTTAGCAGTACTTACCCAACAATATTATCATCATCCCCGTGCCTAATCCATGAGCACATCTGAAAATGACCCATGCTAAAGCTTCATCAGGAACAATTGCATCGTTAAACCTATAGAGATAATAAGGCCTGAGTAGGATCTAGCCATCCTGAAACCTGGTGAGACAAAACCCATTTAGATTTAGATTTTTAGATTTTATTTGATTTTTATACCACCCTTCTCCAGCAGGACTCAGGGCAGTGAACAGACGAGATAAAACAAAGCATACAAAATGTAAAAGACAATTAAAAAAATAATTAAATAATTTCGGCCCACAATTTAAAACAACCCAGTTAAAACCAATTTCCAAATTAAAACCAAAACAAATTTATTTATTTATTTTATTAAATTTTTATACCACCCTTCTCCCGCGGGACTCATGGCGGTGCACAGCCGAGATAAAAAACATAACATACAAAATTTGAGAACAATTTAAAAACATTAAACAATTTCGGCCCAATAATTTAAATCAACCCAATTAAAACCGAATTCAAGTAAAACTGGGAGGAAGGGATCAAGCCAGCCCTATTTTTTTTATTTTTTAATTTATATTTATATGCCGCCCTTCTCCGGAGACTCAGGGCGGCTTACAATGCATTAAGCAATAGCCATCATACTTTTGTATATTTATACAAAGTCAGCTTATTGCCCCCACAAACTGGGTCCTCATTTTACCCACCTTAGAAAGGATGGAAGGCCGAGTCAACCTTGAGCCTGGTGAGATTAGAACTCACAGTAATTGCAGGCAGCTGGATGTTAAATGCTGCCTTAATAGAAGGCATTAGCCTGCTACGCCACTCAGGCTCCTAGATGGAATGGATGCGTTTTCAGGGCCTGACAAAAAGTCCAGAGGTCTGTTATTGTGTGTATCTCAGGGGGTAGGTCATTCCAGAGGGCAGGCGCTGCCACAGAGAAGGCTCTCCCCCTGGGGGTCACCAGCCGACATTGTCTGGCCGACGGCACCCTGAGGAGGCCCTCTCTGTGTGAGCGAACCGGCCGGTGGGAGGCTATTGGAGGCAGAAGGCGGTCTCGCAAGTACTCTGGCCCTAAGCCATGGAGCACTTTAAAGGTGGTTACCAACACCTTGAAGCGCACCCTAAAGACCACAAGAAGCCAGTGCAGCTCACGCAGGAGAGGTGTCACAAGGGAGCACCCCGTCGCTCCCATAATCCCCCACGCGGCCACGTTCTGGACTAACTGCACTCTCCGGGTGCACCCCAGGGGGAGCCCCATGTAGAGAGCATTGCAGTAGTCCAGGCAGGAAGTGATGAGTGCTTGAGTAACCGTGCGTAGGGAGTCCCGATCCAGAAAGGGGCGCAACTGACGTATCAGGCGAACCTGATAGAAGGCCCCCCTGGCCACGGCCGTCATGTGCTCTTCTAAAGACAGCCGTGCATCCAGGAGGACGCCTAAGTTGCGAGCCCTTTCCATGGGGGCCAATGATTCGCCCCCAATAGCCAGTGATGGCACTAGCTGGCTATATCGGGACACCGGAAGCCACAGCCACTCGGTCTTGGAAGCGTTGAGTCAGAGCCTGTTTCTCCCCATCCAGTCCCGCACGGCCTCCAGACACTGGGACATCACTTCAAGGGCATCGTTGGGGTGGCCTGGGGTGGAGATGTACAGCTGGGTGTCATCAGCATACTGATGGAACTCCACCCCAAAGCCACGGATGATCTCGCCCAGCGGCTTTACATAAATGTTGAACAGAAGGGGCGAGAGGACCGACCCTTGTGGCACCCCACAAGTAAAGCGCCTCGGGGTCGACTGCTGCCCCCCTGTCAACACAGATTGCAACCGGTCGGAGAGGTAGGAGCAGAACCACCGCAAAACGATGCCCCTCACCCCCAGCCCTTCCAACTGGTGCAACATAATACCATGGTCTAACAGGACCAGGATAGAGGAACAACCCCTTTCCCGAGCCCTCCAGAGATCATCCACCAACGCGACCAATGCCGTTTCCGTGCTGTGCCCAGGCCGGAAGCCGGACTGGAGTGGGTCCAGATAGACAGCTTCATCCAGGTACTGGGGAAGCTGCCGCGCCACCACACTCTCAACAACCTTCGCAACAAAGCAAAGGTTGGAGACTGGACGATAGTTAGCCAAAACAGTTGGATCCAGAGAGGGCTTCTTGAGGAGGGGCCTCATCACCGCTTCTTTCAAAGCAGCCGGCAGGACACCCTCACTCAAGGAAGTGTTAACAATCCTCTGGAGCCAGCCTCGTGTAACCTCCTGGGAAGCCAGTACCAACCAGGAGGGATATGGGTCCAATAAGCATGTGGTCGCATTCAGCTGTCCCAGAACCCTGTCCACGTCCTCGGGAGCCACAGGATGAAACTCCTCCCAGCTAACACTCTCAATACCAGCCTCAATCATCCCATCCGGAGTTACCCAGTCAGAGCCCAGGCCTTCCCGAATCTGAGCGATCTTGTCATATAGATACTACACAAAATCCTCAGCTCAACCCTGCAAGGGATCATCCCACGCTTCCAGATGGAGGAGGGAGCAGGTCACCCTAAACGGGGCAGCTGGGCGATTATCTGATGACGCGATAAGAGTGGCAAAATAGCTAGATTTTGCCGCTTTTATCGCCACTAGGTAGGTCTTAATATGAGACCTCACCAGTGTTCGGTCAGATTTGGAGTGGCTGGTCCTCCAACCACTCTCTAGGCATCTTTTCCGGCACTTCATCTCCCTCAGCTCCTCAGAGAACCAAGGAGCTAGGTGAGTTCGGTGCCAGCTCAGAGGCCGCAAAGGCATGATGCGGTCCAAAGCCCCGGTGGCTGCACTGTCCCAGGCAGCCACCAAGTCTTCAGCTGAGTCATGAGCTAGAGTCTCAGGAAATGGCCCAAGCTCCATCTGGAACCTATCAGGATCCATCCGGCACCTGGGGCAGAACCACCTAGTCGGTCCCACCTCCCTGCAGCGGGGTGCAGCGGTTAGAAAGTCCAGTCGAAGGAGCGAGTGGTCAGACCATGACAAGGGTTCGATGACTATATCCCCTATATCAAGGCCACTCAATCACTGACCAGAGACAAAAACTAAGTCCAGAGTGTGTCCACCCATGTGAGTAGGGTCATGAATTAACTGAGTAAGGTCCATGGCTGTCATGGAAGCCATGAACTCCTGAGCCACCTCAGATGTTTCACCGATAGATGGCAGATTGAAATCCCCCATGACTAAAAGTCTGGGGGTATCAACCGCCACCTCAGCTATGACGTTGAGCAGCTCGGGCAGGGCCGTTGCCACGTGGCAGGGAGCCAGGTACGTGATCAACAAGCCCAGCTGTACTCTACAGCCCATCCCAAATGGGATCAAGCCAGCCCGGCTAGATGAAATAAATGCGTTTTCAGGGCTCGACGAAAAGTCCAGAGGTCTGGTATCGTACGTATCTCTGGGGGTAGGTCATTCCAGAGGGTGGATGCCACCACAGAGAAGGCTCTCCCCCTGGGGGTCGCCATGATTGGAATGTACTGATGGATGGATACAAATTGTCCAAAAGAAACAGATCTGCAAAAAGAGGAGGTAGAGTTGCATTATATGTGAGAGATCACTACATGTTTACAGAAATGCACATGATCAAAGGTAAAAACCCTCCAGAATGTATATGGGTCAATATAAAAGGGGAAAAAATGACACTGCCATAGGTGTATATCACAGGCCACCCAACCAATATTAATAAGTGAATAATATATGGGAAGTATTACTGCCACTTTACAAAACCCTAGTGAGACCACACCTGGAATACTGCCACCAATTTTGGTCACCATACTACAAAAAAGATGTTGAGACCTTGGAAAAAGTTCAGAGAAGAGCAACTAAGATGATCAAAGGCCTGAGATTAAACCACATGAGGAACAGCTGCAGGTTTTGGGTCTGGCTAGTCTAAAGAAAAGAAAATTAAGGGTGACATGATAGCAGTATTCCAGTATTTGAGGAGCTGCCATAAAGAAGAGGGGATCAAATTATTCTCCAAAGCATCAAAAGGCAGGACAAGAAACAATGGTTGGAAACAAATCAAAGAGAGAAGCAACCTGGAATTAAGGAAAACTTCCTAATAGTGAGCACAATTAACCAGTGGAACAGATTGCTTTCAGAAATCATGGGTTCTCCACCATCTGAGATTTTTAAGAAGAGACTAGATAGTCACTTATCTGAAATAGTATATGTTCTCCTTCTTGAGCAGGGGGCTGGACTAGAAGACCTCCAAGGATCCTTCCAGCTCTATTCTATTCTATTCTATTCTATTCTATTCTATTCTATTCTGTTCTATTCTATTCTATTCTATTCTATTCTATTCTATTCTAAGGGTCGTGGCTGGCATCGGTCAGTACCGTGTGGATTCTGGAGTTCTAGGAGAACAGTGATATCCCAGCTGATTTTGGGGATCCCTAGGGATCATAGGTGTCCTGTAGGGACAGCGAAGAAAGAAGGCACAGGCTGGCACAGATAGGGAAAGAGCAAGTTTCCTGAAGTGCCAGCATTAGTCTTCGACCCATCAGCGAAGGAAGGCAGCCATGGAGCTGTCAAAAGCCGGAGCAGTCACAACCAAGAAGAGGAAGTGCAGGAGTGGAGATAGAATAGAGTATTGTTACTGGGTGAGTGATTGGCCAACTCACAGGTAAGAAGAAAAAACTTTTAAAAGCTTGAAAGAAGTCCTAACGAGTAATTAACAGCTAATTGGCCCTTGGGAATTTAAGCTGAGGAAAAAAAGAGGAACTTTAAAGTTAAAACTAAAGCCCTAAAGGAACCTTCCACCTGGATTTGGAAGAAATTAAACAAGATTAGCTGCAACAAGATTAAGGGGAGTGGAAAGGACAAAGACTGAAATTGGAATGGTTCAAATATTTGAATTGGATACTATCTGGAAAAAAGGAAAAAGAGACACTACATGGACTTTGAATTTGAATTATATGCAAACAAATATAATAAATTTAAAAATTCTTGCCTTTTAAATTGACAATATAGAGAATTGGGAGGATGAATATGAGATACTAAGGGAGATGTTTCAAAAGATAAGAGAAGCATTTAAGGGAAATAAAGAAGCAGAGGATTGGTTAGAATGCAAAAGAAAGGAAAGAAAAAAGATGAATGAGAAGCAAGAGAAACAAGGAGACAATACTGAAAAGGAAATAAATGAAAATAAAGATACAGATGATTACACTGGGATTAACAGTGACAGAATAAAAATGGATAAGGGGGAATACATCTCAAACAGAAAAAGAGGGGAAAGAAATGAGGAAATATTGAGGGAAAATTAAAAGCGTTAAAATTAAAGAGGCAGAAAGGGAGATATAAGAAAAAGAAGAAGAAGATGATAAGGGAATGGGAGAAAAGGAGGAAAACATCAAGAAATGGAATTGTAGAGAGATTAAAAGAAAATGGTTAGGGGATAGTAAAAATATTAATATGTTAATAAAGAGAAGGATGTTAGTTGTAGAAATTGTAGGGGGAAAGTAATCTAGAAGGAGGATATAGATTATTGTAAAAGGGAGATAAGTAAGGATAAAATGAAATGTGAGTAAGAAGTAAAAAAGAAGAATATGCTGTTTAAGGTAAAATAGATCAGTAGATGCAATGTGAAAGACAGAATGGATTATATATTTTTTTGTTGGAGGATGTACTAATTGGAAAGAAATAATAGCAAAAATAGAATTAGTTATTTAGTTATTTAGTTATTTAGTTATTTAGTTATTTAGTTA
>WNWU01000322.1:0-77602 GCA_012654045.1 Ptyas mucosa
GCATGTTAAACTGCAGAGGACTGAATGACTTACTAGTGAAGCTGACTAGAAGGAACCGTGTCAAAACTCAATATTATAGGCAACATTGTTGAGGCACTGGTGACTATACCAATGAGATAGTGTCCTAGACTGTAATAACTCCATGGTTTTTTCCCATCCTGGTTTTCCAAATTCAGTGGGCATTTCGATTTAAGCTTCCCAGAAACTGGGCAGGACATCAGCAGCATCAGAAGGAGAAGCAGGAGGTCCATAATTTGCTGCAACCACCCCCTTCCTGTTTCTAAACAGGAACAATAATTAGAGGGATTCAAAGCACTCTCACAAGGTGAGAATTCCGGTGGCTTTCCTGATTCAAACAGCGGCAACCTGAGCTTCACCTGAAAAGGAGAGAAAGGTACATGCAAGAGCACAGCCTCTGCCTGTCCTACAACTTGAGCAAAGCATTCAGCATTCTTTCCTGATGCAAGATCGCTTCCCTTTTGCTTCACTCTGATGTTTACATCAAAGGCAGTCACGGAAGAACTAGCAGAAGTGATTTCAAAAAAAAAACAGAATAATTACAGAGAGAAGCAACTTCTCCTCTGGGGATCATAAACTTATTTGGAGCTCCACGTGCAGAAGAGCAGTTGGAGAAAAGCATCCTAATGAAAACTCACAGATATAACCCTGGGGTCACTCTTCCATAGTGACATAGAATAACATAAGGTTATTGGAAGGGACCTTGGAGTTCAACTAGTCCAACTCCCTGCAAAGCAGTAAAGCTTCAGACAAGTGTCTGTCCAGTCTCTTCTTGAAAGCCTCCAGGGATGGGCACCCACTACTCCTGAAGGCAAGCTGTTCCATTGGTTAATTGTTGTCACCGTTAGGAGATTTCTCCTTAGTTCTAGATTGCTTCTCTCCTTGTGGTTGTAGTTGTTTCTATTAAGACATGTCTTAAAAGGGATTCTGGAAGAAGATACTTCAAGACCCAGGGAATTTGATTCCTGCTGTCTTTCAGTGTGGTATCTTTTCTCCAGAGCAATGGAGTTTTGGGCCACTCTAGTTGGTGACACTTTATTCCAGTGCTGCCTGCCTTCTAATGCCAAGGAAGCGATCTGTAGCCTTAATCCTGCCTAATGTTAAGAGTAGGGACTCTCTGTGATTTTCTTTTCTATTTTATAGCAATAGCATTTAGGTGGATTCTGTCAGCGAAAATGGAGCTCGGAAGGGGAGCGCATGGCCTCCCAAGCTCCATTTTCATTGGCAGAGTGCTGCAGGAGGCTGTCACAGTCAAAAACAGTGCACCCCTCCCAAGCTCTGTTTTCACTGGCAGAGTACAGGCAAAACAACTTGCTTGCCTTCCACTACCTAGGGCTTTGGATAGCCTACGCTGCTGTCCAGGGGTCCTCTATGTGGCCTGAGAGGGACAACGAGGCTCCTCTGGAGGACAAGAGTTTGGCACTATCCCTGGTTTCGCCTTCCACTACTGAAGACAATGGATCCCCCATTCCCACCTGGGCCACCACAGGTTCCCTGACATGAGTGATGTTGAGCTGGCCACAGACACTCTGGCCATGCTCCCCACCCCCCGGTCATGCCCACCTGAGGTCAAACACAACCATGATGCGGTCCTCAATGGAATTGAGTTTGATATCCCTGCTTTAGAATGATGCTTCCTGCAATGCATGGACTTTCCCAAGTATTGCATTAATTTGGACAGGAAAAAAACCAGAGGAGATTGTCTTCCAAGGCTGAATGCCATGGTGTTCCCTAATTATTGCATTGCCAAGAAGTTTGTGAAAGACAAAGCTCCAGTTGTAACAAATTTGCCATCAACAGTCTATCATTTCTACAGTGAAGTCTCACACAGAGTCTCACACAACTATTGCATGATGGTTTATCCATGCATTAAGCTGGAACATGAAGTAAGTAAATAATGACAAAAAGCTGACTTTATTTGTAGAAATGATCAGAAAGGTGGATGAAATTGGTTCTACTCTTACATCCTCCAGGTCTCCCTCTTGGTCTGCTTCTTTTCTCCTTCTCTCTTCATTGGTCAATCAAGAAAAGCTACCTGCCTTCTCTGACAAACTGTTTTCAGCATCATCTTCTCAGTTGCCATTTCTCCATTCTTGGCCAAAACAATGACAGTGATGCTGGCTTTCCTGGCCACAAAACCAGGAAACCAAGTGAAAAGATGGTTGGGGAAGAGTTTGGCCAAGTCCATTATCCTTTCTTGTTCTGCTGTCCAAATTATCACCTGCTCCATCTGGCTGGGAGTTTTATCCCCCATTCCCTGAAATTGACCTCCACTCCCAGCCAGGAGTGAACATTTTGCAATATAATGAAGGCTGCCTTCTCATGTTCTACTTTACATTCAGCTATATGGGTCTCTTAGCTACCATCTGCTTCACAGTGGCTTTCTTGGTCACGTATCTCCCTGGGGTCTTCAGTGAAGCCAAGCTGATCACCTTCAGCATGCTGGTCTTCTGCAGTGTCTGGGTGACTTTTGTGCCCACATACTTGAGCACCATATGGTGGCTGTGCAGGTTTTCTCCATCTCAGCCTCCAGTGCTGGTCTGATGGGCTGCATCTTCATGCCCAAGTGCTACATTATTATTGTAAGGCCAGACCTGAATACAAAGGAGCAGCTTACTGCCAGAAGATTTGTAAAAATATGAGACATGTCATTATTATTATATTGGAAGAATTGTATTTGTAAGAAGATGTTATGTACACTTAGATTGTATGCAGGAATCAAAGAAAGTCAGATGTACATGTTTCTAAGTTGGGAAATAACTGAATGACTGCAATTCTTGTAACTCTCTTCTCTTTCTTCTCAATAAATCTTTCTAAAGACAGCTCTGTTCAACAACAGCCAATGGCCCTAACAGATTTCAAGAATTCATTTGTGTAATTATTTCCAGTGATGGTAGCTAAAAATCAATCTGTATATGATAGTGTGTGTATGCAATATGTTAATGATTAACATTAACATATTGGCTCCAATCACATTATATGTTATTCTCCACGCCAGTAATTGGAAATATTTCCTTGTTCACAGTCAAAGCAGTGTGCTGTACTCTTATTGTGAAGGTTTATAAATTGTTATTGAAATTGAATTTGGAGAATGAATATTTGAAGCATTGAATGATTCAATGGGCAAAGAATTTGAGGTATAATCTAATGCCTGAACAATAAGAAACATATGTGTGAAGGATTTCAAATTTATTATATTCTAAAGGGAAATGTTTAATAAAATGCTGTACCATAAATAGTTAACACTTGACAAATTGTCAAAGATATTTCAAAAGTATATTGGAAATGCAATGTGGATCGGGACTCCTTACGCACGGTCACTCAGGCACTCGTCACTTCCCACCTGGACTACTGCAATGCTCTCTACATGAGGCTCCCCTTGAGGTGCAC
This sequence comes from Ptyas mucosa, assembly GCA_012654045.1. NCBI lineage: Eukaryota > Metazoa > Chordata > Lepidosauria > Squamata > Colubridae > Ptyas > Ptyas mucosa. The sequence goes on from WNWU01000322.1 coordinate 3,409, forward strand.
CCAGAGGCTCCAACCTCTGCAGAATGTGGCCGCGCGGGGGATTTTGGGAACGACGGGGCGCTCCCATGTGACACCTCTCCTGCATGAGCTGCATTGGCTCCCGGTGGATTTCTGGGTGCGCTTCAAGGTATTGGTTACCACCTTTAAAGCGCTCCATGGCATCAGACCTGGGTATTTGCGGGACCGCCTTCTGCCGCCAATAGCCTCCCACCGGCCAGTACGCTCCCACAGAGAGGGACTCCTCAGGGTGCCATCATCCAGGCAATGTCGGCTGGCGACCCCCAGGGGGAGGGCCTTCTCTGTGGCAGCACCTGCCCTCTGGAACGATTTGCCCCCAGAGATTCGGAGGATATCAGATCTCCGGGTTTTTCGCCGTGCCCTAAAAACTCTTCTTTTTTAGCAAGCAGGGCTGGCGTAACCCCTCCCCCTTTTCTGAGATATTAGATTTTAATTAGAAAACAGGTTTTAATTGGTAGATTTTAAAATCTTTGGCCATAATATATAATTCTTTTATATTTCTTTTAAATTTTGTATTGTATGTTTTTACTTGGCTGTGCACCGCCCTGAGTCCAGCAGGAGAAGGGCGGTATACAAATTTAATAATAAATAAATAAATAAATAAATAAATAAATAAATAAATAAATAAATAAATAAATTAGCTTCTGCTTCCCTGAGTACCAGTAATACGGGGCTATGATTCAAATACACAATGTACCCCGTTGTACTTTTTCTAGATCTAACATCCCCTGCCCAATTGGCATCCGAAAAACAACTCAATTCTAACTCTCTAGTTGTTTCTGGTTCCAATATCAATGAATAACTCAAAGTACCTTTCAGGTATCTTAGGAGTCATTTGATTCCACTCCCATGGTACTGAGTTGGATGTTCTGAGTGTCTAGATAACACATTCACACTTAGACTAATGTCCGGTCTAGTCCAATTTGCGATGTACAAGAACGACTCAATCACGGACTTGCAAAAGGTCTTGTTATCAAATTCCGCGCTCTCAGTATACATATTCTTGAGGAAGTCTGTTGCCATAGGAGTATCGCATGGCTTTGCTTCTGCCATACTACACTTTTGAAGCAATTCGAGAATCTTGTCTACCTGAGATAGCCAAAACCCCTTCTCGGTTTTTACAAACTGCACCCCTAAGAATCTATTAACGCGACCTAACGATTTCAAAGCAAAACTTTTGCTAAGGTCTTCAGAGAACTTCTTGTGCCTGTTCTCTGACTCGCTAATATATAAAATATCATCAACATACAACAGTACCGTTTCCTTACTGCCCAAATCGTCCTTAACAAAAACACACTCATCAGCGGATGATGGTGAGAAGCCCATTTCTCTCAGGCTTTTTGTGAGGCACTCATACCAGCACTTACCAGATTGTTTCAAACCATATAGGTTCTTATTCAACAACCAAACATCGTCTTTCCGATGGCTTATTCCCTGAGGAATCTTCACATAGATCTCCTTGTCTAATTGGGCGTGGAGGTACGTGGTCTGAATGTCGAACTGGTGTATGTGTTTGCCTCGCATGGCAGTGATAGTGAGAGCTGTTCTCATGCTCTCAGGATGCACAGTTGGCGAGAAGGTGTCCTCATAGTCATCAGGGAATCTCTGTGACAATCCCTGTGCTACTAACCTTGCTTTATACACAAAACCTCCATCTTCAATGGGTTTTTTCTTAAAAAGCCATCTGGTGCCGATCACCCTCTTATCTTCGGGTAATCTTGTTGGCATGAATACGTCTAACCTATTTAAGCTGTCAATTTCTATGTTCATTGTGGCAAGCCACTTTTGTTTTTCACGGTTAGGTAATGCCAGCACATCTTCATATCTCTTTTTTTTATTATTATTAAAAAGTTTTACAAACAAAATTATACATCCCCCCCCCTTCCCCCATCCCCTTCATATTCTTACATTTACTTCATTATTACATTTCTAAATTTTTCCGGGGCTGTTCTTTTACCACTTCCTTTTAATCCCACCTTCCTTCCTTCCACCCCTCCTCCCTTCTTTCTTTCCTTCCTTCTACACTCTTCCTCCCTCCTACTTCCCATTCTCCACCCCCACTCCTCTCCTCATCAAACCCCCTAACCTTCTCCACCACACCTCTAACCCCTCCCTCTCTGCCTCACCTCCTTACCTACTCACCATTCCACCCTCTTTAATCCTTCCCCTCTCTCCAGTTGTTTCCCTTTTCAATACAATCTAAAGTGGTATTCGAGCAGCCCCAATTTCTCAGTTATATTTACATCTATATAAAATTATACCCCCAACCCCCCCAATCCACCCCTCCCCAACCTTGACCTCCCCGAGCAGTAACAGAGTATTACAATAACAAACATAAACTTATACTAAAATATACTAACATACTAAAAAGAAAATTCAAAATTTCCCATAGATCCTTTAACTCCTCTAATTAAAATTTTCCAGCCTCCCTAAAAATATAAGTAACATTAATAAAAGAGAAAGAAAAGAAAAGAAAAGAAAAAAAACCCATTAAAGGTAAAAAGAAAAAAAGAAAAAAGAAAAACGAAAAAGAAAACCAAACACAAAATCCTAAATTAATATCCTACCCTTCTCCAAAATAAAATAATAATAGTATTAACTTTAAAATATACAATTACCGTTTTACATTACATAACAATAAAGCTAAAATTATAAACCATATTTTTAACTTATTAAAATTAAACATCGATAAAGCTTTTTAAATCATTACAAATATAAATCCCCAACCTTCCAGAGGGTAAATTATTTTTAACTTTAGACATTGTAATCTTCTCCAAAATAAAATAATAACTTTAAAATATACAATTACAGTTTTACATTACATAACAATAAAACTAAAGTTATAAACCATCTTTTTAACTTATTAAAATTAAACATCAATAAAGCTTTTTAAATCATTACAAATATAAATCCCCAGCCTTCCAGAGAGTAAATTATTTTTAACTTTGAACATTGTAATAATAAAGAAAAAAAGAAAAGGAAAAAAAAAAGAAAGAAAAGAAAAAAAAACATTATCCGTTTTTACATATAAAGCAGCCATAACCTTTAAAGCATCATTACTAAAAGTCTTTCATCTTCTTCTTAAATTTACATAACAATAAAACTAAAGTTATAAACCCTTTTTTAAAACTTATTAAGATTAAACATCAATAAAGCTTTTTAAATCATTATAAATATAAATCCCCAACCTTCCGGAGGGTAAATTGTTTTTACTTTAGGCAATGTAATAATAGAAAAAAAAATGGGAAGAGAAACAAAAAAAACCCTCCATAACCTTTAAAACCATCATTACTAAAAGTCTTTCATCTTCTTCTTAAATTTCTTCCAATCCTTTAATTGCCATAGTTCTTTCCATATTCCTTCAGGCCCTCCTGACCATTTCTTAAACTTGCTCTGAGGCTGATATATCATAAAAATCCCCTTAAGTTTTGAAGTTTGTTCCTTTGGCTTGAATTTGTAATCCTGGTTCCACCATTCTTTACTTGTATCATCCAACAGGCTATTCCATTGTGCATCAAGCCTCCAATTACCAAATAGTTCCTCCACTTGCATTAATTTGTTCAATTGCAATTCTTCTATAAACAAATTAGGAATGTCCACCAGAACTTCTATTTTGACCATATCCCCCGACATACAGGTCTCTGCATCTTGTATCTCCTTCTGTAAAATTTGCTGAGTAACATCCTCTGGATTCCCCAACAACATTTCATTGTCAGACTTCTTTTGAATTAAAGCCAAAATATCAGAAATAAGCAAGTCTGAAAGTTCCTGAAAAATCTTTGCAAATCCAGTTTGAATATCTTTTAAGTCAAAAGACCTTGATCCTGCAGGTCCAACTTGAGCCATTATTCCCACTTTTCCGAATCAACTCTAAACTTTCTTCATGGCTCTTTGTCTGCTACAAATATAACAAGCGCTAATGAACACTTTCACTAAGCACCATTTTTTCCCCCTTTGAAATTTTCAAACCGAGTTAAAGATTATACAGTCCATTCCTGCTCTCCTGCTCTGCTCAGCCAGCTTCTTAGTTTCAATTTAAAATAAAATTAAAAGTAAATCTTAGTATAATTATTTTTTGTTTTTTCTTTTACCTCAAAGATAATTTAAATTGCTGGTGTGGTCGTGTTGTCTCGCTCTGCTCAAGGCGGAGACGTTCCAGGTCCGGAGCTTCTTGGCTGGTTTCTGGGGAGTTCCCCTTCTTCACACCCCAGAATTTTTTCTGGGGGGCTTTGGGGAACTCTACCCCCAGCAGCCTGCTCTTCACCCTCCCCTTTGCCCAGGGAGAGCTTTTCCAAGCTTCTCGACAGCGTTGGTCAGCTGTTCGAGAGCTTTAACAGAACGAGGAAGCGGGCGCCCATTTCTAGGCGTCGTCAACCAGCCGCGGAGCCACCGGAAGTCCCCACATCCTCATATCTCTGAGATGTGGCCGGGACCTGGTTGACCGAGGTAACCAAATCGTCATACCTACTAGGTCTATTGCCCCTGGTTGCTCTAACTGGCCTGCGTCTGGGCATATCATTCACATCGGAGTCATCTGAGGAGTCATCTTCTTTTTTTTTATTATTATAAAAGTTTTTATTGGTTAAAAATAAACAATATTATCGCTTACAATTTGTGGAATTTTCACTATCCTTTTACAAAGTTAAATTATTTTCTTTTTTTTTTTTCACATACAGCAGATCTTCCCTTATTAGAATTTCAAATTTAACAACCAGATTTATACAAAAATATCAGTTCAGTATCCAGAGTAATATCAAAGTTTACAAAAATAAGAGATGTCATAAAAGGCACACGATAATAGATTCCTCCCACTTTGTCATTTCTTAATTCTAGGTCTCAAGGTTCTGGCCTTAGCACCCCCCTCCTCCCGGACCGCCACGGCCTCGCCCGCCCCCGTTCCTTGATCATCTGGTACCTCCCCTTCCTCGGTTCCTGTATCTTCCCCCTCTAGGAGGGTCTTATGTTGCTCCAAATAGGCCTTAGCCTCTGCCACACTATTAATTTTCTTCCTACTGCCCTCCCAGAAAATCATCAAACCTTCCGGCATCAACCACCTGAAGCCAATTCCCTTAAGGTACAGTTTATTTGATAAAAAATAATAATTTCTTCTTAATTCTCGTACCTGTCTAGGGATCTGCTTCAGAATGGTGACCTCCTTGCCCCTGTATATCAGCGCCCCGATCTTTGATTTCTCAGTGTTTCATCTCTCGTTACCCTTCTCACAAATTTAATATGGACCTCTCTTGGGACACTGTGTAAAATTGCATATTGTGAGTTTACTCTATAAACTAGATTCATGTCCCATCTCATAAAGTCTAAACCTCTTTCAGTAAATTCGCCCAACAATTTAGCCATCACTTCTCACAAATCTTCCTGGTCCACCTCTTCCACATTTTGAAACCTGAGAAAATAAGACATTCTATCCAGCTGCGAAGTTAAGATTTCATTTCCTCTCATTTCTTCCCTCTTCTGGATTGCCCGCACCTCCCCCTCCAAACCTCCCACCTTTTTCTTATTCTTCTCTGCCACCTGTTGAACAGCAGTTAAATCTTTTTTCATAACTACAATTTCAGATTTTATTTCCAGTTGCCCTTTTTGCAGGTCATCAAGTTTATCAAGTTTCACAAGTTTCTCATCCAATTTTGCCAATTTCTCCAGAATTTTTTCCATGTCACCTGCAGCTGGTCTTTGTCCTTTTGCCATCTTGCAATGATAAAGAATGAGAGGTCCTCAGGTAGGCACAAGCGTCCAGGGAAGAAAAGATTTTCTTAAAAGTCAGCACTGTTTCCTCACAATCCACCAGAGGGTGCTCACAGAAGCAACGAGTCTGGCTTGTAGAGTAGGTCAAACAGGAAACCAGAGGTGGGTGATGTCATCAATTGTGTACAAAGAAGCAGGAAATCAGGCCCCAGCCATAACTCTCCAGCAAAGAGAGAAGCCTCCAGCCTCCCTTCTCGAATTCCGCCTCCACCATTCTCCACAAAAAATCAGCGAGGTAAGAGGTCTCCTGCTTTTTTCCTCCTCTTTCGTCTCAGCCACGGCACCCTTCCCAGCTACAAGGGGGGGGGGGAGAAAAACTTCGCCCCCCCTCTCACTCGCAGGACGCCTCGTCGCTTCGCCAATCAAGGTCTCTCCTTTTCTGCTTATTCTCCGGCCTGCATCCCCTCCTCTTCCGATCACCTCTTTACATGCTGCCTTAATTTCAATATACACCGGGTCCTACAGGCGCAATGGCGCAGTCAGCAGCCTTGAGAATGGCCGCTGCACGCAGCCCCCACTCACCGGAGCCTCGGGCGTGCCAGCATTGGCCGCCCAGCCCCTGGAATTGAGGCAGGGGACCCCTGGCGAGCCCCCCTCCAAGTGGGGGGGTTCAGATGCTGGGGCAAGAGCTCACCCAGGCAGCATCCGTCGCCATCCGGAACCGGAAGCCACTCCGACTCATCTTCTTCATAGCCCTCACTATGCGACTCAGAAGCTGGGCACCTATCCTTCCTGGCCACCCCCATCTTGCGCTTTGATGTCCCTTCCATGGGTACCTGGGAGACACGCTCCCCAGAACCAGATGTATCCCTAACATCAGGTAGGCTTACCGATACGTCCTCCGTTTGCTTACTACAATTACGGGAAGGGTTCTGAGTGAAGATCTCATTCTCATGGATCTTACTCCAATTGGCCCCCTCGTGGAATGTGGCAGACCTAGATATAATTAATTTACCATTAGGGTAGGCAAACCTAAATGCCTTAGAGCCCTGCTCGTAACCAACGAATCTCAGCCTCACTGAGATTCGGTCCCCTTTTCTCCTTAGCTCCTTCGGTACTTGTACATCGGCCATCACCCCGAAAACGTGGAGGTGTGCCAAGCTGGGCTTATGGCCGTATAGCATCTCATATGGGGTTTTCTCAACTACGCTCGACCATACGCGGTTCAGGGTGTAATTCGCGTACCTAAGCGCTTCCACCCAATATGCGAAGTTTAACCCAGCATCCTCTAGGGTGCACCGCATCATGGTTTGAAGCACGCTATTACGTCATTCTATGACGCCATTTGGAAACACGGAATAAGGAGCGGTGCGTAGATGGACTATGTCCTTACTCCTCAACCAGTTAGAGAACTGACCAGAATTGAATTAAGTTCCGCGATCAGTCAGGATCTTCCTAACTCTGACCCTGTGCTGGTTCTCAACTAAGTTACAAAATTCCTTGAACTTAGCTAATGTTTCATTTTTTGTCATTAGGGGGAAAACGAATCCGAATCTACTATGGTCATCGACTATGGTAAGGAAGTATCGCCTCTTACCGACTGAAGGTGCGAATGGACCCACCAAATCCATGTGGATGAGCTGAAACGGGTATTCGGAGCACCTCTGAGACTTCTTGGGTGCAGGTTTCACCTTCAACGTTGCACTCCTACAAATTGAACAATCTAGAAATACACTAAAGTCATTGATCTTTGTCCCCCTTGAGTGTTCAGTTATCTTCCTCACTACAGGAAAACTCACATGACCTAACCTACGATGCATTAGGTGAGCACATTCATTATGCAACGGCTCACCTGTAGAGTTTGCGTTAGCATTCTCAGGATCCCTATTATCAGACTCTAAATTAAAATCTATAAAACCTTTATTAAATTTACATTTATCATAACAAGGCTTCCTCCGTTGAAAGTCTTGATTGTTATCACCTAGTTCTGACTGTGACTCATTGTTACTACCAGATGAAATAGTATAATTGCTAGCTCCGAGTGTCTCGGCATTCATATTGGGGGAATAATAGGGCAAACCACCTATCTCCAAGACCTCCCCAATCACACACTTGTTGTTTGTGATCACGACTGTTCCTCCTGAGAACAAAATCTCAATTCTAGGGTTCTCACATATCCTCATTAGGCTTAGCAAATTATGGTCTATTTCAGGTACATACAATGCATCATTAATTTCTCCTATCCCAGGAATATAAACATCTCCAATGCCAATAATATTCACCTTTTTACCATCTGCGACCTTAACCATGGATTGATGCTTTCTCATATTAACAAACAACCTTCGGTCACTCACAACATGGTTACTGGCCCCACTGTCCATTAACCAAAGTTGCTCTCACTGTTCCTTTGTAAGCTCTGACTCAGTAATCTCTACTATGCCTACAGAACCATCATTAAACCTAGGATTGTTTCCTTTGTTGCCTCTATTTGGCTTTTTACCCCTTCTGTGGTTAGGAACATCTCCATTTGGTTTCCTACCTGGAGGGAATGACCTCCTTTTACTTTTACTGTCAGAAGGTATCTTTAAACTTGCCCTAACATTCACATTTTGAGGGCAGTCCCTTCTATAATGTTCTCTAGAACCACAATTGAAGCATTCTCCGATAGTATATGCTCCATCCGAACTACAGGGCTTTCTTAAAGGTTTCTCCTTTTTATGGAAAGCCGCCCTGCTTTTTCGCAAGTTGTCTTCCATTATTAACTTGCCAGATAACATTTCTAAAGATAAGTTATTACAATCAACGTTATCCAATCGCGATATAAAACTATCCCAGCTAGGATCAAGGGAATTGAGTATAACAGTAATGGGGGTTTGTTCAGACACTGTTTCCCCCCTCAACATCAATTCCTGCCTTAACCTATTTAACTCACATAAGTGTTCATTAATATCTACTCCCGCCTTCAATCTGGTGGAATAGAACTCCCTATAAACTCTGTTTGTAACATGGGAGCTTTTAGAACAAAATAGCTTATGGAGTTTTACCCAAAATTCCATTACGGTGAGGTTACAAGGTATACTGGGATATAGTGCAGGGTCAATGGACATCAATAAGATGCAAAAGGTCTTATGATGTAAAAGGTCAGTCTCTAAAGACCATGGTCTAGATGGGGGTTTCAACAACAATGATAAAACATTTTCTTTCATTAAAATCACTTGAACATTCTTAACCCATTCCTTAAAATTCCCTCCACCCACACTTAAACATTTAAAATTAGGAGGGAGAACCTGTACGTTACTAAACATGGAAACAGACATTAATCAATGTTCAGAGTCTGGTCCATTTTGGAACGGGCAATAAGGCATTGGAATAGAAGCACGCAACAGAATGTCTTCCATGTGAGGTTCCAACAGTTGTTCCTCCCCAATGGAAGGAAAAACCTCACATTGTGCGGATGCAAAACTTGTCCTGGTTTGATCACAAGGGTTCGAGGGTCCTCTCTGGTGTCTGTCACTAGGAATCTTTGGACGTGCTCCTAAATTCCTATCCTCAGTTGAGGCACCCTCTGGAACTACCCTGGATGTCGATGTGGTCACGGATGGATGTATCCCACTCGTGGCATGCGCTGAGTTGGTTGCAGACATCAAGGGTACGTTGGAACATGCAGCTACTATTTGTTGGGCTGATGGTGTCTGGAAACCATCATCCAAAATGGTTGCTAAAGTTTCTACCACCTTTGCAACCTTACGCCCAACATGAGAGTCTCTTAAATCTTTAGCAGAAGTCATCAAGGGAGCTAAAATTTTCATGGCCTGATCTATAATGGCTTCAACAGCAGATGGCGCAATATCAACTTGGCCATGCTGGTTTAACAAAGAAGCAGTGACATTCAAATCAGGCAGTCTTTTATCCCTAATTCTCCACTCATGGCCTGAGGTAGAGTTTTTTGGAAAAGATTGAAAACCTCTTACTAACTCAGTGTTTTCCAAGACTTTGACCTTCTTTTCTTTGGCTGTCATCATGGCTGGATTCTTTGATAATTCACAAAAATAAACAACTGGATTCTGACTTGTTATAGGCAAACCTAAATGCTGAAGGATTGCCTTCCTAAATTCATCATCTACCTCTGGATGTGTTTTCGAGACCTGAAGTGGCGTTCTTCCAGTCTCTACATCTTTAGGTGATGATGGTTTACTCATCGCCTTAGGCACTTCAAAAGTTGAGGCCTCTGCTCCAAGACTTACAGCTCCTCTATATTCTAAGTTAGTCAAGGCTTGGGGGTTTTCAGCCAAGGCATTTTTGGCCTGAGCCCCAAACAGTCCATTTTGTGACTCCATGCTTTTTGCTGCTGCTGCTGCTGCTGCTGCTGCTCTAGTCAACATCTACCTTTCTACATCAATTGCAGGCTTTTCACATGAGCGCATTGCCACATGAGCGTAAGTTTGTTAAACCATCCTCTGCTACCAATTGTGATGAAGCGGGGTTGAGGGGTACCCCGGACCACGAACCAGCTCATGAGCAAACACACTGAGACTGAAATAAATCCGACAAAGGAGTCTTGTGAAAAATATAATTTAGTTTAAAATACTTAAAAAGACACTGTGCCTTTAAAAAACACATTAAAAGCAAAGTCTTATCTTGGTTATGTGAAGCCAGGCTATCTCCCTAGATTCCTCTCCACAATACCGAAACAGTTCACAAGAGATAAAGGTTAACATGATGATGGACAGCTTTGGCGTCGATACATCATCGAGGCAAACGAAGGGCAGTAGCAAAGACTTCACAGCTAAAAATCACCTGAGGAAAAAACAGTTCAAGCAGCAATGTAGCTTGAAAGTCTGTGTGAAGAAGAATGTCCAGCACGGCTCAAACGTTGGCTTGTGTGCTTCAAACAACAAAACACAAGCATCTGTGGGAGTATCTCAGCAGCAGCATCTGGAGTCCTTATCTACATCCTCCTTCCTTCTGCAGCGTTGTGCTGAGCTCTGCAATCAGCTCTGCATATAGGCCTAAAAGCATTTTAGGCCCCAGTAGCAAGTGGAAAGGTCCTTACTTATATGGGGACTTATCCTGCAATTAACTAGGGCGGGGAAGGCTTGCAGGTAATTGCAAACAGGAGATGGCTTAATTGAGACCACACTGTTTGTGGCTAATCAAGTAGCCACAGCAATCCTGGAAACACTCATGACATAAGATCAGACTGAAAGCAACATGGAAGGGATCTTACATCAGAAGAGGATAAATTATACTGTTTATGCTGGGTATTTTGTCCAAGATTTGGGAGAGGTTGAGCTTCTGTTGTTGAATGTACCATTATCTCATGTCTAGATGAAGTTCAGTTTGTCTCTGTCTGAACCAGGAAAGCCACTGGCATTTCCATCTTGTGAGAGTGCTTAGACTTTCCTCAAACTCTTCTTGTTGTTAAGAAACAGAGGAGTGATTCCGTCAAACAAGAAATGGAGCTTCTGATTCTGATGCTGTTGCTTGTGCTAACCCGGAGAAACTCTGCAAGGCTCAGAACCAAATGCCCCCCAATTTTGAAGCAACAGGACATAGGAAATCCATGGAACTTTTACAGGCCAGGTGACCATATCATTAGCGTTTTTCTTACAAGAAAATTTTCACTTCAACCATTACGATTCAGTGGGGCTCCTTACACTTCTTTTCCACAGTAGGTCATTCAGAATTGCATTCTCTCCATTTGCATTTCTATCCCTCTTCTTCCTTTCTTCTTATTTCACTTGTTCCTCGGTTGTGCCGCATTCTGTAAACTGCTTAGAGAGAGCTATAAAGCACTATAAAGTGGTATATAAGTGCTATTGCTATTGCTACCCATGCTGGCAGAAAAAGCCTACTTTGGATCCTGTCAGTCAAAGAACTCTGTTTGTTGGGATACAGAAGAGCCTGCCCTTTGGAACATCTTACCCTCTAAGGTAAGATCTCCCCCATCCTCTTATTATTGAACAAGAGCATGAAGACTTGGGTCTTCTGGTTGGTCTGGATCCAATGGGGAATTCCACACTGGAGGTGGCTGCTGGATCGATGGCAGATTCTACTTCCCACCCCACCCCCTTGTTCTTTACTCTCCAACTGCCCATCTTATTTGGCTATCATATTAATGTATACGTGTTCTTTTTCATTGTTTATTTTTTGGTTATCTTCTGTTCTGTTTACACTGTCTACCACAAAGAAGAAAGGGTCAACCAATTTTCCAAAGCAGCAGAAGGCAGGACAAGACACAATGGGCAGAAACTAATCAAAGAGAGAAGCAATCTAGAACTAAGGAATTTTCTGACAGTGAAAGCAGTCAAACCAATGGAACAGCTTGCCTCCAGAATTTGTGGGAGCTTCATCAGAGGAAGCTTTCAAGAAGAGACTGGACTCACTTCCGGTGGGACTGCGACATCGCCGGACGCTTCTTTTTGAAGCGCCAGCCCAGGGCTTCGTAGAACCGCAAGAACAGCGACTATCGGCTGTCTTGCGGTTTGAAAACTTTCCCCCTGGCATGAGGGGGGAAAGTGAGTAGACGGGTGGGGTAGAGCTCCCTGAGAGTGCCAGATTTTACCCATAATCTGGCGCTCGAAGATGAGAGCTCCCCGTTAAGCCTGTCAGTACTCCGGACCCTGGATGTCTCTGCTTTGCAGAGCTAGATGTCGTTACCATCCCAGCAACCAATTTTAAACAAATACTTCTTGAATCAAGCTGGCGGAGCACAAGTTGCACGAATGAAACAGCAAGTATTTTTTTTCTTTTTTTTTAACTCCAGGGACTTACTTTCTTTAAAAGATTTTCCCTAAGTGGAAAGTGAAAGCAAGATGGCGTTTGAGTTTCAACGGGGCGTGAAGAAGTGAAAGTTAAAAGTAATTATTGACAAGCCCCTGTTTGAAACGTAAAACTCCTTTTTGAAAAGTGGATGAAATAAGAAAGGATGCAATAATAATAATTCAAGCAGCAATACAAATTACAAATTGTAAAGGGTCTTTTTTTTTTCCTTCTTGAAACTCTTTTTTTTTCCTTTTTTTTCTGTCCTTCTGGAAGGGAAGGAAGAAGGGGGGCAAGATGGCTGGTCTTTTTGAAAGCAAAGAAAGCAAAGGAGGGTTAATTAACCCTCAATGGTCTGATTTTGAGGAAGCTTTGAGTTCAATTACCTCTGCTTTATTGAAAAGAATTGCTCAATTCTCAAGCTGGAAACAATGAAATACATGGAAATACTGAGTTGCAATCTAGCAGTGGGGGATTGAATGAAGAGTTGGGAGATATAAAAAAACAACAACAGATCATAGCAGATTTTACTGAGGAGAGAAAGATGAATGCTGAGCAGAATAAGGAGCAAGAAATCTTGGAAATTTTGGTTACACGAATTTTTTTTTATAAAACTCAATCTGCATTTAAAGAGCTGTTTCCAGAAGAAGCTACATTTCTGCAAAAATTTTATAATATGCAATCCCAAAAACCGCAAAATTTTACTGGAGTTAAAAAAGGCAGAGGGATCAAAGTTAAGAAGAAAGTTCGTAAAAAGGAAAAGAAGAAAGACTGGAGAAATGGAAAATAACCCTGCTTGATGAGATGATGGTCCTTAAAAAGTATTGTTTAACTGTTTAAAGATTTTGAATTTTTGGAAAAAAAAAAGCAGACAGCAGTTTAATGCCAGTTAACTAAGTGATGAGCGACGATGAGGAGGCAATTTACAGCTGTATTGGAATATTTTGAGAAGAATAAACAGATCACAGCAATGCTGGTGTGTTGGGCTGTGAAATATGCCCTGACTTGAATGATTTGGAATATTTTATTAAGGACTGTAATAAATCTGGATCTAATTGTAATCGCAGAAGTTTTATTGAATATAGTAAATTTGAGTTTCCTGTTTGATGGTAATAAATATAAGGCAAAAGGACTATGGACCTAGAGCAATTGCAGGTGATCTGGTGGTTTCCCTAATACATCTGATGAATTTACTAATCTAATTTTTGACTGGATTTGATGGATACTATTTCAAATATAATTATAAAGTCACTCGGGGTTTTTTTTTATAAAGAAGCAATTTTTTATTTAGGTGGGTAGACGCAAATGAAGATATTCTATATGCTGTTGGAAGATGTGAAGACAAGAAGATTAGCAACTGGTTTAATCTAGTAGGAAGAATTTAAATGTTTGATATACTTATTAAATGACGTTTTATCTGTATTGATAAATTAATAAGAGGTTTGATGGTTATATTTTTTTTGAATTAAAAAATTTATTATTATTTTTTATTAAGTGTTTTAACTATAATTGGACCTTGATGGTTTAAAAGTGGAGGACGGAAGACTTTATATAGTATTTTATTTTAAATTTGGGTTTTTTTGAATGAGGGTTTCTTTTTGTTGTTGTTGTTTTTGGGTTTTTTTCTTTGTTTTAAACGAAAGAAGTTATAAAATATCTTGTTAAATTGTATAGACTTAATAATTCATTAAGTATTAATTAGCTATATTGAGTAATGATAGGTTTGATTAGGTAATACTTAATTGTTTTATTAACTGCTGTAATTATAAATGGAGATTAATTCTGTTGAATTAGATGGAATAAGAAGAAAGAAGACTTTCTTTCCTTTTATCTACTTGTTTAATGATTATGATTATGATAAGTGTGAAATGGAGTTTAATTTAGAGAATTTGAGCTGTATTTTATCTTGTATTTGCTCTGGGAAGTCGGGGGGGTGGTTGGGGAGGGGGGAGAAAATGTATGTAAAACTTTTAAAACTTTTTCAATAAAAAAAAAGAAGAGACTGGACTGACATCTGTCAGAAATGGTGTAGGGTCTGCTTGAGGGGTGGTGGTTGGACTAGATAACCTACAAGGTCCCTTCCAACTCTGTTAATCTGGATCTATCCCTTCAAAGTCTGTTTTTTTGTTATCTTACTGCTTGATTATTCTTTTTGATCTTAATTGGATGAATCTTACACTATTTATAATTTTACTTTCTTTAGTTTTAAATACCTTTAATGGTCAAACAGCTAAAAAGGAAGAATAGAAACCCAATAATAAATGCTATGAATAATTAAATGCTATGAGCCTAAGAAATAATTTCTCTATCACTTCCCTACTTTTATCATTAGATATCCCTTAGTGTTTAGATCTGGTCTCAGGATAATAATGTAGCACTTGGGAAAGAAGATGCAGCCCAGTAGACAGGCACTGGAGCCCAAAATGGAGAAGACCTCCATGACTACCATCAACTTTCCTCTGGTGCTCAGATAGGTGGGCATAAAGGAGACCCAGATGATGCAGAAGACCAGCATGCTGAAGGTGATCAATTTGGCTTCATTGAAGGCCCCAGGCAGATTCCTGACCAGAAAAGCCACTGTGAAGGATATGGCAGCTAGGAAATCCATGTAACCAAGGACAATATAAAACATAGTGACAGATTCTTGGTTGCATTGAAGGATGATCTCTCCAGGCTGGGAGCGCAGATCAAAATCAGGAAATGAGGGAGAAACTCCCAGCAGCAGAAAGATAAAATTTCTTTCTACATCCTATATAAAGACTTGATTTCCCGCTTTTTTAAAAATGTGTTTTTTTGCTTTCCCTGAATTACCTGGTGACTTGTATTTTCAGGAGGGCAAAGAAGCCCCTTTGCAGAGGTAAAAGTATTTTATTTACAAAGTTGGGGACATTAACTTCCAAACACACTATTTATTTCAAGTAAAATCTTTGGTTCACTTATGTATGGAGAAAAACTGGGACCATTTTCTAGCTGTGGCCTGTTGGAACATGTTGAGAGTTGAAATTTCTCTGTCTCACATTTCTTCATTTCTTCTTGTTGTAAGTTGCTCCTTTCTATTCAGATCCGGCCTCAGAAGGATAATGTAGCACTTGGGGATGAAGATGCAGCCAAGCAAGCCAGCACTAGAGGACAAAATGGAGAAGAACTGAACAGCCACCATATATTTCCCTTTGGTGCTCAGGTAGGTGGGTACAAAACTCACCCAGACACTGCAGAAGACCAGCATGCTGAAGGTGATCAGCTTGGCTTCATTGAAGGCTCCAGGAAGATTCCTGGCCAGGAAAGCCACAGTGAAACAGATAGCAGACAGGAAGCCCATATAGCAAAGAGTGATGTAGAACATGACAACAGAGCCTTCATTGCATTGCAGAATGATATGTCCAAGATGGGAGTGGAGGTCAGAATCAGGGAATGGGGGAGAAACTCCAAGCCAAATGGAACAGATGATAATTTGGACAGTAGAACAAGAAAGGATGATGGAGTTAGCCAAACTCTTCCCCAACCATCTCTTCGCTTGGTTTCCTGGTTTTGTGGCCAAGAAAGCCAGCACCACCGTGATTGTTTTGGCCAAGAGAGAAGAAATGGCAACTGAGAAAGTGATGTTGAAAAGTGTTTGTCGGAGAAGGCAGGTGGCTTTCTTTGGTTGACCAAGGAAGAGAAAAGGAGACAAGAAGCAAAGCAGGAGGGAGACCAGGAGGATGTAAGAGAGGTCCCGGTTGTTGGCTTTGACAATGGGAGTTTCTCGGTATTTAAGGAATATCATTAAAATAAGTCCTGTAAATAGGAACAGGAGTAGCGCAAAGGACACCAGGATAAAGCCCAGATTTTCTTCATAAAGCAGGAAGATTATAATTTTGGGGATACATTCGATTCTTTCCTCATTTGGATATTTATTGTCTGGACACTTGGTGCATTTTTCTGTATCTGAAAAAAGCAAAAACCAGTTCTTGTGCTTTTTTTGTCCATTAGAAACTACATTATCAGAGGTAAATGGTGAAGCAGTTAATCTTCTATGCCAACATCCTGAGTCCTCTTAAATAGCACTTCATAATAAACTAGTCTCAAAGGATGCCTATTGTATCTTATGAAATCTAGATGGTTGGCAGAGAATGATAGTCCTGCAAATTATCTGGAACGACTACTGGAAGAAGTGGTGATATGGGTGTAGTGAGATACCAATAGCAATAGCACTTAGACTTATATACCCCTTTACTGTGATTTACAGCCCTCTCTAAGCGGTTTACAGAGTCAGCTTCTTGCCTCGAACAATTTGGGTCCTCATTTTATCCATCTTGGAAGGATGGAAGGCTGAGTCAACCTTGAGCTGTTGAGATTTGAACTGCCAAATTGCAGGCAGCTACCAGTCATCAGAAGTAGCCTGCATTACTGCACTCTAACCACTGCACCACCGTGGCTCTTATGAGATACTCCCATACCTGGCTACACCATCTATTGTGGACAAGCTCTACCTTCTCAGTGTCCTCAAGGGAAGGCCCAGGTAGAACATGTTCCAATCATCCTTCCAGGAGGCATATCTGTCATTTCCACAAGTTTCAAAGAACTCTGACGTTCCTTGAAAGGCAAACTTGGAGGAAGACATCAATATTAAAAAGCAGAAGATATATTTTATCTGGCAGTAGTAAAGCTTGTAGAATTGGCCAGAAACTTCCTATCTCTTCCCTATTCTGTCTCTATGATCTTTTTCCCCCTATTCTTTCCTTTCAACAAGACATTGCGTATTTTGAAATTAAACAATAATACAGATAAGCATAAACATATCTTTTAAGTTGCAGTTCCATGAAAATGATGTGCATGAATCCAATTGCACAAGCCCAGCCTTTTTTGTGTGTGTATCACCTACTTTCCTGAGTGGATATGGTCCCCTTTGGACAAGGGATGCAGTCATACCAGCAAATTGGCTCTCCTTCCCGACCTCGCTTGAGAAATCCAGGGTGACAATTTTCCACACAGTTCGACTGAGGGAGAGACTAAGAAGGAAAAAAAAAAAGGAATGACAAAGAAAATGTGTTTTAGATTCACCATCCATGGAAAATCGAGGTGGACATGAACATTAGCCAAGTAATCTCTGGAATTTTCTTACGTAAATATGAATTTACTGATTCAATCCAAAAAGATGTAGGAAATAGAATTACTGACATATTCTTCATTTAGTTTCTCCCTTTTGCTCTTCTGGCTGATCTCATTACGATAAAGGACTTTTCTACTTAACAAAATCTGGAGGGAAGAAATTGAGAAATCCCTGCATTCTAGTGTGTAAGAGAGAGACATGGATAACTCTGTCAAAATCTAGGCTACTAAAAATCAGGAGTGAAATGCTACCGGTTCGCTCTGCTTTAGGTGAATCGGGAGTTTAAAAATCTAACAGTTCCTCCGAACCGGTATTTCCGACAATCAGATGGCCTGCAGGGTTTAGCTTTGCTAGAAAGCAGGAAATCCTGCTTTCTAGCAAAGCTAAATCACGCACCACAGCTGATCCCCCCTCGATTCTACTTACCTTCCCAAGCCTCCTTTTAGTGTGCACTGCATATGAGCATGCAGCATGCGTTTGGCACACAACATGCATGTGTGGCCAGCAAACCGGTAGCAAACTGATTTGGATTTCACCACTGCTGAAAATCACTCCAGATTATGGACCTGTCCTTTCAAAAGACAATGTCCCTGACCAGGACAATACTTAAGTCCAATACTTATTACCTAGTGGGACCACCAGGACCTTCATTCACTCTTGGAAACCAGTCCAAACCTCAGCTCTGGTACTAGTTAACAGAACTGTCCTCTTCTTTGCTATTTGAGGACAAGGAACAAATCAGCCCGGGGCTCATATTGAGAGCTCTTGTCCTTTTCTCATTAGCTTAATGGAATTACTAAATTATACATGGTCCATGGTCTGTATCCTAAAGAAGAATTACTCAGCATCAAATGTTGGACATTGCGGAATAAATTTAGAAACTGTTCCATATCATTGTTTGTTTGTTTTTTTAAATTTGATTTATATGCCGCCCTTCTCCGGAGACTCAGGGCGGCTTACAGTGCGTTAAGCAATAGCCTTCATACTTTTGTATATTTATACAAAGTCAGCTTATTGCCCCCACAATTTACCTAAGGTCCTCAAATTGGAAATTGGAAATAAATTTACCTACCTTAGAAAGGATGGAAGGCTGAGTCAACCTTGAGCCTTGGTGAGATTCGAACCTGCAATAATTGCAGGCAGCTGATGTTAATAACAGGGCTTTAGACCACTGTACTATCCAAGGCTCTTAATTGTTGTGACCTAGGTGTCCCCAGCAGCACGAAGCTGAATCCTTGTCCCGATAAACCCCTTTTATTTAATTTACAGTGAATTCCTCTCCAGCAAAGTCTTTCCTCTCCCACAGTCTTTCCACATAGTTCACAATTACCGACCTTTATGAGGCTTGGAGAGTGGCCAGGCCAATATCTTTCAGACACCGCAATAATTGGCAAGAATGCAAGAATGAACTAACTGTCTCCTGCAAATGCCCCTCCCCTTTCGCTCCTCTTTTATTCACTTAGGGAGGGGGCCTTCATTGTCCACCCTTGGCCTTAGTCCCAAGTCAACCCTTGTTCCTTAGCTGTTCCCTTCATCCGGCAACTCGGCACATGCGCACACTGGGAAAAGGATCCAGTATCTGCCTCAATGACTCTGAAGGCAGCTGATACCTGTCATATGGCCCTGGCCCCATCTCTGCCTCCAACACAGAGCACTCATCAGAGTCTTTCCCAGACTCCAGGACTGGCTCATTTTCCTCCCCAACCTCCTCACTGTCCTAATCTGCTGCCAGCTTTGCTAGCTGCTGGTGGGCCACAACAGTTATAGCCAGTGGTGGGATTCAAATAATTTAACAACCGGTTCTCTGCCCTAATGATTTCTTCCAACAACCAGTTCACCAAACTGCTCAGAAAGTTAACAACTGGTTCTCCCGAAGTGGTGCAAACTGGCTGAATCCCATCACTGGTTATAGCATCTGAAGGACATTGTTGTGAATAGTACTAAAGCCACCAAATGAACCTTAGAAAACTATGAGGTTTCTACTCCCCACACTGAACTCTCAGTGAAGGTCATCCTCTATGGTGACTAAGCTTAGACCACTTGAAATGAGTCATTAGGCTCTGGAAAACAGAGTAAACACAGTAATATTCAACCCACACCATTCCGCAACTTTAGCTGTGACACAGTATTTTGATCAATAATAAGTCTTTGTCTTTCAAAACTTCCCACTTTCATTTGAATGGTAGGTTTGATGGCGGAGAACACCAAGATCATGATGTCCAAATCTGATGCTACATCTCCATTTTGATCCAAGTACAGTTTCAGATGAGAAAGATTGCAAAATTCATTCTTCTCCAGAAATGGATGAAACTAGAATGAAAATATCCAGAAATTGAAAATGCTGAAACCTTGATTTCATATCCCATGTGGTCTTTTCACCTTTGAACTCTCTTCTGCAATTCACTAAACTCCAAATATGCTACTTTTGGTTTATAAGTGATGTCGATATCTTCATAAGTGAATGAGAAAGTTTCAGCAAAATTTGAATTGGAAAGTTATATATAGAGAAAATACAATAGTAGAGTTTTCTCTCTAGAACAGAAAAGAAAAAAATCTAACTTTTAGCCACTAGCACTTGACTATGGTATTTCGTATAAGAACATAAATGATATACCTGAAGAAGGATTATCAAATGTGAAAATAATATTTGTGAAATTGATTGCAAATTGAATGTGAACGGGCAATAAGATTCTCATGGAAAGAAGGCCAATGCATGGGAAATGCAGTGAGAAATACAAACACAATCAAAGTACATTCTTGCAGGTGTGGTGGTCGTGTCCAGAAGCCAGGGAGTATTGGATCAGAATAAGAAAATGGTTAGAAGAAATTACAAGTCAACAAATTGAGTTAAAACTTGAATTATTTCTACTAGGAATAATAAGAGGAAACTACAGTAAGAAAATTCAATATGTTATATTGCATATAACATCTGTGGCCAGAATTCCTTATGCACAAAACTGGAAACAGGACAGCACTCCCTCCAAGAGAATGGTGATCAAAAAGTTGTTAGATTGTGCTGAGATAGACAGGCTAACATTGGAATTAAAAGAGAGAGGGGAAATGGAATTTTATTTGATCTGGGACATGTGGTACAAATGGCTAGAGAATAGAAGTAAAGATTAAATATAAAGATAATTTAAGAGGAATACTAAAATTTAAAGACAATGTATATAATTAAAAAAAGAATAAGGAATGTTAATAAAAAATGTTTTTGAGCTGGAGAAGTTCAGTCTCTCCTTCCCTTATTCTCTTAATGCAAAGACTGAGCATCCATCAATCAGGGAAATTTTAACAGGGATTTCTGAAGAGGGGCAAGGTTGGAGTGATGGACTCAGACAGTGGTGGGATCCTACTGGTTTAACAACTGGTTTGGTGGTTGCATGCTTTGCACATGCCCGTGAACGCACCCAATGTACGCTATGCACATGTGCACAATTGAATGAAAAATCAGCTTCCACATCAGTGCTAGGGAATTAAAACAGCTGAGGCGTGGCAATCCGCTCTGCTGCGCTAATCAGCTGCGAACATGTAGGTAAGTAAAGCGCAGGAGCGATGGGCCCAGCTGATTGTCAGAGCAAACCAGTTCACTCCAGCTGATTGTCGGAGCCACCAGTTCACCCGAACCAGTCCAAACCGGTAGAATCCCACCCCTGGTCTCAGAGTGTCCTTCAAATTTATAAATATACAAATAATGATGCTGATCACAAACCCATATATCCTGGAATTTATTTCAAAATACAAATTACTTTTAAATTTAGCAGGGTTTAATATCCAAATCTGTCATTTATTATTATTTATTGTTTATTGGTTCGATTTATATGCCACCCTTCTCTGGAGACTCAGGGCGGCTTACAATGTGTTAAGCAGTAGCTTTCATACTTCTTTGTATATACCTGCTTAGTAGGGCTTTCGGGGGGCCCTAAGCGGTGTTCTTTTTTATACAAAGTCAGCTTATTGCCCCCACAATCCAGGTCCTCATTTTACCAACCTCGGAAGGATGGAAGGCTGAGTCAATCTTTTTTTTTTTAATTGAAAAGGTTTTCACATATAAATTCCCCCCCCCCCGTTTTCCCCCCCTTCCCCAACATTATAAAATACATGTACATATGCAAAAGATATAATTCCCTCCCAATCCCCCCTAACCCTCCCCCACCCTTTTCCCTCCCAACCCCCTTGACTTCCATTATATGCAATACTAATAATTCCAAACAATATATATGTTAATCATCCTTCCATATCTTTTCACTATTTACTAATGTAATCATCAATCCCCCTCAGCTGAAAGCTACGTGATATTTTCTAATCTGATACTTATTCTGTACATACTCAATCCATTTATTCCAATCCTGTATATACTTCTCATGGGTCTGATCTTTTAAAAAAGCTGAAATCTTCGCCATTTCTGCAAATCCAGCCATCTTCTGAGTCCATTGGTCCACCGTCGGTAAGACATCACTCTTCCAATATTGGGCAATCAACAACCTAGCTGCTGTCACCATATACAAAATCAGTTTTGTTTCACCCAATGTAAAGTCTTTAGCTATACCCAATAAAAAAAATTGCGGAGAAAATTGTATTTTTTTCTTTAAAACATTTTGCATAACCCACCAAATTTTTATCCAAAAAGCCCTCACCTTTTTGCAAGTCCACCATATATGATAATATGTAGCATCTAAACAATCACATCTCCAACATTTTGGCTGCACATTAGGGTACATACAAGACAATTTCTTGGGGTCTAAATGCCATCTATAAAACATTTTATAAAAATTTTCTCATAGATTTTGTGACTGTGTAAATTTAACATTCTGAACCCATATTTTTTTCCATGTTTCCATCATAACTGGTTGAGAGAAATTTTGTGCCCATTTAATCATACAATCTTTAACTAACTCATTTTCTGAATCCCTTTCTAACAGAACATTATAAACTCTCTTAATATGCATTGGACCTGTCTGCTTTATCTGTTCAACCAATTCTACTTCATATTCCATTAAACCAGTTTGTTGATCTTCTTTCCATCTCATCTGTAATTGATTGTACTGCAACCAAGTCAACGATTTCCCTTCTTCCAACAGCATATCCAAAGTCTTCAGTCACCACCTGCCCTCTTCAAGATAAAGTAACTCTTTGTATAAGAAACCCCCGAGTGACTTAATATTTGTATTCCATATGGTATCAGCAAGATCCAGCCAGAACGGAATCTTATAATCCCAATTAATTCGGTGCTTCCTCCAGACTCTCAACAAGGCATTTCTAAGTAGAGGCTGAGTCAATCTTGAGCCTGGTAAGATTTGAACTTGCAGTAATTGCAGGCAGCTGGTGCTACTTAACAGCACTTTAGTCTGCTGCACCACCAAGGCTCTTGGTCATAGTGCCAGCCCTTTGGAAAATTATTGCTTCAGCAATTAGATCGGTCAAACCTGTTAGCCTTTCACCGCACAGGTGAGGTTGAGAAGGTTCCCTTCCTCCTCCTTTGGATTCCCCCTCAAAAAGAATTTAATTTGATGGATCATTTATGACTTCATACCTGCCAGGGCTGCAGCTTTGAAGCCCCTAATGTCTCTTTGGTCTCCTTCATTCTCCCCCTGGATCTGCAGGAATATGCAGCATTCAAGGCATGAGCCAGAGTCCTAACAATACTGTAGACATACTTGCTATTATAGATCATTCTCCTCCTTCTTCCTGCTTGGGTCTCCAGTGGTACTTTCTGGGTACATCGTCTCCGGCCTTTGGCAGAAAAGATGTGTTTTAAAACAGAACAGTGAAAATACTCATCTTGAAACCGAGGATCTATGAAGAGATAAGCGTTATCATAAGTTGGCCTTTCTTTCGTCTGAAATTCAAAGGAGAACATACTATGGACATGTTTGAGAAGGCTGTGCCCAAGTATCATCACTTGCCCCAAACCTGCAGTGATCCAGACTTTCCCTTCAATGGGTCCTGGCAAAACTTCAAGTATTAAATGGAAAGGAAGGATTCTCTCCAAAATGGGATCATATTCTAGGAAGTGAACAAGGACCTTGACTCTTCTCCACTTACTGATGGCTTCCCTGAGAGGTGTTGTATCTCCAGTCATTGTGAATTGTTGTGATATAACAACACAAATTCCATTCCTGACAAGCATAGGAGTAAAAGTCCTCATGAAATTCTCTCCATTTTCTGTGTCTGAAGCAAAGAGACCGATCAAGATCCATCTGAAATGGAGGAGCAGTTGGACAATTCCTGGGTAGTGGAACCCTTCTTTGGGAAACATTCGGTAGGAAAAGGGGAATTGACTTTTATCACTCAGAGCCGCTGAAGCAGTTCTATAACTGATCTGAGAAAGCAATGAAGAATCCTGTGTGATCAGATCAAGTCCAAAGCATTAGCTTTTAAGAAATCCAAGTTAGTTCTCATGAACATTTTAGAATAGTTTATTGCTCATTAACTGTTAGGTCCTATCAGGACACAGAATATGAAACAGAAAACATTAACAAGAAATCAACAAATGGGGCTAATGAAGCTGGACAGCTATAAAATGGAAGACATAAATTCACTTATGCCCTAGGTCTGAGTGAGCTCCTTTGTTGATAAGCAAGCTAAATGCAGAAAAAATATTCCTGTGTAAAGAAGGATATTTGCTTGTTTTATCAGCTCACCACACAATAGCAATCTATGGCTATGATGCCATTTTTTTAAAGATGACAATTCTTGATTTTGATTACTTTAATCATCATATAATTATTATAAGAGTGGGAGCCAAGTCTTCTCAACAGCCTACAAAACCCAACATTCAAATATGATAATATCAAATTGTCAGTGTATTAGAAACTGTTGTAAGTATTTAGAGTGATAGGATGTAGACAGGAATCACAGGATGTAGGCACTTCTTTTCAGATGGCAAATCTGGAAGGCAGGAAAAAGGCAAGTATGGATCCCACCCCA
Source organism: Ptyas mucosa (assembly GCA_012654045.1). NCBI lineage: Eukaryota > Metazoa > Chordata > Lepidosauria > Squamata > Colubridae > Ptyas > Ptyas mucosa. Next base: position 27,905 of record WNWU01000322.1, read on the forward strand.
CCCCAGCAGTTCACAGAGTATATCTATAGTTATGCAGATTGTTGTTTTAGTCTGTCAAGATTCTGTCTGTAGGTGAAGGGCAGTAAAGAAAAATGACTCGCTAAATGACTTAGCAACCGAAAAACAATAATATGATATGTCATTCAGATTTGTTCACCACTGAAAATTTCATTAGTTTTCCTAAGATCATGGTCTTTCCATCACTGCTGCATCTTCCTATTTCTACAGACACTTTGATTAAATACAGAGCCCCTCCTCACTTTCACAAGTGTGTAGCAAATACCCCCCCCCCACCAGAACAATCATAATGAGAGTCTATATTTCCATTGATCCTTGTTCCCTCCCCACTATGGATGCCAATCCCCAAACATAATGCCTGCAACAGCCATGATGAAAAGCACTTTTTGAATAACATAGAGAAATCATGACTGGCTCTATATCTCACCTACTAAAATCCCACTCAGTTTACCAGATCATACAAGAAATATACAAGCATACCTGTGGGACTTTGTAGGGGCCTACTAATGTTGACATCTGCATGGAGATGTCCCTTTTAGCTCCATCAAGAACACCCAAAAGGTTGTCCTTCCTTCTGCAGCTGTAGTTGGGAACATTGGTTTCTCCAATAGAGAGCATATCCAGCCAGGCATCTGAAGTGGCAAGTGTGCTCAAATAGTTATCATAAATGTTGTAGCCGAGAGTGAGATTTTGCACGAACTGGAATTTCTTGTTGATTTGTTGAATGGCAAAAATATAGCACAGGAGATTTGAGTTTTCAAAAGAGAAATTACTGTAAAAAAATTCTTGTTATTATTATTAACAACAACAAAAGCCATTTTTAGTTTCATCCCATCACCAAAGCCTACTGATCATTAAATTTTTACAAAGTTTTCCAAAGCCAGAGACAAATGATAGTCACCTGTCACCCTTTACTTTTCTTGACTGTTGAGAAGATGGGAGGGAGATGGTACTTCACTAGGATTAAGAATAACAAACACACCATCTGCACCTCTATAACTGAGGCGTTTCACACTGCCAGCAGGCTCATCACGGGCCTGCTGCTGGCCGGGGTCCCTCTGGGTCGAGGACGGAAAGAAGGAGCGACACGAGGCTTTGCCTTCTCGGGGTGAGAGAGCCCTGAGCTAGCTCGAGACAGACTCTTTTATTAGGGATATTTTGGGGGTGGGTAAGCATACATCAGAAGGTCTACATGTGATATAAGTTGACCATGCATATTATGATAATAGCTAACGGATATACATATATGGTTAGCCTACAGATATACATATATGGCTATATGTGAGCTGCAAAGACAGCAAAGGTGGCATATGTGTGCAAGCTTTTGTTTTCCATGTCAGTCTATTTTTGCCCTGACAGTCTGCGGTTTGCCCTTTTAGCTTACTGCAAGCAATGAAACATATTTCAGTTTCCTGTGGCAATGAAGCATATCTTTGTCACCATCTCTTATGTGCAGGTGTTAGCATATATCTGTAACCATCTTTTAGCGCAGGGTTTTGCTTGTACAAGGTCCAACTCATAAGAGTCTGCTTGTACGTGCAGAAGCTTAAGATCATAATGGTTGCAGCATATAACTGCCTGGTTTGGTTCTGCAACCCAACAAGACAAACACAGACTTCAACGGATAATTAGAACTGCAGAAAAAACAATGGCTACCAACCTGCCTTCCATTGAGGATCTGTATACTGCATGAGTCAAAAAGAGGGCTGTGAAAATATCTACAGACCCTTCACATCCAAGATATAAATTGTTTCAACCCTCAAAACGATGTTATAGGGCACTGCACATCAAAACAACTAGACACAAGAACAGTTTTTTTCCGGAATGCCATCACTCTGCTTAACAACTAATCTCTGTCAAATAATTTACTAATTTACAAAGACTGAATTAATATTAATCGTCTCTTCCTTACTAGTATCTATCTCTTCCCACTTATTACTATAACCATGCTGCTTGTAGCTTTCAATTATATTGTTTTTATCTGTTTCCTAGTACAATTTGATAGTTTATTAGTAACATTGACTAAGTGGTTGTATCTTTTTATTCTTGATAAAAGTATTTTATTCCCCTTATGTACACTGAGAGCATATGCGCCAAAGACAAATTCCTTGTGTGTCCAATCACACTTGGCCAATAAAGAATTCTATTCAATTTGGTTATTTTTAGCAGTACTAGTTTTCATCTGCCATTGCCAGGATTCAAAGTCATTTTATTATTAAAGTAAAACTATCATAAAAGGAAGCAGATATTTCATAAGGGACCCAGAAAATCAATTCTAAAAAGAAGTCAGTCTCTATTCCTATAAGATCAGGTATTCAATATCAATGAGTGGTGATATACGTATAGAAATGGGCTGGACAGAGGCATCTACAACCCTTTCAATCATTACTTCAAGTAGTGGTCAATGTTAAAGTGATGCACTCAGGACTGGACAGGGAGAGGAAACAATGTATTGTTCTTTCAGTACTTTTTCTGCCCCATCTTTGGATTTGAGTCTCTTCCACAAAATAAGACCAAAGGGAAGCCTGTCTGTAAGAGGCATGCATAAGAGCACCAGCGTGCCTACCATCCCTGTAGGATTGTTCCCTTTAATTGTATTCATTTTATGTATTCAATTCATGCTTATACATATATATTATTTAATATGTACTCGACAAAATAAATAACATTAATAAAAATAAAATTAATATGATTCAAGAAGTTAGACAGGTCCTACAACCCAGGTATAAGTGAAATAAGAAGGAAAAGAAAGCGCATGTTAAACTGCAGAGGACTGAATGACTTACTAGTGAAGCTGACTAGAAGGAACCGTGTTGAAACTCAATATTATAGGCAACATTGTTGAAGCGCTGGTGACTATACCAAGGAGATAGTGTCCTAGTCTGTAATAACTCCATGGATTTTTCCCATCCTGGTTCTCCAAATTCAGTGGGCATTTCGTTCTAAGCTTCCCAGAAACTGGGCAGGACATCAGCAGCATCAGGACAAACAGGAGGTCCATAATTTGCTGCTACCACCCCCTTCCTGTTTCTAAACAGGAACGATAATTAGAGGGATTCAAAGCACTCTCAAGATGAGAATGCCAGTGGCTTTCCTGATTCAAACAGAGGCAACCTGAGCTTCACCTGAAAAGGAGAGAAAGGTACATGCAAGAGCACAGCCTCTGCCTGTCCTACAACTTGAGCAAAGCATTCAGCATTCTTTCCTGATGCAAGATCGCTTCCCTTTTGCTTCACTCTGATGTTTACATCAAAGGCAGTCACGGAAGAACTAGCAGAAGTGATCTCAAAAAAACAGAATAATTACAGAGAGAAGCAACTTCTCCCCTGGGGATCATAAACTTCTTTGGAGCTCCACATGCAGAAGAGTAGTGGAAAAAAAGCATGCTAATGAAAACTCAAGGATACACCCCTGGGGCACTCTTCAATACTAATGTAGAATAATGTAAAGTTATTGGGAGGGACCTTGGAGTTTATTTATTTTATTTTATTTATTTAGTTTGTCAAACATGTACGAGATAACAGATATAAGTAAAAACATGGATATGAACACAGGAAATGGGTATGAATAAAGGGGGATAGTAGGACAGGGATAGTAGGCACGCTGGTGCGCTTATGTATGCCCCTTACAGACCTCTTAGGAATGGGATGAGGTCCATGGTAGATGGTCTAAGGTTAAAGTTTTGGGGGTTTGGGGAAGAAACCACAGAGTCAGGTAGTACATTCCAGGGATTGCCCACTCCCTGGAATGTACTATTGCTGAATTTGAATGTACTATTGCTTCAGGGATTGCCGAAGTTGTATTTTCTGCAATCGAGTTTGGAGCAGTTTACTTTGAGTTTGTATCTATTGTTTGCTTGTGTATTATTGTGGTTGAAGCTGAAGTAGTCATTGACAGGTAGGAGATTGTAGCACAAGGGTCCCCAACCTTTTGGACCTCAGGGACCACCAAGTTCATAATTTTAAATCCCATGGACTACTAATACGAATCCAGTGTGCCACCTGCTGAAGCACATGGACTCTCAGTGATGGGATGGGGTCCTTCAGGCACTCTCCCTTCTCTCTCTTTCACTCTCTCTCTCTCCCCTCTCTCTTTCTCTCTCTCTCCCACTCTTTCTCTCTCATTCTCTCTTTCTCTCTCTCCCCCACTCATTCTCTATCATTCTCTCTCTCTCATCTCTTTCTCTCCCTCCTCTCATTCTGATTATCTCATTCTGATTCTCTCTTTCATTCTGTCTCTCTCTCTCTGATTCTCTCTCATTCTTTGTCTCTTTCTCTCTCATTCTGATTCTCTCTCATTCTCTTTCTCACTTGCTCTCATTCTCTCTGATTCCTTCTCTGTCTCTTTCTCTCTCTCATTCTCTCTCTTTCATTCTCTGTCTCTTTCTCTCTCTCAGTCTCATTCTGATTCTCCCTCATTCTCTCCCTCTCTCATTCTCTCTCTCTCTCTTTCCCTAACTCTCATTCTCTCACTCTCTTTCATTCTCTCTCTCCCTCTCTTTCCCTCTCTCATCTCTCTCCCCCACTTTCTCTCTCTCTTCTCTCTCCCCCTCTTCCTTTCTCTCCCCCTCTCTCTGATTCACTCTCTTTCATTCTCTCTCTCATTCTCTCTCTCTCTCATTCTCTTTCTCTCTCTCATCTCATGGGCCAGTCAGTGTCTTGGGGCTGAGAGGAAATCAAACATCTCCCTGAGAGATCGAGGTGTGCGGGGCACCAACAAGGGCCAGAAGAAACAGCCACGAGATCCATCAAGATGAAGCTTCACTACCACTCTGAAATATGGAGCAAATCTCCCTCCCACACCCTTCTCTTCTCAGGCCAGGCAAGGAGTGATTGGGAAGGGAGGGCGAGGGGTGTGGACATCCACTGGTGGGTTCAGCTGACAGGAAGCTACAGCAGGGGGAAGAAACAGCCCAGGGTTCCCACCAACCATTGCTTCGGCCTGCCTGCACCACCACCACCCTTGCACCATTACCTCATTCTGGCCAGCGAGGACTGCACTGCAAAGTTGCAAGTTGCAGGAACCTCCCACTACAGAGGAGATTTACAGCCCCACCATGAGTGCCTGGCCAGTCCCATATTCCAGAGCTCTAGTCACAGGACTGGCCATTGCTCATCCTGGGGCAGCTCCTCCACCTGGGTATGTCACAGACCAATAAAATTTTCTCGTGAATCACCAGTGGTCCATGGACAACCAGTTGGTGACCACTGTTGTAGCAGATAATTTTGTGTACTATGCTTAGGTCAGACTGAAGGTGGTGTAGTTCTAAGTTGTCCAAGCCCAGAATTTCAAGTCTGATGGCATAAGGTATTCTATTATGAGCAGAGGAGTGGAGTACTCTTCTTGTGAAATACCTCTGCACTCGCTCAATTGTATTAATGTCTGATATACGGTGAGGATTCCAGGCAGACGAGCTGTATTTGACAACTGGTCTACCAAAAGTTTTGTATGCCCTAGTTTGCATTACAATGTTACTGGAGAAGAAGCTTCACAAGATTATCTTAACAATTCTTAATGCTTTTTTGGCAATGCTATTGAAGTGAGCTCTGGCACTTAGATCATTAGTGATAAGTATTCCAAGGTTCTTGACAGAGTGATGGCCATCTACGAGGTCTTATCCGCCCATCTTGTATTTGGTGTTCTGATTTTTGTTGCCAATGTGTAAGACAGAGCAGTTGTTGGTTGAGATTTAGAGTTGCCAATTGTTTGACCATTCTGACACATAGTCAAGGTCACTTTGTAGGGTAGCAGCATTGTCGATGGTGTTGAATAGTTTTATGTCATCCGCGAAGAAGATGCAGCTGCTTATAATATGATCGCAAAGGTCATTTATGTAAAGTAGAAAGAGTGTGGGTCCTAAAATGCCCACACTTTAGGGACACCACTGTTAATTGGTGCAGGGTTTGATAGGGCACTCCCTATTTTGACTACTTGTTGCCTGTTTGACAGGAATGCAGCAATCTACTTGTGCAGGGATCCAGAAATGCCGTAAGATTTTAGTTTTAATAGTAATTTATTGTGTACCACTGAATCAAAGGCTTTGCAGAAGTCTATGTAAATTGTGTCTATTGCTTTACCCTGGTCAAGTTGTGTAGTCCATATGTTTTTGCAGTGTAGGAGTTGCAGATTACAGAACAATTTTTTCCTGAAACCAAACTGCTTGTTAGAGAGTAGGTTGTTTGTCTCTAAGTGTAGGGTAATTAATTGGTTTATGATTGATTCCATGACTTTGCAGGTGATGCAACATAGTGAGATTAGTCTGTAATTTTCAACTCCTTGCAAAGCAGTAAAGCTTCGGACAAGTGCCTGTCCAGTCTCTTCTTGAAAGCATTCAGGGATGGGGCACCCACAACTTCTGAAGGCAAGCTGTTCCATGGGTTAATTGTTCTCACAATTAGGAAATTTCTCCTTAGTTCTAAGGCTGCTTCTCTCCTTGTGGTTGTGCTTCTTTCTATTAAGTGGCTGTGCTTTACTCTGTTAATTAAGAATCACTTTTAAGACAGTTTTCCTCCAATGTTCTCCACATACTCTTAAGGCAGATGTGTCAAACTCAAGGCCCGGGGGCCGGATCCGGCCCATGGGGTGCTTAGATCTGGCCCAGGGGCTGTCCTGGAAACAGTGAAGGACTGGACCAAGATGCCTCTGCCAGTGAAAATGGAGCTTGGGAGGGCTGGCCAGCGGGAAGCGTGTGCACATGCACAGTGGAGCTGAGCTGGGCAACGCCTCGCGTGCCCACAGAGAGGCCTCCACATGCCCCCTGTGGCATATGTGCCATAGGTTCACCATCACAGGTATAGGATTTCCTGCTTAAGCAGGGGGTTGACTTCCAAGGTCCCTTCCAACTCTTTATTCTATTCTATTCACAGCCCTATTTTAGTAAAATTAAAAAAAAAACCTTCAAAATATAGTTTCTCAGTGTTTACACAAATATGGAAGCACAACAGAGAGAGCATCAAGTAAAAAAAAATCTATAACTTTCTCCTTATTACCCAAATGGGGAAAGTCCACAAACTCTCTTTTTCCTGCTCTTAGTCAGCTCTCATCCAAAAATTGATATTTCTAGAAAACAAGATAAATAAAATGTCACTTCAATCATAAGCAATTTTAAAATAATCGCCAGTTAGATAGAGATCTAATCCCCAACGGACCCTACTCTTAACATTAGGCAGGATTCAAGGCTATTAATTATTTAATTGGCATTAGAAGACAGGCAGCACTAGAGTTAAATGCCATGAACTAAAAATGTCATTGCTTCATTACTCTGGCTGCCGTTGTCTCCAGTGGTCTCTGAACAGAAAATACCGCATTGAAGGACAGCAAAAATCATTATTTGCGTGTTAAGCGATTTTCCTCCATTATCACTTTCTTAACATGTCATGACAATCACTTATTTAACAATAATCCCCAAGGATGAATTTGTGATTTCTACTATCATGCTTTTCGCTGCAAATGGAGCCCCATAGGATCCCCATGGGAGAAGTTGCTTCTCACTGTAATTTTCACAAGTTCTGTACTTTTGAACCTCTTCTGCTAATTCTCCAGGAACTGTCTTTGAGGTAAACATCACACTGAAGCAACGTGGAAAGGACCTTGTATCAGAAAAAGATAAATGCCTCAAATCATCCTGTGAGTAGCACAGGATAAGGGATAGGCAGAGACTATGCTATTGCATGTATCTTTCTTTCCTTTCCAAATGAAGCTTTGTCTAAGTCAGAATCAGGAAAGCTACTGGATATTTCAATTTATAAGAGTGCTTTGAATAATCTAACTTTTCTTGCTCTTGTTTAGAAACAGGAAGGAGACCGATTCAGCCCTATGAATTATGGACCTCCTGCTTGTGCTTCTGATGCTGCTGGTGCCCCATCCAGTCTCTGGGAAGCCTAGAATGAAGTGCCTGTTGAACATTGAGCACCAGGATGGGAAAAAACAGTGGAGCTATTACAGGCCAGGAGATCATATCATTAGTATGATTACCACTGGAACAAAAATACTGCGTACAACAACTTTGCCTTTCAACATGGCTCCTTCAAGTCAGCCTCACTTGTAAGTCACCAGTGTGATGGAGTTGCGTTCCCTCCATTCACAGTTTTAACTCCTTCTTAACTCTCCTTCTTTTCTTATTTCACTTATGCCAATAATGCACGACTTGCCTAATCATTTTGATTTCTATTGCTTCTCTCTGTTGCTTTATCTTCTAGACAAAACTCAAAACCAAGATGGAGGGGGAAAAAACACCCTTAAAACAATCGAAATTATATATTTTTCCCTGATCCAATCCTGAGTTTTCATTTAAGTATAGAACTTGATTCAAATTGGTCGTATCTCCACAGTCCATTTCCATTTTTTAATAATCACTCACTCATATTCAATGTCTGATCCATATAGGAATAGAGATTAATGTCACTTATGAAATATCCTCTTATTATGATGCCGGTTCTACTTTAATGATTTTGAATCCTGGTTACTAGATAGATGACAATTAGTACTGCTATAAATAATGGTTTATTTGCGGTTCTTAAACTTAGTGGAAAACTATCTCCATCCCATCTCCGCAAAATTCATTAAAATGAAATGGTGATGAGTAATTATCATTTGTCTCTAGTTTTGGATCAGTATTGGCTTAAAAGCTCAAAAGGCTTCTGGAGACCAAGAGAATTAAATTGGAAAAAAAAACATTTTATTGCTGTTGATGGTGCTGATATTAACGTGAACATTTGTTTACCTTAGTTTACCTTTCGATAAGTTAAGAATACTACGCTACATTTTTAATATTCAAATGGTCAGCAAGTCTCTCCAGGTTCTGAGAAATCTCACACTTGGCTACAACATCCATGACAACTATTTGAACACACTTGGGACTTCAGACGCCTTGCTGGACATGCTCTCTACTGGAGAAGCCAATGTTCCCAACTACAGCTGTGGAAGGAAGGACAACATTTTGATTCTTATTGATGCAGCTCCTGAAGATATCTCCACTGAGATGTCAACATTAGGAGGCACCTACAAAGTCCCTCAGGTTTGTAAGTATGTTTTTCTGTAGGCAAATTGAGTGGAATCTGGGCTGGTGTGTGATAGATCCAACCATATCTTCAGAACTGCTTATCACCATGACATTGTAGGTGTGATGGTTAGGGATTGGTATACACCAGGGGTCTGCAACCTGCGGCATTGGAAAGAGCATGTGGCTCTTTCATCCCTCTGCTGTGGCTCCCTGTCACTCAAAATACGCATCACAACCCGCAATGTGTGACACCCGCTGGCACATGATTTATTGAGCTTTTTCATCCATCTTTTTTTTTTCAGAGTTTAAAATGTTTTTGTTGCATGCAGAAATAAAAATTTGTTTTCTCTGTAGCAGTTCATTGATTTCATAAATGCAACGCATTATAGTTTTTTTATACATAGCATAAAGGTAAAAAATGATATATGCAGCGTTATCTTCATTTTAGATGTCAAAAGGTTTTTGTGGCTACCGGTGTTTTCTTTTCTGTGGGAAACGGGTCCAAATTGCTCTTTGAGTGGTTAAGGTTGCCGATCCCTGGTATATACAGTATGGAAGAGGGAAGGATGACAGCAGTGATATCCTTCTATTCCTCCTCCTCCTCCTCCTCCTCCTCCTGTTTCATTCCTGGGAAAGGGAGGAGAGGCTCCATATTTGTCTTCTGTACAAACCAAAGGTGAAACAGATGTGGGAAGCTCATTTTTGATACAGAATCTTAACAAAAATAATGATATTTTCAAAGGTAGGCAAATCACAGATTTGTGAAAAGAATTCAAATGGATCATCTTATCTATATCTGATTTTAAAAACCACATGCTTTATCAACTCCTAGGGACCACTATAATTAATTAACCACTTTATTTTAAAAATTACACACATGTTAGCGAACATGTCAACTATGTTTTACCCTAAAATGTTCATGATGAAATTTCATCATAAAAGCCTTGAAGAGCAATACAGCCCCTGGAGAAGATTTTCTGCCAGCTGAATTATTTAAAAAAATATATCCCCAGTGGTGGTGTCCTCTATTGGCGAATTCATTTATACATATCAGTAATTGCTACCATATCCAGTTGAGTTGAAGATGGCTATAGTAGTTTCTATATTTTAAAAATGGACTAGAAAGGACCCTAGCATTTACAGACCCATTAGTCTAGTAGGTATTGTGGCTAAAATAAATGCTCAGATTGTCTTAAGTAAGGTTGAGCATGGGTAGTTGAAAAAATATTTTTTGCTAAAGAAAAAGCAGATTTTAGACAGAGTTTTGGCTGGCCAAAAGCACTCAATATGTAATCCTCAATGGAACTACATCTACATACATGCATGTGGTGTGTTACCTCAAGGTACTTTCTTAGGTCCAGCGCCCAACTATTGGTGTTACATTAAATCTATGGAAACTGACAGACTCCCCAAATTCTGCTTATAGAAGAGACACCATTTCAATTAATTAATTCAATTCTTGACTTGTACAACTGACAAATGATATTTTAACAGAATAAGAGAGTTGGAAGGGAACTTGTAGGTCATCTCATCCAAACCCCCCTCCACCCAAGGAGGAGACCCTACACCAGGGGTGTCAAACTCAATTTCATTCAGGGTCGCATTAGGGTTGTGTTTCACCTCAGGGGGGGAGCAGGGGGCGTGGCCAGAGTGGTGTGGCCAGAGTGGCATGGCTGGGGTGGGTGTGGCCAGCTTGGCATCACTTGTGTCGGGGGCAGCTGTGGTGGCCAAGTGCTAAAGCAGAATTTCCTTCAGATCTTCCCTCCCTCTCATAATCTCCTTCCTTCCTTCCTTCCTCCCCCTCCCCCCACTCCATTTTCGTGGGCAGAGGCACCATTGTTTCGAGGATGGCCCTGCAGGCCAGATCTAAGCACCCTGTGGGCTGGATCCAGCTCTCGGGCCTTGAGTTTGACACCCCTTCCCTACACCATTTCTGTTGTGACCCAGGCCCAAGTAGGTATTATCAGACGCAATCAGTTTGAAACAAACAGACTTTATTAGAACAGCTGAGAATTAACTCATTCTCAGCGTAGTCCAAACTAATTCAAAACAAATTCTTCATAACACAATTCTTCAGCCTTATCACCAACCTTGGTCTAATTAGGCAACCTGCCAAAGGCTTTTCTTGGCAAAAGTTCAGAAGCAGAAGACGCCAAGAAGAGATAAATGCAGCAGGACAAGAAACAGATCTATCAACGTTGTTTTCTGACAAAGAGCCCAAGAGCCGTTGCTGGTTTTTTAAACCTTATGGGAGGGGCCAATCATCTCTTGGCCTTACTTCTGAGTTGTCATTTTTGCTTTAGCTGCTCTTGCCTTCTGGCAGCTCTTCTCATGCGTGCAGTAGGAACAGGCTCCTCCTGTTCCTCTGCCTCTCTGCTGTCAGCCTCTGGAGGCTCTGGAATCCGCACATCACTCCCAGATGGCCCTGGCCCTATCTCTGCCTCCGACGCAGAGCCTGGGCCTTCCCCAGCCTCCAGGACTGGCCCATGTTCTTCCTCAGCCTCCTCACTGTCCAACTCCACTGCCAGCTCCGCAGGCTACTGGCGGACCACAACAATTTCTGACAAATGGCAGTCGAATCTCTTCTTGAAAGCCTCCAGTGATGAAGCTCCCACATGTGGTCTTCCTGCCTCTTATGCAACAGAGGAACAATTTATAAAGGTTGCTGCTGAAAGAATTCAGATATTGAATATCTGAATATCAGAGACAGTTACAGCTACAGTATATTCAGTGAGAATGGCACATTGAAATGGAGAAGCCATTACAAATGTACTTCCAAATGTGCAAATACTTCAATGTAGAAATGCATAAATATCTTTAGGTGATATTTATTGAAGCAAGATTTGAGCAATTTGACAGAACCGTTAATTATGGAAGGTTTAACCAAGATCCTTACAATAAACAGACTTGTATTTGCTGAGCTCCAGAGATAGACAAAACACATCTATTATTTGAATGTCAATTATATAAGAAAGAGATATCTTAGACTGACGATTGGACAAACAATATATTGGTATCCCTATATTATTAAAAAAAAATATTTCCTGAATGGTCAAAGTCAGTGGTGGGATTCAAAAATTTTTACTACCGGTTCTGTGGGCGTGGCTTGGTAGGCATGGCATGGCTTGGTGGACATGGCTTGGTGGGTGTGGCAGGGGAAAGATACTGTAAAATCTCCATTCCCACCCCACTCCAGGGGAAGGATACTGCAAAATCCCCATTTCCTCCTGATCAGCTGGGACTCGAGAGGCAGAGAATAGATGGGGGCGGGGCCAGTCAGAAATGGTATTTATCGGTTTTCCAAACTACTCAAAATTTCTGCTACTGGTTCTCCAGAACTGGTCAGAACCTGATGAATGCCACTTCTGTTCAAAGTTCAAAAAGTATATATAATATGATCCTTTATTTAAACAAAACATTTCAGTTCAGATCTGCGTATGCAGGTTGATTCCTGTCAAATTGTAGGGAGGATACAGAAATATGATTTGCATTCTCTGTTCTTCCTCTTTTTAACTTATTTGTTATTTGATATGGTTTTATTAATGTTATCTTTTTATTCTGTATCTTCATATTGCTTAAGGACTGATCAGCAATAAACTATTGAAAATACATTTATGAGAATGAAATAAAATATATTATAAAATATACAGTATATATCATAATATTTTAGAATTAATCTGACTCCAAATATAAATATTTGTCATTGATTTTTCAGACCAGTTTTGAATTATTTTCAGAGTTTCTGCATGATAAGAGTCAATTGTCCTTTTACCACCGGCTTTATCCAAAAAAAGGGTTCCTCTACCCAGGAATTGTCCAAGTGCTCCTCCATTTCAGATGGACCTTGATTGGTCTCTTTGCTTCAGATACAGAAAATGGAGAGAATTTCATGAGGACTTTGACTCCTTTACTTATCAAGAATGGAATTTGTGCTGTTATATCACAACGATTCTCAAGGACTAGCCACCCAGCACCCCTCAGGGATACCATCTCTAGTTGGGGACAAGTCAATGTCTTTGTGCACTACATAGAATATGGTGTTGTTTTGGAGAGAATCCTTCCATTCCATTTTACACTTATGCGTTTGACCGGATCCATTGAAGGGAAAGTCTGGATCACAACACTCATTGGACTATTTCCATTGGGAAAGCACAGACTTCTCAAATATGTGAACAGTATCTGGACTCTTGATTTTGTGAGAAAAACGGAGCCAGCAAAAGATGCCTTTGTACCCAATTTCTTTCTGTATCCACCATTTGGAGCTCAGTCATTTTTCTGTTCTTTTTCAAAGCATGTCTTTTCTGTCAAAGGCCGGAGAAGATGCACTGAGCAATCACCACTGGAGACCCAAAAGAAAAAGAAAATGATCGAAATCATGAATTTCCACCATTTTTACAGTGCCATTAAGACTCTGGCCCATGCTTTGGATGCTGCGTATTCCTCCAGATTCAGAAATAGAAGAAAGTACGGCAAAGTGAGGTTGGGGCCTCCAAGGCTGGAGCCATGGCAGGTATGGGGTCCTGACAAGGATCCATCCAAATTAGTTTCTTTTGAGAAGGAATCCAAAGGAATCTTCTCATTGACTTTCCTCAAGGTTAAGAGCAGGTCCTTTGATCTCATCCTTGGCTTCATTGTTGTTTCCTGAAGTTGATCCAGTTTTTGTGTAATGTCTTCTTCAAGTGTGGTGCCTACAAGTTGCACTTGTACTTGACTTGGTGTGTCCCCGACCACAATGTTCACTTCTTGAGACTATGGTTACATTTGCCTTCTTTCAATGAACATCACACTGCTGACCCACATTCAATGTGCAATCAACTACTACTTTAACATAATTTTCACAAATATTCTTATCAAGTTTGGCATCCATCATCTTTTTTCTTGTGATCATCAATGAGAGCTTCACCAAAATAATTGTTTGACTGTCATCAAATATTTCAAATACTCTGTAATAATATCGAGTTATTAGTTATTAGTGACCAGTATAGATATATAATACTATGAGAAAAACAAACAAAATCTAAACGATCAACATTGTATCTTAGAAATAGAAATAGAATTTCTATTCTATTCTTCTAGAGTTGGAAGGGACCTTGGAGGTCTTCTAGTCCAACCCCCTGCCCAGGCAGGAAACCCTATACCACTTCAGACAAATGGTTATCTAACATCTTCTTAAAAATTTCCAGTGTTGGAGCATTCACAACTTCTCCAGGCAAGTTGTTCCACTTATTAATTGCTCTAACTGTCAGGAAATTTCTCCTTAGTTCTAAGTTGCTTCTCTCCTTGATTAGTTTCCAGCCATTGCTTCTTGTTCTACCCTCAGGTGCTTTGAAGAATAGTTTGACTCCCTCTTCTTTGCGGCAACCCCTGAGTTATTGGAACTGCTATCATGTCTCCCCTAGTCCTTCTCATTAAACTAGACATACCCAGTTCCTGCAACCGTTCTTCTTATGTTTTAGCCTCCAATCCCTTAATCATCTTCGTTGCTCTTCTCTGAACTCTTTCTAGAGTCTCAACATCTTTTTTACATCGTGGCAACCAAAACTGAATGCAATATTCCAAGTGTGGCCTTACCAAGGCATTATAAAGTGGTATTAACACTTCATGTGATCTTGATTCTATCCCTCTGTTTATGCAGCCCAGAACTGTGTTGCCTTTTTTAGCAGCTGCTGCACACTGCTGGCTCATATCTAAATGGTTGTCCACTAGGACTCCAAGATCCCTCTCACAGTACTACTATTGAGCAAGGTACCACATATACGGTACCTGTGCATTTTGTTTTTCTTCCCTAAATGTAGAACCCTGCTTTTTTCACTGTTGAATTTCATTTTGTGAGATGCCCAATGTTCAAGTCTGTCAAGATCCTTCTGTGTCTTGAGCCTATCTTCTGGAGTGTTGGCTATTCCTGCCAGCTTGGTGTCATCTGCAAATTTGATGAGTTCCCCATCTATCCCCTCGTCCAAGTCATTGATGAAGATGTTGAAGAGCACTGGGCCTAAAACAGAGCCCTGGGGTACTCCACTGCAGACTTCCCTCCATGTAGACCCAGTTCCATTGAGGACTACATGTTATCTTGTTCTTGCACAAGATTATATAGTTTATCAAATCTTAGTTGCTAAAGTCCTAATTGCTAAACATGAGATATTTTTCTACTGCATTTTACTAATGCACTTTTTCTATAGGAAATCAAGTTTTTCTGAAAGTTTGGTATTATTGAAGATGATACAATTTTAAATAGTTTTATCCACTTAATTATTGTACCATCCAGCCCTCATTTCATTAGGTACCTAATCATCAAATCAGGAATTTGTTTGTTAATGCTTTACCAAAATCAATTTATATCACCTTCATTCCCTCAATGTTTAGTCAGAGAACTTGTGTATTCTTGTATAATGTTCCCCACAATTGGCAAATATTGCAAAGTATACTTTCTTCAATTCATACACTGTCAATATATGTTTGACACATTTTGCTGAGCCTTTCTTTTTCACTTTTGAAAGTGGTGATAAAACCCAACTAATATTTCCAAGTTAGACCAGTGGTGGGTTTCAAATTTTTTTACTACCGGTTCTGTGGGCGTGGCTTGATGGGCGTGGCATGGCTTGGTGAGCGTGGCATGGCTTGGTGGGCATGGCAGGGGAAGGGTACTGTAAAATCTCCATTCCCACCCCACTCAAGGGGAAGGATACTGCAAAATCGCCATTTCCTCCCGATCAGCTGGGACTCGGGAGGCAGAAAATAGATGGGGGCAGGGCCAATCAGAATTTTTACTACCGGTTCTCCGAACTACTCAAAATTTCCACTACCGGTTCTCCAGAACTGGTCAGAACCTGCTGAAACCCACCTCTGAGTTAGACGACTGCAGAAGAAAAATTCAAATGAGAACAGACAGCAAGAAATAAGTTATCAAGATCAATGCTTTTAAAATCCCTACATGTTCCAATTCTAGCTCCATCCCTTTCTGGAGAAGAATGAGTTTTTCAATCATTCCACATTCAAACTGTACTGGGACCAAAATGGAGATTTAGCAGGAGATCTGAAAATCATTAACTGGGTGGTTTCTCCCAAGATGAATCTCATCAAAAACAACCTGGGGAGGTTTGAAAGACAGAGATTTATCGTCAACCAAGATCATCTGTCTCAACTAAAGTTGCTCAACAAGGTGGGAGAATTATGGGTGTCTTTTCTCTAGTTTCAAATGGGCTCTGATCTATTTCATTGGACTAAGCCCATGTACCACTCCTTAGTGCTGAAATTGAGAAACTGCATGAAAATGGTAAGACAGTACCTCAAGCGGAAGGGATGGTGGTTTGCTGTTCCTTACTGTCCTCAAACAGTAAAGAAGGTGGCAATTTTGTTGACCAGTGCCTGAGTTCAGGTTTGGATCGACTGAATGAAATTGTCAGTTTTGGAAGACAATTTTCTTTTTTGCTTCTTAACAGCCACATATTTTAGCTGGGGAAGTTGGGAG
Organism: Ptyas mucosa; assembly: GCA_012654045.1. Taxonomy (NCBI): domain Eukaryota; kingdom Metazoa; phylum Chordata; class Lepidosauria; order Squamata; family Colubridae; genus Ptyas; species Ptyas mucosa. Next base: position 44,392 of record WNWU01000322.1, read on the forward strand.
GGGGTTGTTGTTGGAGCGGTAGAAAGTTAGTCATAACAACATTCCATATTCAAGGACTTTTGCCTGCGTCTGATGGAGACTGCCTGAAGATTGTATACAGTTGAGTGTGAAGAGTTGATTGGACAATGTGATGGACTTGTGGGTGAGGGGCAGGGCTGTGAACTGTCAGCTGGGTGTGAAAAACCTGGAAGCTTTCAGATTTGGGTTTTCCCAGATGTGCCAACATGACATCTCTAATAAATTGGAACTTTGAGGAACTTCAGGCCTCAGAGCTTTATTTTGTTGGGTGTGTTCCTTGGAACCCTGACAGAAATTGAATCAAGACTGGGTGGAGGTTCTGTTGGCCCCAGTGGGAAATAACTTTTGCAAATGGGATTTACCTTACAATGATTGGGACCAGTGTCCCATGAACCAGCATGGCAAGATGTTCTAAGCAACCCAGACTTGGCCAAAGTTATTCTTTCCAATCTTTCACCCCATTATGATAATGCAACAGGCCTTCTGCTCTTAGGAAGGAAGTCCAAGGCTTTCTCTTCACATGGAATCATACTGACAGTATGATACGCATACTGATGTGCCCTGACCCAAAACACTGAAGCACTGAAACATGACTTTGACTCAAAGAAAAGCCCTTCCTGCAGTGGTGGGTTTTACTTACTTTTGCTATTGGTTCACTAGTGAGCGTGCCACTTCTGCGCATGCGCAGAGCATATTTGATGATGTCCAGGTGGCTGGGTGGAGCCTCCTGCTGCTGCTGCTGCTGCTACCGGTTCGCCCAAACCAGGGCGAACCGGTAACAATCCACCACTGCCTTCTTGATATGTGAAGTAAAGAGGGGCAATTTGGTGGAGCAGTGGACTAAAGCAGACTAAAGCGCTGTTAAGTAGCACTTAAGTAGCATTTAGCTGCCAGCTGCCTGCAATTACTGCAAGTTCAAATCTCACCAGGCTCAAAGTTGACTCAGCCTTCCATCCTTTCGAGGTAGGTAAAATGAGGACCCGGAATGTGGGGGCAATAAGCTGACTTTGTATTTTAAAAAAAAGAACACCGTTTGGGGGGCCAAAAGCCCTACTAAGCAGGTATATACAAAAGTATGAAGGCTATTGCTTAATGCATTGTAAGCCGCCCTGAGTCTCCGGAGAAGGGCGGCATATAAATCGAACCAATAAATAAATAAATAAATTTGAAACAGAACACTGCTTAAATTTGGCCTTTGGCTTGTAAGACAGCACCTCATCTGAAAACCCCTTGAATGCAATTTTTCATCTTGATTGTTACCTGCCTCAAGTATGCTGGGGGGGGGGGGGGAGAGGTTCCAAATTTAACCAATAACAAATATAAGTTTGTTCTTCCATTCTGGTTGTTGTTACCTAATTGTCTTTCTTCAATAAGAGAGGACTTTTCTTGGATACCTGGCTGGAGCTTAAAGATTTCCCTTTCCCACACAAAGCTTAGAAATGTCTCTTTCTGACATAGGACTTATATCGATATCCCATGTGCTGGAGAAAACAGATGCCCAGATTACCCTTTTTGAGGGATACATAAAGCAGTAACAGTAACAGAGTTGGAAGGGACCTTGGAGTCATCTAGTCCAACCCCCTGCTCATGCAGGAGACCTGTATTAGGGATTCAAACTGCCGAACTGCCAACCGTTCTAATCGACAAGCTCAAATTCTTAGCCACTGAGCCACCTACAGTAGTCAGGCTACATTCTCACAACTTCACCTATTTATTTATTTATTTATTTATTTATTTATTTATTTATTTATCAAGCATATAGAAGATAACAGGTAAAAGTATAAACATAATTTGAATACATGAAAAGAGTAAGTATAAAGGAATATTAGGATAGGGACGGTAGGCATGCTGGTGCACTTATGCACACCCCTTACAGACCTCTTAGGAATGGGGTGAGGTCAACAGTAGACGGTTTAAGGTTAAAGTTTTGGGGGTTTGGGGAAGAAACTACAGAGTCAGGTAGTGCATTCCAGACATTGACCACTCTGTTACTGAAGTCATATTTTCTGCAATTGAGTTTGGAGTGGTTTACCTTGAGTTTGTATCTATTATTTGCTCGTGTATTGTTGTGGTTGAAGGTGAAGTAGTCATTGACATTGTGGCAGATAATTTTATGTACTATGCTTAGGTCAGACTGAAGTCAGCGTAGTTCTAAGTTGTCTAAGCCCAAAATTTGGAGCATAAGGTATTTTATTGCAGGTAAAGGGATAGAGGACTCTTCTTGAAAAATATCTCTGGACTCTCTCAATTGTATTTATGTCCGATATGAGTGCGGGTTCCAGACAGATGAGCTGTATTCAAGAATTGGTCTAGCAAATGTTTTGTATGCTCTAATTAGTACAATATTACCAGAGAAGAAGCTATGCCAGATTAGGTTAACAACTCTTAATGCCTTTTTGGCAATGTTGTTACAGTGGCACTTAGATCTTTAGAAATGAGTACTCCAAGGTCCTTGACAGAGTGAGGATCATCTACAAGGTCATGTCCATCTAATTTGTATTTTATGTTTTGATTTCTTTTGCCAATGTGCAAGACAGAGCATTTGTTGGTTGGCAACTTCAAATCTTCCTTCACTAAGTTTTAGAAACTGAGCAGGCAATTTGTTGTAGTATATTCATGAACTGAAATAGGATGGGTCAGTCAATGTGGGCTGTTTGGAAACTGAAACATAGTATTTGTTTGTATGGAGCCATAAGAGACAGTGGCGTGGCTTAGACTTGCTGAAATATATATATAAGAGTTGGTTTGGCCTCTAATGAGAGCCTCTGTACAATATATATCCTCTGTATCTGTCTACTCTGTAATGACTTGCTTCTATGAATATTGCTTCTGTTTTTCCTGATATTGTACATTGAATTCTCCTGTATGGTATTGTATGTAAAGAAATTTCTTACGTAATTTTGAATCCTGCTGAAGTTCATTTTATTGTGTGTGATTGTGTGTGCTGCAACAAACTCTGACACAATTTTAATTTAATTAATGATATTTCTATGCTGCCCAACTCCCAAGGGACTCTGGGTGGCTTACAACAGAAATAATACAAACAGTGAACATAATTTTTTTTAAAAGAAAAAATTATAAAAGCATTTTAAAAACATTAAAAACACATGCACACCATTCATGGCCGGATCTCGCAAGATTGAACAACGAGATCAACTGCCCCAGGCCTGCCAGAAAAGCCAGGTCTTCACTGCTTTCCAGAAGGCCAATAGGCTGGGGGTAGTCTGGACCTCAGGAGGTAACTGGTTCCAGAGAACTGGGGCAGCCACAGAAAAGACCGTCCCCCGTGGGCCCGCCAGCCGGCATTGTTTAGCTGACAGGACCCGGAGGAGACCAACTCTGTGTGATCTTACCAGTCGTTGGGAGTTCTGCGGTAGAAGGCAGTCTCGAAGATTTTAGTCTTATTTCATGTCAGGATGGTTAGGGCTAACCTATTTTCTTTGGAATACCTTTTTTTTCTCCTGCTTAGACTCTTCCTCAGTCCAAATGTGTGGAAAAATGTCACCCTGGATTTGTCAAGCGGAAGCGAGAAGGAGAGCCAGTTTGCTGCTATGACTGTGTTCCTTGTCCGGAGGGGACCATCTCCCCTCAGGAAGGTAGGTGACACCAAAGAAAAGGACAGGCCTTGTGGAAATGGATTCATCCAAAGAATTTTCATAAAGTTTAAATTATAAAGACAGTTTGAAGTTCAACTTTCTTCTCATTTATTTTCAAACTGCACAATTTGTAATCTAAATGGAAGAATACCAAAAAGATCTGGAAGGAAAACCTGAACAAAGGTAGGAGGGTGTGACAGACTGGCCAAGTTTTTACGACGACCAGAGAAAATGCCTCTTATTATGCTTCTTTGTTTCAATGTGGTCTTCCACATTTACTTCTCTAGGAACAACTGAGTTTTTTGAAACTTGAAGAATTGTCTTAGGTCCATCTCCTAGAATGATTATTGCAATGCATTCTACGTGGACCTCCACTTGAGGATCACCAAGAAGGTGTTCCTAGTCCACAATTAGGTGATGTGGAAAATTGTATGTACAACTCATTATGTACAAATTACCACTGATGCCAGTAGCCATTCCAGATTAGTTGCAGGACTAGCTTTCTCTGCCAACCAAGTAAATTTTATTTAGTTAGTTAGTTAGTTTGCCAAATATGTATTAGATAACAGATATAAGTATAAACATGATTATGAATACATGAAATGGATATGAATAAAAGGGGACATTCGGACAGGGACAGTAGGCACGTTGGTGCGCTTATGCTCACCCCTTAAAGACCTCTTAGGAATGGGGTGAGGTACTCTTAGGAATGTGGTGAGGTACTCTTAGGAGTGGGGTGAGGTACAAGAGAAACATCCTCTGGTTCCCGTACACTAACAAATAACATCTGACATGACTTAGAAAGTTTGCCTAGGAAGAGAAACAGATTTATTTTTTACCTTTAGAAATAGCAATAGCACTTAGACTTATATACCACTTTATAGTGCTTTACAGCCCTCTCTAAGTGGTTTACAGAGTCAGCATATTGCCCCCAATAATCTGGGTCCTCATTTTACTCACCTCAGAAGGATGGAAGGCTGAATCAACCTTGAGCCTGGTGAGATTCAAACTGCCAAATTTCTGGCAGCCAGCAGTCAGCAGAAGTAGCCTGCAGTACTGTGCTCTAACCACTGTGCCACTATGGTTCATAATGTAGCTTTCTATTAAGGTTCTCCACATTACAGAGGAAATCGTTCATGTCCACCAGAGGGCAGGACAAGAAATAATGGTTGGAAACTAAACAAAGAGAGAAGCAACCTGGAATTAAAGAGAAACTTCCTAACAGTGAGGACCATTAACCAGTTGGAACAGCTTGCCTTCAGAAATCATGGGTATTCCACCATTGACGGTTTTCAAGAAGAGTCTGGACAGTCACTTGTCTGAGATGGTATAGATTCTCCAGCTTGGGCAGGGGGCTGGACTAGAAGACCTCCAAGGTCCCTTCCAGTTCTATTCTATTCTATTCTATTCTATTCTATTCTATTCTATTCTATTCTATTCTATTCTATTCTATTCTATTCTATTCTATTCTATTCTATTCTATTCTATTCTCCCCCCCCCCCATTTGATAGATCTTAGCAATAGGAATAGAAAAAAAGAGATAGACATACAATTGTACTCTTCTATGGGTTTTTTTTTCTTTTTGGCTCAACTGTTAACAAATACTTCTTTGAGAATACTTGTGGAGTCAACTGTTGTCCCAAAAAGATATTTCTTAAAAGGTGACAAGACAGAATGTTAAAGAAATATTGCTTTTTTCTTTTCTCAGATATGGAAAAATGCACCAAGTGTCCAGATGATAAATATCCAAATGAGGGCAAAGTCCAATGTATCCTCAAAGCTGTGACCTACTTGGCTTATGAGGAACATCTTGGCATCATCCTGGTCTCTTTGTCATTCCTCTTATTCCTCATGACAAGCCTCATTTTAATCACATTCATTAAATACAGAGAAACCCCCATTGTCAAAGCCAACAACCGGGATCTCTCCTACATCCTCCTGGTCTCCCTCTTGCTTTGCTTCTTATCCTCCTTGTTCTTCATTGGCCGACCAAGGAAAGCCTCCTGCCTTCTCCGACAAGCAGTTTTCAGCATCATCTTCTCAGTTGCCATTTCTTCTCTCTTGGCCAAAACAATCATGGTGGTGCTGGCTTTCCTGGCCACAAAACCAGGAAACCCAGTGAAGAGATGGTTGGGGAAAAGCTTGGCCAATTCCATCATCCTTTCTTGTTCTGCTATCCAAATTATCATCTGCTTCATCTGGCTGGGAGTTTCTCCTTCATTCCCTGACTCTGATTTCCACTCCCAGTATGGAAAAATCATCCTGCAATGCAATGAAGGCTCTGTTGTCATGTTCTACATCACCCTTAGCTACCTTGGCTTCCTGGCTGCCATCTGCTTCACGGTGGCTTTCCTGGCCAGGAATCTGCCTGGGGCCTTCAATGAAGCCAAGATGATCACCTTCAGCATGCTGGTCTTTTGCAGTGTCTGGGTAACATTTGTGCCGACATACCTGAGCACCAAAGGGAAATACATGGTGGCTGTGCAAGTTTTCTCCATCTTGGCCTCCAGTGCTGGTCTCCTATGCTGCATCTTCATTCCCAAGTGCTACATTATCTTTCTGAGGCCTGACCTGAATACAAAGGAGTACCTTACAGCCAGAAGAAATGTGGAAATGTGAGACAGAGGAATTTCAAAGAGTACAAGTTGAATAATGGTCCAAGTTGTTTTCCATGCATGAGTATAACAATGATTTTGTTGGGGAAAATTATATCCAGTTGAACAATGGTGTCCTCTATCCTTGTACTGTAGAATTGCAAGATGGATACATCTTTAGTTAGCAGTTGAATAATCCTCGTCCTAATTTGGCTGGAGGTGTCTCCCTGCTCTCTTTATCCTGATAATGCTGAGAATCCAATACAGCAAAGAACACCAATTGCACATAAACTATGATGAAGCTGAAATAATGGCATTTTACACATTCTATTGGACAACAGCCAATAGGATACATGTTCTTGGACAGGAACAGGAAGTTCAAGTGCAAAGCCGAAAGAAGATATCAAAATTCCCTACTCTCAATTCCATTTTGTCAGCTGCCCAGAACCACAAACCCATGTGGTTCTGCTTTGTCAATAAACAATGGCGGCCCCCAGGGGGAGAGCCTTCTCTGTGGGGGCACCCGCCCTATGGAATGAGCTACCTCCTGGAATAAGACTGATCCTGGACCTTCGTACCTTCCGCAAAGCCTTGAAGACTTACTTATTCCAGAAAGCCGGCCTAGCTTAAATGGTTTTAAATTGGGATTTTGAATTTTATAGACTTGGGGTTTTAAATTGGGAGGCCGATCGATTTAATATCTTTTAATTTATCTTAATTTTTGTATTGTATGTATTTTAATTCTGGCTGTCCACCGCCCTGAGTCCCTTCTGGGAGAAAGGCAGGATACAAATTAAATTATTATTATTATTATTATAAACCATCTTTCCAATCAGTCTCCATGTTTCCAGTGTCTTTCTCCCAGCTTGGAACCGAACCAGATGGATATTTCTTCCCACAAGCTGTTTAGATACGCATCTGTATGCAAGCACAGCTAAGTTACTCCTTATATTGTGACAGACATTCAGTTTGTGCTAACTTGTGAAGAATCTCATCTGCCAACCTTTCCTGAAATTGGTCATTCAGCATTCTGCATTTCCTGGCTGCATTTGAAAGATGCTGAGATGCCACAGAGATGGAGACAATACTGTACCTTCTCATATCCACCCAGAAACTAGTTTGTGGGGACCTGGAATTTGAATTGGTCCAAGACTCAAGAGCAGGGTCACTGTTCTCAACCTGTCCAATGGCCTAAGGGTCAAGAGTCAAATTCATACACAGAGATCACACTTGAGCTGAACATTATTTCCAGCAAAGAGAAGAGAGGGAACCTGAAATGTATTGGCTGGATCAAGGATGATGGACAATGCGAAGATCATGTAATTAACCATTTATTAACAACAGCTGGGCTAACTGCCACAGCTATAACTGAAACTGCTTGGAACTCTGCCTGACAGCTCTTTTAAAGCCAGCTGTCAGGCGGCTTAACCAATCAATGAACAGAACGTTACTTTAACCAATCAACGAACAGAATGTTACTTCCTAATTCAGCAGACTTAATACATTGCAGAACCCCCAGCCTCTTCTATAGGCTGACACTCCTTGGAATGTTGCTGCATCCAATTGTCACTATTTGGAATCTTGACTCTGTTGCTAAGCAACTAACCTCCCTTCTGCTCTCCTTTCTCCTGGGCCATGACAAGTCAACACCTCAAGATCCAAAATAAACAACAAAGGAGACAAATAACAACCTTGGTTTGCCCCTTCTAGATATCACATGGGTTAGTGAGAGTCACCATTAATCATAATTGGAGCCTTCTGACACTAAATTCCTTGAATAAAATTCTCAGCAAAGTTCACATCTTCCAGAACTTTTAGTAAAAAAGACCAATTCAAATTCCAGGTCTCCCCAAACTAGTTTCCAGATGGATGTGGCAAGAAATCAGGTCTCACCATCCACCACACTGTGGGCACTGGCACCATCTCCCCTGCAAGCCTCACGGCCCACTCTTTATTTAATAAACCAAGAAACTTCAACGTATAGAGGATTTCAGTGTCTTACATGAACAGGGAAAGACAACACAGAGAGTGTCAAGGGAAAAAAACTTCAATCCCTGCTTTAATTTTCTCCCTATTTTCCCAATTATATAGTCCACCGGCTTTCATTTCCCTGTATTTTAGTCACCTCTCATCCAGAAATTGATATTTCCAGAAAAAGATTGGAAATGAAATTTCACTTCAGAGAGACACAAAGAATTTAAAAAAAACAACTCCAATTTAGGGTTCATATATGGAGATCTAAAGTAAAAGAAAATCACAAACAAGCCCTACTCTTAACATAAAATACAGTTCAAGGGAATATGAGCTGTGGTGGCGCAGTGGTTAGAATGCAGTACTGCAGGCTACTTCTGCTGCCTGCCAGCTGCCAGCAGTTTTGGCAGTCTGAGTCTCACCAGGCTCAAGGTTGACTTAGCCTTCCATCCTTCCAAGGTGGGTAAAATGAGGATCCAGATTGTTGGGGGCAATAGGCTGAGTCTGTAAACTGCTTAGAGAAGGCTGTAAAACACTGTGAAGCAGTACATAAGTCTAAGTGCTAATGCTAATAATTGCCTCCATACCTCTGGGTGACCTTGCCCAAGAGTCTCTGTAGAAGATACCATCTTAAAGAACAGCAAAAGTTACCTGGTGGTTGATATACCTTAATCCAGCATCATTTTCTGGACATGTCCTGACAGGAAGAACCACAACCACTACAGAACAAAGGCCCCCAGGGGTGTAACCCAGTGGTGGGTTCCTCCTGGTTCTGCCCGGTTCCTCCGAGCCGGTAGCGGTGATGATATGACGTCACTGAACTGGTTCTGCCCCCCGCCCCCCCATTCCCCCCCATGTTATTCTTACCTTTTATTTGGCCCCACCCCCAATCTATTGCTGCCTTCTGAGTCCCAGCTGATGGGCTATAAGGAAAAACTGTTTAAACTCTTGCCGCGGGGCTTCAAAGGGCCGCCCTACAGCTGATCAGTGGTAAAAGGCAATTTGGTGATAGACCGGTGCCTCCAAAAACATATGAGTAGACCGGTGCCTGCAAAAATAAATGGGTAGACCAGTGCCTGCAAAAATACATGAGTAGACCAGTGCCTGCAAAAATAAATGGGTAGACCGGTACAGCTCTGCAAGCAGTTAAAAGCCTGGTAGACCAGTACCTCTGCTGAATTCTAAAGAATTGTCACATGACCATCAAGCCATGCCCATAAAATAAGCCATGCCCACAGAACTGGTAGTAAAAAAATTTAGAACCCACCCCTGGTGTAACCTCTGTAGTGGAGGTTTTCTCACATTAAACATGGATGAGATGTTCATCTATGGCAGGCATAACAACAGGTTTGTTATGGGCACTGACCAGAGGTGGGTTTCAGCAGGTTCTGACCAGTTCTGGAGAACCGGTAGCGGACATTTTGAGTAGTTCGGAGAACCGGTAGTAAAAATTCTGACTGGACCCCGCCCCCATCTATTCTCTGCCTCCCAAGTCCTAGCTGATCGGGATTTTGCAGTAACCTTCCCCTGGATTGGGGAGGGAATGGAGATTTTACAGTATCCTTCTTCTGCCATGCCCACCAAGCCACACCCACAGAACCGGTAGTAAAAAAAATTGAAACCCACCACTGGCTCTGACCAATTCAAATTCCAGGTCCCCCCAAGCTAGTTTCCAGGTGGATGTGGCAAGAAATCAGATCTCACCATCCACCATACTATGGGCACTGCCACCACCTCACCTGCAGACCTCACAGTCCACTCTTTATTTTATAAAGCGAGAAACTTCAAAATATAGAGGATTTCAGTGTTTTACATGAACAGAGAAGGACAAGACAGAGAGTGTCAAGGGGGAAAAAAAAACTTCAATCCCTTCTTTAACTTTCTCCCTATTTACCCAATTATATAGACCACAGGGCAGGCTATCACTTTCCTGTCTTTGTCATTTCTCATCTCTGATATTTCCAGAAAACATTAGGAATGAAATTTCAGTTCAGACACAAGGAATTTTAAAATCAGCTTCAATTTAGAGTTCATATAGAGAGATCTAAAATAAAAGAAAATCACAAACAGGTCCTACTCTTAACATAAAACACTGTTCAAAGGACTAATTGCCTCCATAGCTCTGGGTGACGTTGGCCAGGATTCTCTGGAGAAGATACTATCTTGAAAGATAGCAAAAGTTACCTGGTTTTTGATATAACTTAATCCAGCATCATTTTCTAGACATGTCTTGACAGGAAGGACCACAACCACTAGAGAACAGTGCCCCCAGGGGTGTACCTAAGATTTTTTTTACTAATATCTACTTTTCTCCAGCTACTCCTCTGCAGATGGGACTACAAAGTAGTTTAGGATCCCAAGAGGAGAAGTTGTTTTTCTTATGCAAAATCCCTTCCATGTTGCTTCAGTCTGATGTTTACATCAAAGACAGCAAAGAGGAAGAAGCCAAAGTTATCTCAAAGACCAGAAATGTGAAAATTACAGTGAGAATTTTGACATTTCTGGGCTTTGAGATATCTTCAGCTTCTTCCTCTTTGCTGTCTTTGATGTGAACATCAGACTGAAGCAACATGGAAGGGATCTTGCATAAGAAAAGCATAAATGCCTCATATCACATTCTGTGTGGAGCAGGTTTTGGGATAGGCAGGGGCTGTGCTCTTGAATGTGCCTTCCTCTCCTTTCACTGTCAAGCTCTGTTTCTCTCAGTCTTAACAAGGAAAGCCACTGGCATTCCCATTTTTCTGAGAGTTCTTTGAATTCTTTTGATTCTTCTGATTCTTCATGTTTAAAAACAGGAAGGGGATTGATTCAGTCCTGTGAATTATGGACCTCCTGATTCTGATTCTGATTCTGCTGTTATCCCAGCCAGTCTCTGGGAAGCTTAGAATGAAGTGCCCGTGGAGTTTGGAGCACCAGGATGGAAAAAAGCCACGGAACTTTTACAAACCAGGAGACCATCTCATTGGTATAGTCATCTCGACAACAAAAATATTGCCCATAATGTTGACTTTCAGCATGGCTCCTTCTAGTCAGTCTCGCTGGTAAGTCAGTCCATTGCTCTCACCCTTTTTTTAAAAAAATCTTATTTCATTGACTCCTGTATTGCAGGACCTGCCTAGTTTCCTGAATCCTTTTGATTTCTGTGGCTTCTCTCCTTTGTCTTATTTTGTTGAAGAGACTCAAATCCAAAGATAGGGCAGAAAAGAACCGGAAAGAAGTCCAGATTATTTTTAACTTCCCATCCAGTCTTCCATTCATCACTTAGATACTATTTTTTCTTTAAAGTAGATATTGAAAGCATTGTAGTGGATCAGCCCATTCATATATATTTTTATGACCGCTCTTGATATTCAATGCCTGATCCTTGTAGGAATAGAGGATGAGTTGTTGTTAGAATAGCTTTTCTGGATCACTTATGAAACATCGTCTTCCTTTTATGGTGGTTCTTCTTTAATGATTGAATGATTTTGAATCCTGGTTGCTGACAGATGAAAATTAGCATTGCTACAAATAATGGGGTATTTCTGATTCTTAATCCTGATGGAAGAATATCTTCCTCCCGTCTTCTGAACACTCATAAAAATTAAATAGTGATAGGTGTCTATCATTTGCTTCTGATTTTGGATTGGTATTGGCTTAAGAGTCCGTTGACTTGGGGAGACAAAGAAGATTACATTGAAAAATCTGTTTTATTATTGCTATAAATGATAGTGATGATAACATGAATATTTTTATATTAGTTTATATTTTAGTAAGACCGGAATAATACGCTTTATTGCCACTATTCAAGTGGTAAGCAAGAAACCCCAGTTCCAGCACAATCTCACACTTGGCTACAATATCCGTGACAACTATCTGAGCACCCTTGGCACTTCAGATGCCTTGCTGGACATGCTCTCTCCTGGAGAAGCCAATGTTCCCAACTACAGCTGTGGAAAGACGGACAACATTTTTGCTTTACTTGATGGAGCTGACAGAGACATCTCTCGTCAAATGTCAATATTAGTAGGCCCCTACAAAGTCCCACAGGTAGGTTTGTGGTGTTTCTCTGTCTTGTAAATTGGGTGGGGTGGTGGTAGATGTGCAAGGAATTCAACCATATCTTCTCTATGGAATTCAACAACTGCTTTTCACCATGGCCATCATAGGGGTCATGGCTGGGGATTGAGATCAAAGGTGGGAAGGGGGCAAATCCAAAGCATCCATGTCCTCCCATGAAATCATCCCCATTGTTTTGGGGACCTTTGTTGCACACTTGTGAAAGTGAGGAGAAGCTCTGTGTCCAATCAAAAGGTCTTCTGTACAATCGGAAGTTGCAACAGTGATAGAAAACCCATACTTTGTACATAATATCAGCCATAATAGTGACATTTTAAATGGTAAACAAATCCCAATGGATTATCTTACTTCACTTGATAAAAGATATATGATTAGGGATGCATAGTGACCAGTTCTAAATAACCATTAAACAACAAGCATATTTTTTACCCTAACATGTTCAAGATGAATTTCATCATAAATGGTTTGAGGACTTTCTACCAGCTGATCAATTCAGCAAATATCCTGACTGGTGGGGTCTCTATTGTCTGGTTGATTTGTACATATAAATTATATCTGATATAGCCCTGTTGGGTGGAACATTGCAATAGTAATTCCTACATATAAAAAATGGAATGAAAAAGGATCCCAGCAATTACAATTACAGTCTTTATACCCTGCATCTTGTTCTGGCCGAATGACTAATCAACAATAAGCTATTCTAATATATTCATGAAAATCAGGTTGAATGTATTAAAATGACCCCATATATATGTTGACATTCTTCATTGCTTTTTCAGATCAGTGTGAAAATTGCTTCAGAGGATTTGAGTGATAAAAATCAATTCCCCTTTTTCTACCGGATGGCCCCCAAAGAAGAGGTCCACTACCCAGCAATTGTCCAGCTGCTTCTCCATTTTAGATGGACCTTGATTGGGCTCTTCGCTTCAGACACAGAGAGGGGAGATGATTTCATGGGGAATTTGAGTCCTTTTCTTATCAGGAATGGAATTTGTGTTGTTATGTCACAACGATTCTCAACAAACGGACATACAGCACCTCTGAGGGATGCCATCTCTAAGTGGAGACAAGTCAATGTCTTTGTTCACTTCATGGAAAATGTTAATCTTTGGGATAGACTTCTTCCTTTCCATTTAGCACTTGAACATTTGCCTGGATTCGTTGAAGGGAAAGTCTGGATCATGTTACCTGATTCAGGACTGACACTGAGAAGGCAGAGACATTACAAATACATCCATAGTATTTGGAAATTTTCTGTTCAGTTAAAAGAAAGGATTAACTATGATGGCTTTGAACAGTATTTCTTTGTGGAACCCCAGTTTCAAGATCTGTATTTTCATTGTTTGTTTCAAAAGAAAGTCTTTTCTTTCAAGGGGCGGAGAAGATGCACCCAGAAAGCACCACTGGAGATCCAAAAGAAAGAAAACAGGGACCATATCCCAAATTATCATCATTTTTATAGTCTCTTTATGACTCTGGCCCATGTCTTGAAGGATGCATATTTCTCCAGATCCAGGAGGCAAAGAAAGGACAGCAAAGAGAGTTTGGGGTCTCTAAGGCTGCAGCCCTGGCAGGTAGGTGGTCCTGACAAGGACCATCAAACTTTATTCCTTTGGAGAGGGAATCAAAGGAGAAGGAAAGGAACCATCCTATGTTTTGAAAGGTCAACACAACTGGCCAATCTAATTGCTCAGGGCATAATTTTTCCCAAGACCAGACACCATGACAGATATATTTTGGTATTAAACATAACTAATCTTGAAAGGGATGTATTCATTTGTCAGGTATGCCTCCTTTCAGTACTCAAGAAAGAAAAACCCCGACTCCGTTTTCATAGAGAAAGGTACTTTTACTGAGTATGAACTGAATGCAACCAAAGAAAAGCAAGGTCTGAGGCAATAGGTGCGAAAATCACATATAGAAAGCATCCCTAAAACCCTCCCCACAATGGTCCAGTCAGGATTATCCAATCCACATCCCCCCAAGGGATCATGTGATGTGCAGCTTCCGATGGCTCCATCCTTCTGGTATGCCAGGACCTTGACTGGTTATCAGCGCGCCTCCCAGCTGCAGAAAAACGCTGAGGAAAACTTTCTCCAATTTACTCCACCAGCTCACTTCCCCTCTCCCAACTATCCAGACAGCTCCCCCCCATTTCAATGGCAGCTGTAGCAAGCAAGCAATATAAAAGCGGAGGCTGACATTTAAATTTAATTTAAATAAATTCCTGTAAGTATGAGTTTCTGATTAGAATCAAATAATTTCCCCTTCATACATTTAAAATAGATGCTGAGACCAGTCAGGAGTTTGATTCTGCCTCCCAGCAGGAATCCCTATCATACTTTTTCTGACTGATTGGTCTTTGCATTAAGGCAATCGGGACTTCATTTCTTCACTGGCTCAGCTGTAAAACTGCTCCTTTTAGAATGGTTTTTCTCGAATTCAGTTGGAATCTCCTCTATTGTAACTAAATTCATGTTTCCATATCTGACACTCCGGAATAAGAGTGAGCAGATATCAAGCTTCTTTGTAACATCTTTCAGATATTAGAAGAGTGCTGTATCCGCCCTTCTCCAACCAAGAGATTGCGTTAGTTGGAAAAGAAGTCCGCCTAGACTTCTTCTGGTTTTCAGCTCCTATAGAGCAACATGGCTTGTCTGTTTGTTAAAGGGCTTCGTAGCTCTTCCCTAAGGCAATTTTTCTGCAATGTCTTTTATTATTTATTTTTATTATTTTATTATTCATATTTCTATGCCGCCCACTCTCCGAGGACTCTGGGCGGCTTACACCAAAGACAGTATACTAAATAGCATATTTCCCCCAACAATCTGGGTCCTCATTTTACCCACCTCGGAAGGATGGAAGGCTGAGTCAACCTTGAGGCGGTGAGATTTGATCCGCTGATCTGCTGAACTAGCAGTCAGCTGAAGTAGCTGCAGTACAGCATTCTAACCACTGCGCCACCTCGGCTCTCCTTCTCTAAGTGTGGTGCCTGCAAGGGGACCTTTTCTTTGAGTTGGGGGTCTCTCAAAAAAAACACAACAACATTGACTTTCTGATATTTTATGGATACATTTGCCTTCTTTCCATGGGCATCTCACTACTGACCCAGATTTGCTTTGGAATAAACCAGGGATGAAATGCTCCCAGTTCAGACCGGATCACCCAATCCGGTAGCGATGACGGCGTGTGGTTCGGAGAACCAGTAGCAAAAATCCCTGCCTACCCCACATGCCCAGCTGAGCCGCACAATCATCAGAGGCTTTTTTAAAAAAAACTTTTAAAAGCAGTTTTTCTTCGGCTGAAGAAAAGTAAAAAAAAAAAGCCTCTGACAATCGCGTGGCTCAGCTGGGATCGTCAGAGTCTTTTAAAAACATTTTTTCTACAACCTCTTCAACCAAAAAATTTGTAGAAAAAATGCTTTTAAAAGTTAAAAAAAAAGTTGACCATGCCCACCCAGTCACATTACCCCACCACCACCAAGCCACGCCCACAGAGCCGGTAGTAACAAATTTTACATTTCACCATTGGAATCAACTATTATTAGGAGATCATTCTCACAAATATTTTTATCAGGTTTGGTATCCCTAATCCCCTAGCACCTCATTTTTCTTCATTTAGTGGAGAAATTTGCACTTATATCTCTTTTAAATTTCATTCTATTTTTTTTAGCCCATTTTTGGTAAACCATCTTAGAATAGAATAGAATAACAGAGTTGGAAGGGACCTTGGAGGTCTTCTAGTCCACCCCCCACCCCCACCCCCCGCTTAAGCAGGAAAGCCTACACCACTTCAGACAAATGGTTATCCAACCTCTTCTTAAAAACTTCCAGTGTTGGAGCATTCACAACTTCTGGAGGAAAGTTGTTCCACTGATTAATTGTTCTAACTGTCAGGAAATTTCTTCTTAGTTCTAGGTTGCTTCTCTCCTAGATTAGTTTCCACCCATTGCTTCTTGTCCTACCCTCAGGTGCTTTAGGGAATAGCTTGACTCCCTCTTCTTTGTGGCAGCCTCTGAATCTTGATGTAGTTTTAATCTTATATCTGGTTCTAATTTATACAATAAACAGTAATATGTAAAAAGTACAAATGAAATCTCCCTATTGTTCTGAGGGAATTAATGAATCGTCTCTTTGTTCATTCTATTTATTATTGAGCTGCTCTAAAATATATCCAATAATTGAGAAACACTGTCAATTATATTTTGTCAATGTATATTTTGTCAATTTTGCTAAACCTATTCATTTTTGTAGGTAGTGGTGAGAATTATACTCTCAACTAAAGATAATTGCAAGTTGTTAGACAACTGTAGTAGAAAGATTTAAATATGAATAGACCATGTGAGAGAAGAAATCAAGTTTTATGCTTTTAAAATTCATGGATATTTCCATTGTAGTTCCATCCTTTTCTGGAGAAGAATGATTTTTCCAATTTTTCCTGGATGAAACTTTATTTGGACAAAAATGGAAACATAGCAGCAGATCTGAATATAATGAGCTTGGTGGTTCTCCCTAAGGCAGATGCCAGGTACAAAACTATGGGGAGTTTTGAAAGACACAGGCTTATTATCAACCAAGATGTTCTTTCACAGCTAAAGATGATCAACAAGGTGGGGAAATATTGGTATCCTTTATCTTTATCCTTTATTTCCAAATTTAGGACCCATTCCAAGTGGGATAAGCCTAGTCCACTGGTGAAATCCAATTTTTTTTACTATTGGTTCTGTGAGTGTGCCTTGGTGGGTATGGTATGGATTAGTAGGCGTGGCTTGGTGGGCATGGCAGGGGAAGGATGCTGCAAAATCTCCATTCCTTCCTCACTCCTGGGGGAAGAATATTGCAAAATCTCCATTCCTTCCTCACTCCTGGGGGAAGGATATTGCAAAATCTCCATTCTCTCCCCACTCTAGGAGAATACTGCAAAATTCCCATTCCCTCCCCACTCCAGGGGAAGGTTATTGCAAAATCCCCATTCCCACCTCACTCTGGGGCCAGCCATAGGTGGTATTTGCAGGTTCTCTGAGCTACTCAAAATTTCCGCTACCGGTTCTCCGAACTGCTCAAAATTTCTACTACCGGTTCTCCAGAACCTGTCAGAACCTGCTGGATTTCACCCCGGCCTAATCATCAAGGTAGTTGACCTTCATTGAGAATTGAATGTGGGGAATAGAAACCTTCAAGTATTATTAGACTGCTTGAGAGGTTTCAGTACTATAGAACAAGGTGTCCTTCAGATGCTACAATATGAAACAATGTTTTAAGATTATTCAGCCATGCCCAACAAGGAATGCTGGATGATCATGGCCCTTTTGTGTCCCCTCAACAATTTAATGTCGCCATAAAACTGGTGAGGGAGTCCATCAAATGCTGGGGATTCTGCTACTGATAGCCTCCACTTTGCTTGTTCCTTATTCTCCAATAGCAAAGAAGATAGAAACTCTATTAACCAGTCCTTCAGTTCAGGTTTGGATTGAATCCAATGAATGGATGGACCTTTTGTTGGTCCCAATGAGAAATGAGGTTCACCTTGAGCTGGTTGGGGACAGTGTCACTTACAAAGACAGCAACATGATCTGTGATGATTTTAAGCAGTCTGCACTTTGCCAGAGATCCATTACTGTCTTTCCTTCCACTGGGATAGAGCTGGGATAGGTCCAAGACTGTTACTGCACATGAAATCATAATAAATTATTTGAGATAATATAGCACTAGTGCTTACAGTTACATACCATCCCATAGTGCTTTACAGAACTCTCTAGATGGTTTGCAATATCAGCATGTTGCCCCCAACAATCTGGATCCTTATTTTACTGACCTCCGAAGGATGGAAGGCTAAGTCAATCTTGAGTCTTGTCAGGATCAAACTCCAGGCTGTGGGCAGAGTTTGCCTGCAATACTGCATTCTAACCATTGCACCACCAGTGCCCTTACCCAGCAAACTGAAATACTGAAACATGTCTTTGATTCAAAGAAATGCTTTCCACAGATTATAAATAACAAGGGACAATTTGAAAGCAAGAGTTACATAAATTTGGCCTTTGGCTATTAAGAGGGCACTTCCCTTTCCAGAAATGGTCTTGTACCAGCGGTGAATGCTCCCGGTTCCGACCGGATCGCCCGATCTGGTAGCGATGGCGGCGGGTGGTTCAGAGAACCAGTAGCAAAAATCCCTTCCCGCCCCCATGCCCAGCTGAGCTGCGCAATCATCAGAGGCTGGTTTTTTTTACTTTTAAAAGCATTTTTTCCTGCAACCTCTTCGAACGAAAAAATGCTTTTAAAAGTAAAAGAAAAAAAAAGCCTCTGATGATCGTGCGGCTCAGCTGGGATCATCAGAGGCTTTTAAAAGCATTTTTTTCTACAACCTCTTCGGCCAAAGAGGTTGTAGGGGAAAAAATGCCTTTAAAAGCCTCTGGAGATCCCAGCTGAATTGCCTGATCATCAGAGGCTTCTAAAAGCATTTTTTTCTACAAAAATGTAGAAAACCTCTTAAGGCTGTAGAAGAAATAAGAGCCGAGGTGGTGCAGTGGTTAGAGTGCAGTACTACAGCTACTTCAGCTGACTGCTAGTTCAGCAGAACAACAGATCAGATCTCACCAGCTCAAGGTTGACTTAGCCTTCCATCCTTCCAAGATGGGTAAAATGAGGACCCAGATTGTTGGGGGTAATATGCTATTTAGTATACTGTCTTTGGTGTAAGCCACCCAGAGTCCTTGGAGAGTGGGCAGAATAAAAATATGAATAATAATAATAATAATAATAATAATAATAATAATAATAATAATGCTTTTAAAAGTAAAAAAAGTTGGCCATGCCCACCCAATCACATTACCCACCACCACCAAGCCACGCCCACAGAACCCACAGTAACAAATTTTACATTTCACCACTGTCCTGCACTACTTTCAAAGGAGAACAGCCCTGCAATATGTCAGAGTATATTCATTAACTGGAATAGAACATTGTAACAAAGTCAGCCAATGAGGGCTATTTGGGAGCTGAGACAGACTGGAGCCAGGGTGTTTCTTAGTCTGCAGCTTCTGAGTCTGTGCAGAGAAAATGAAACTAACTAGTCTCTCTACTGCTGCGCTCTGTGTGAACGTGTCTGCTGATCTGAGCTGAAGAATCAACTATTGGTATTGTAAATACTTTATGTGTTATTATGAATATAAAGAAGTTAATGAATCCAGCTGTGTGTTCTTCTGGATTTGATTTTTGCAAGAAACTCTGATACAATAGTTTATTGAATCCATAAGAAATCTGTCCAAATTCTACTGTTCAGAAGTTCCTTTCTTCATCTAAGTTTTATTATGTTTTAATAAATGTAATCTAATTTAATATTTTTAGAATAAACTTTATTCAAAAAAAATAATATGAATACATCACCATTCTTTATCTTCATGGATATACAGAATAAAGAATGGAGGAATCATTTTCCTAGAGCCATGAGTGGGACCTACTAGTTGTCACTTACTGCTTAAAAAAATATCTCAATTGCCTCCCTCCATCCACACTTTATTAAGTGGAAAAGTCTGACAGGGAGGAACTAAAGAATCTGCCCATAGTTATATCTTCTACTGTCAACTGTAAGAAATCAGGAGTCAGAGCAGTCCAAATGAATACAGGTTTATTGCATGCTAACACTCCCCACAAGAATCTGAACCACTAACAGTCAAGGCAGATTAATGGTAGATAAGGGTCAATGGAATACAAGATGGGTCTCTTGTACGCACAAAGGGACTCGAGAATGATGATGTGCTTGACACTTCCCTTGGGTTCATCATGGTCATCTCCTACACCCACGTCTTTTTTGGAACTAGCTAGAGATCTAAGTGAAGCCCACATACTCCTTGGCTAATGTTCATGTCTACCTCCATTTTCCAAGAATCATTAGTCTAACACATTGTCTTGGCATTCTTTTTTTTTCCTGCTTAGTCTCTCCCTCAGTCTAAATGTGTGGAAAATTGTCATCCCGGGTTTGTCAAACAGACTCGAAAAGGAGAGCCAGTTTGCTGCTATGACTGTGTTCCCTGTCCGAAGGGGACCATCTCAACTCAGGAAGGTGGGTCACACTGAAGATAATGGAAGGACTCATGGAAGGGGATTCACCCAGAGCATTTTCATGAAAGTGGAAGTGAAAAGACAGATTGAAGCTCAACTTTTTTTCTTCTTTATTTTCAAATTGCAGAATTTCTTATTTAAAAGATATTGAAGGAGGAGCTGGATAGAGATGGGCGGGTATGGCAAATTGGGGAAGCATAACTAATTTCAGAGAAAATATTTCCTCTACTTTTTAGATATCCTGTGTCCTGCTACATTAACTGCTCTCAAAGTTCTTTAAAACTTCAGAAATTGTCTTAGATCCACCTCCTGGAGGGATTATTGCAATGAATTCTATAGGGGCCTTGAAGATCACACTGAACATGTCACTGAGGCAGACAGTTATAGGGTGCCTCATTACACCCATATTACCACTGCTCCAGGGGTGGGTTCTAATTTTTTTTACTACCAGTTCTGTGGGCGTGGCTTATTTTGTGGGCGTGGCTTGATGGTCATGTGACAATTCTTTAGGATTTAGCAGAGGTACTGGTCTATCAGGCTTTTAACTGCTTGCAGAGCTGTACCAGTCTACTTATTTGTTTTTGGAGGCATTAGTCTACCCATTTGTTTTTGGAGGCATCAGTCTACTCATTCGTTTTTGGAGGCACCGGTCTACTCATTTGTTTTTAGAGGCATCGGTCTACTCATTTGTTTTTGGAGGCACCGATCTACCCATTTGTTTTTGGAGGCACTGGTCTACTCATTCGTTTTTGGAGGTACCAGTATACCACCACACTGCCTTTTAACACTGATCAGCTGTAGGGCGGCCCTTTGAAGCCCCGCGGCAAGAGTTTAAACAGTTTTTTTTCCTTCTAGTCGATCAGCTGGGACTCGGGAGTCAGCAATAGATTGGGGGTGGGGCCAAATAGAAGGTAAGAATAACACGGGGGCAGGGGAAGGGGGACAGGGGGTGGAAGGGCCCAGCTCCCGAACAAAGAGAACCAGTTCAGTGACATCATATCGTCACAACTACTGACTCGGCCAAACACTGCTCTGCACTACTGCACTGCTCCCAGCAAACTAGATTTCACACGAGAAGTGTCTGGAGTAGAAAAAGCTCCATAGGGCAAGTCTCAGGAAGTTGTGCCAAAAAAGATTCACTGACCCATTATTTACCTCCAATAATGAAGGTTCCTATGAAGGTTCTGCACATAACATGGGAAATCATTAGGGACTAAGTGCTTCCCCAAGTTTCATAGACCTTAGTTTTATATTTTTTTAAGAAAATTATATTCTTGTTACATTTTTTCCATGGAGATAAGATGAGCTGAGATCGTGGAAAATGGTTCTAGTATCAGCTGTTATGCAAAGAAGGCATTTCTTGAAAGATAAAAGGACAACATATTAAAGGAATATTATTTCTGGTTTCCACAGGTACAGAAAAATGTACCAACTGCCCTGATGAGAAATATCCTAATGAAGAACGAATGAAATGTATCCCCAAAGTTATAGTATTCCTGTCCTATGAAGAGCATCTAAGCATCATCCTGGTCTCCTTTGCCATACTCTTGTTCCTAACTACAAGCTTTGTTTTAATTGTATTCATTAAATACCGAGAAACTCCCATTGTCAAAGCCAACAACCGAGACCTCTCTTACATCCTCCTGGTCTCCTTCTTGATTTGTTCCTTGTCTCCTCTTCTCTTCCTTGGTCAACCAAGGAAAACCACATGCCTTCTCCGACAAACGTTTTTCAGCATCATCTTCTCAGTTGCCATTTCTTCTGTCTTGGCCAAAACGATCATGGTGGTACTGGCTTTCCTGGCCACAAAACCAGGAAATCGGGTAAAAAGATGGTTGGGAAAATGTTTGGCCAACTCCATTATCCTTTTTTGTTCTGCTGTCCAAATTATCATCTGCTCCATTTGGCTGGGAGTCTCTCCCCCATTTCCTGACTCTGATCTCCACTCCCAGCCTGGAGAGATTATCCTTCAGTGCAATGAAGGCTCTGTTGCCATGTTCTACATCACCCTCTGCTATATGGGCTTCTTGGCTGCTATCTGCTTCACAGTAGCTTTCCTGGCCAGGAATCTTCCTGAGGCCTTCAATGAAGCCAAGCTGATCACCTTCAGCATGCTGGTCTTCTGCAGTGTCTGGGTGACTTTTGTGCCCACCTACCTAAGCACCAAAGGGAAATATATAGTGGCTGTGCAGGTCTTTTCCATCTTGGCTTCCAATGCTGGGCTGATGGGCTGCATCTTCATCCCCAAATGCTACATTATCATCCTGAGGCCAGACCTGAATGCAAGGGAGCAGCTTAGAACCGCAAGAAATAGTAAAATGTGACACAGAAGAATTTCGACTGTCAACATATTCCACCAGGCCAAACAAAGAGAATGGTCCAGGTTGTTCTCCATAGATGAGTTAATTATTTGCTTAAAATAAATAAAGGGCAGCTGGAAGATACTGTCCCCAAGCATCATCAAATAGAATTGTGAGACCGTCGCTGAGCCATTGAAAATTGTCCCCTTTAATCTTGCATGCTTTGAATTCTGCAAAGGTTGAGAAAGAGCATGAAATTGTAGGAGATGTCCCAAGGGAGGGATCAAATGCATCATCAGTCACAAGTCCCTTCAGGCCCACAAGAGATCTAAGCCCATCCCACCTTCGATTCCTTTGACTCTTAATTGTCATGATTTGTAGTTCAGATTCTTGTAAAGAGCTTAAGCTTCCATTAAATCTTTATGCACATTTGAACTGCCTGGATCTTCTGATTCCCCTGGTGCCTGACAGAAATTGTAGTGCAAATACAAAGGATTGAATTTTTACATGTGTATGAATGCATTGTAAAAATTCTGCAAAGTTGTTTGTGTGTGGGGGGGAGGTGTGAATCATATCACCCCTAGTCTTTCTTTTCTCTAGACTAACCAAACCAATTCCTGCAACTGTTCTTCATATATTTTTTGTCTCCAGGCCTTTAATCGTCTTAGTTACTCTTCTTTGCACTTTTTCCAAAGTCTCGACATCTTTTTTTGTAATGTGGTAACTAAAACTGGATGCAGTATTCCAGAGGTGACCATACTAAGGCTTTATAAAGCAGTAATAATACTTCACATGTTTTTGATTCTATGCCTCTGTTTATACAACCTAGGATTTTATTAGCTTTTTTGGCTGCTGCCACACACTGTTGGCTCATGTTTAAGTGATCGTCCACTAGGAATCTGAGGTCCCTCACAGTTACTGTTTTTGAGCCAGGTTTCACCTACTCTGTAATTGTACTCTACTTGAAAACTACTTCTGGATTTTGGCCTGAGATAGAAAACAATGAAACTTGGACTTGGATAAGTTTGTAAATATAGAAATGGCTGATAGATATTAAGTACTTAAAAGTAAAAAGTTGAAGCTGTAATTGTACCATTTTATTCTACTGTTCTAAAAGGAGACAGAAGTCAATACTTTTCTCTCTTTTTTCCCTCTTTCCCCTACACTTTTTTCCTTCCTCTTTTTTCTCCCCCTGTCAGGATTCCAAGGAACCCCCCCAACGAAATAAGGCTGTGAGGTCAGAGGTTCCTCAAAGTTCCAATTTAGAGATGTCATGTTGGCACATCTGGGAAAACCCGAATCTGAAAGCTTCCAGGTTTTCCACACCCAGCTGACAGTTCACAGCCCTGCCCCACACCCACAAGTCCATCACATTGTCCAATCAACTCTTCACACTCATCTGGATACAATCTTCAGGCAGTCTCCATCAGACGCAGGCAAAAGTCCTTGAATACAGAATGTTGTTAAGACTAACTTTCTACCTCTCCAACAACAACCCCCTCCCAACTTCCCCAGCTAAAATATGTGGCTGTTAAGAAGCAAAAAAGAAAATTGTCTTCCAAAACTGACACCCCCCATTTTCCCATTATTTTCATTTCTATTTTATACTTTTTAAAATTATAACTTAATGAAGCTTATCAGTTTAATTAAAATATAGTTTAAAACAAGAAAAAGAAACCCACGCTATTCAGGGAATGTCATCACTCATCTTGCCAAAGGCCTGAATGAAAAGCAAAATGTGTAACAACCTTCAAAACAACCGAAGGTTGAGGATTTTCTGAATTTGTCTGGGAACTTCATTTCAAAGGGCCAGCACTGCCATGAAAAGTTGCCCAACTGAGGTCCCAGCAGATGGCATTGATGATTCAAAAGTACCTGGAATGTACAGAGGGACAACTTTCAAGAAGCAGACCAGGCGTCCCTAAATATGGCCTATTTTCTTTTTGTCATCATCAGGATGGTACTGCATATCTTCTCAGATCCCCCATTTCATTCAGTTCCTAACTACTCCATTCTAGGAGCAGGTGTATATATTAGTGTTCCTCCCACCATCAGATAAGAAACTTAACATCTCCTTACAAATGACCCAGATACAGCATGAACATGGACTCTCAACTGCTTCTTCAAAGCTTGGTGGTCTTTTTTTTGTTTTTTAATTTGATTTACATGCTGCCCTTCTCCGGAGACTCAGGGCGGCTTACAATGCGTTAAGCAATAGCCTTTCTACTTTTATATATTTATACAAAGTCAGCTTATTGCCCCCACAAACTGGGTCCTCATTTAACCTACCTTAGAAAGGATGGAAGGCTGAGTCAACCTTGAGCCTGGTGAGATTCGAACTTACAGTACTTGCAGACAGCTGGTGTTGATCACTATGCTTTTAGTCTGCTGAGCTAAACCAGACTCTTTTGGGGAAGATATTTGCAGATATTTTCAGAGATGGGAAATCCAAAGGAGCCCAATCCCATGGAACACATCCACACAACAAGACCAATGATCACCTGGTTTTTGGGTGTACATGGCAAGAAGTCAATTCATACCTTTGTCGTGTTGTGTGCCCTACCATCCTTTCATCTGAAGACATCACAGCCCACTACTTATTTCATAACTACAAAATATAAAAGATCTCAAAATTCCACAATCATGCACAATCAGCTCCAATTCTGAATTAATATATGGGGGTGTAATAGAAAAGAAATCACAAACAGGTATTACTTTTAAAATTAGTCAGGGTTCTAGGATATTGATTGCTTCCTTGACATTAGAACACAGCCATGGGGTGACAGTAGTAGCCAAAATTGTGGAAACCTTTTGGGAAAAGTGTATTTTTGAGGTTTGATAGCTAATAACACCACTTTTTTTTGGGGGGGGGGAGTTTCAAGATAATCATATTCCATTGCTGGAATGGCCTGGGAATAGCCCAGACCTTAACCCAATTGAAAATCTATGGAGCCGACTAAAGAAACTTGTTAGTCAGAATGACCCAGCAATAAAACCCAGTTAATAGAAGCAATCATTCAATCTTGGTTTCACATTGTAACAGCTGCAGAACTAAAAGACTTGGTTCACTCCATGGGAAAATGTTGTAAGGCTGTAATTTATGCTAAAAGTTACCCAACTAAGTATTAACTGACATGGTGATAATTTTTGTATAACTCGTTTTTTCTACGTGTTTCACTTTCCTTCTTTATACTGTAACTGTTATTCTAATAGCAAAGCGTTCAGTTATTGCATTACATTCTTGATTAAATTATCTTTCCATTGATATATAATTTTACGGTACTACTCAAAAAAAAAGTGGTGTTATTAGCTAGTTTTAGAAAATACACTTTTCCCAAAAGGCTTCCATAATTTTGGCCACTACTGTAAATATTATCAACCTAGAATGTCACCAAACTCCATAGCTCTACGTGACCTTCCCAAGCAGTCTCTGGAGCTTCAAGGACAGTAGAAGTGATTATCTAGATAGTCAACTATCTTCCAACAACAACACTTTCTGGACATTGCTTCCAGGACTAAGACTGAGTGGCTGTGGCTGTGGCTTCCTTCCAAGACTGAGTGGCTGTGGCTTCCGGCGTCCTGATATAGCCAGCTGGCGCCATCGCTGG
This sequence comes from Ptyas mucosa, assembly GCA_012654045.1. NCBI lineage: Eukaryota > Metazoa > Chordata > Lepidosauria > Squamata > Colubridae > Ptyas > Ptyas mucosa. Next base: position 70,595 of record WNWU01000322.1, read on the forward strand.
CTATTGGGGGCAAGTTACTGGCCCCCACAGAGAGAGCTCACAACTTGGGTGTCCTCCTGGATGCACGGCTATCTTTAGAAGAGCATATGATGGCTGTGGCCAGGGGGGCTTTTCATCAGGTTCGCCTGATTCGCCAGTTGCGCCCCTTTTTGGATTGGGACTCCTTACACACAGTCACTCAGGCACTCGTCACTTCCCGCCTGGACTACTGCAATGCTCTCTACATGGGGCTCCCTTTGAGGTGCACCCGGAGGCTCCAGATGGTGCAGAATGTGGCTGTGCAGGGGATTTTGGGAGTAAGGGAGTGCTCCAATGTGACACCTCTCCTGAGTGAGCTCATTGGCTCCCAGTGGACTTCCGGGTGCGCTTCAAGGTGTTGGTTACCACCTTAAAGCGCTCCATGGCATTGGACCTGGGTATTTGTGGGACTGCCTTCTGCCGCCAATAGCCCTCCACCTGCCAGTACGTTCCCACAGAGAGGGACTCCTCAGGGTGTTGTCAGCCAGGCAGTGTTGGCTGGCGACCCCCAGGGGGAAAGCCTTCTCTGTGGCAGCACCTGCCCTCTGGAACGATTTGCCCCCGGAGATACGGAGGATACCAGGTCTCCGGGTTTTTTGCCGTGCCCTAAAAACCTTTCTTTTCCATCAAGCAGGGCTGGCGTAACCACCCCCCACCCACCCACCCGCTTTTTGAGAGATTAGATTTTTAATTGTCTAATGCAGCGGTTCCCAAACTGTGCGCCGCGGCTCCCTGGGGAGCCGCGCTATCGTCATAAGGGCGCCGCGAAATATTCCGCCCGCTGGGTCTAACGTCTAATGCGCATGCGCAGTTGCAAGTCGGATTGCTTATGGGAGCCGCGCAGTTGCAAGTCGGATTGCTATGGGAGCCGCGAACCCAAAACGATTGGGAACCTCTGGTCTAATGGGTTTTAGTTGGGAGGTTTTTAAATTTTTGGCCAAAGTTTATAATTATTTTTAAATTTTGTATTGGAATGTTTTTTTATTTCTGGCTGTGCACCACCCTGAGTCCAGCAGTAGAAGGGTGGTATATAAATTTAAATAAATAAATAAATAAACTGCTGACAGGAAGGACCAGAACTACTATAGAACGGTGCTCCTAGCTATGATTTTTCACTAACATGCATTTCTCCAGCTACCTGTCTATACATGGAGCCCCAGAAGAAGTTCAGGATCCCCAGAGAAGTTGCTTCTTATTATAATTATCACCAGCTCAGCTTTTGATAATTCTTCTGCTATTTCTCTAGTGTTGCCTTTGATGCTAATATCAGACTGAAAGCAACATGGAAGAGATCTTACATCAGAAAAGGATAAATTATACTGTTTATGCTGGGTATTTTGTCCAAGATTTAGGAGGGGTTGAGCTTGTGTTGTTGAATGTACCATTATCTCATGTCCAGCTGAAGTTCAGTTTGTCTCCGTCTGAACCAGCAAAGCCACTGGCATTTCCATCTTGTGAGAGTGCTTAGATTTCCCTCAAACTCTTCTTCTTGTTAAGAAAAGACAAGTGAGTGATTCCGTCAAACAAGAAATGTATCTCCTGCTTCTGCTGTTGCTTGTGTTGACCCAGAGAAACTCTGCAAGGCTCAGAACCAAATGCCCCCTATCTTTGAAGCAACAGGACATAGGAAATCCGTGGAACTTTTACAGGCCAGGTGACCATCTCATTAGCGTGTTTCTCACGGCAAGAAAATTTTCACTTCAGCCATTACAATTCAGTGGGGCTCCTTACACTTCTTTTCCACAGTAAGTCATTCAGAATTGCATTCTCTCTATTTGCATTTCTATCCCTCTTCTTCCTTTCTTCTTGTTTCACTTATTCCTAGGTTGTAGGACATATCAAGGTTTTTGGATCATTTTGATTTGTAGAGCTCTCCTCTTTTCTTTTATCTTGTGGGAGAGAATCAAATATAAGAACGGGGAAGAAGAAACTCTAAACGAACCCAAGAAAAGAAGACACAGAATTCCAGAGGATCTTCTCCTTTCTCACAGTCATGAGTTCATCCCTTGAATACTGACTTTTCTTTCATGTAGCTATTGAAAGAACTAGACTAGATGACTAGATGACCTACAAAGTCCCTTCCAACGCTGTTAATCTGTAAACTATTTGAAAGTGTTGTACTTGCCTCTGCCAGCCCAAATTAGGAATAAGGATGACTTGTTTCTAGAATTGCTTGCTGGCTCACTTATTATAAACCATGTTCTTGTTTTTATTGTGGTTCTACTTTAATACTCCTTGAGTCTTGGTTATTTGACAAATGAAAGTCGGCACAAATAGCAATCACTTTGTGATTCTTAATGCTGGTAGAAGACGATTTCCATCCCATCTTCTCACACTCATAACAATTAAATGGCAATGGGTAACTATAATTTGCCTCTGATTTTGGATCAGACAGAAGACTTAAGACTGAACAGGTTTCTGAAGACATAAAGGAATATATGAGAAAAATGATGATGATGACGATGATGATGATGATGATGATGATGATGATGATGATCTTTCTTTTACAGTATGATATCTTTGGGCCCTGGATGTACCCAACGCTTCATTTTTGCTATTGAAGTGATCAACAAGAATGACCAACTCCTGCACAATCTCACACTGGGTTACAACATCCATGACAACTATGATAACACACTTGGCACTTCAGAAGTCTTGCTGGACATGCTCTCTACTGGAGAAGCCAATGTTCCCAACTACAGCTGTGGAAGGCAGGACCACCTTTTGGCTCTTCTTGATGCAGCTGACAGTGACATCTCCATTCAGATATCAACTTTAGTAGGAACCTACAAAGTCCCACAGGTTTGTGTTTGTGTTTCTCTACCTGGTAGAATGAATGGAGTGGTGATGGGTGAAACGAATCCAAACGAATCTTCTCTATGGAACTCAAGAGCTGCTTTTCACCATGACCATTGATTGTAGGTGTCATGGCTGGAAATTGGGTTCCACACTGGAGTGATGGCAAGGATCTGTGGAAAGAGGAAAACTGGGCTGTGATTTGCTAAAAAATAGTAGGCCCCAAATGAATTACTATATATTGAAGTACTAACCATTATAAGAATAATGAAATATTTGTAATCAGCTATGCTAAAGCAATTTTATAGCATGCATTTGCAAGGTAAATAGTTTCAGGGGCTATTTTGGACTAGGAACATTAAGAAGCATTAGAAATAATGAACTGAAAATAGCAGATGATAGGAGATTTCAAATGTACATACAAGTATGTGCTAATTGATGAAATACAGGGAAGTAACTTCAGTAAAATTCCATTTACTGGGGGCTGTCCGATTAAAGGTATAAAAGAAGAAGAAGGGTCTCAGAACGGGGCCACTGGACTTGCTGGACTTAGCTATCGTCTCTGGACCTCATTGCAATGGGTTGTTAATGTAAGTAATGTTGTGATGGCTTTTCTTGTTCCAAATTGCTCCTGAAATAAACCTCTAAATCTTAAAATAAGAATTGTTTATTGTATTACTGTCTCCTGTTTTCTTTATTGGGATATTTTTATGGCAGATCAAAACAAATATATCATCTCATGAAAACAATCTCATTGCTTTGAGGGTTTCCGCTACATGTTTGTGAGACGAGGGGAGACTCTGTATCCAATCACAGGGCCTCTTGCACAATAGGAAAGTGCAGCACTAATGGGAAGCTCACATTTTCTACACGATCTTAGCCAATGTAATGATATTTTCAATGGTGAATAACTCTAAGATTCGTGAAAAGAGTCCCAATGGATTATCCCACCTACTGTTGAAAAACCTAAATGTCTTACCGACTCATAGTGACCACTAGCATTAATTAGCCAAGTAATTAAATATTAAGAATTAAATTATTTAAAAAATATTTTTAAATAAATAAAAAATTACAAGCTTATTAGTCAACTTGTCAATTGTTTTACACTGATATGTTCATGATCAAATTCATCATAAGAGTCTTGAAGAGTAATAAAGCTCCTGGAGATGACTTTTTACTGGCTGGGTTAAATATCAAAAATATCCTGACTGGTGAGGCCTCTGTTAGCAGGCTTATTTACATTTATAAATAATACCTGCCATATCCAGTTAGATGGAGGGTGGCAATATTATTTCCTTTATACTAATAAAAAAAAGGTATAAAAAGCATCCTAGCAGTTACTGCTAGAATGCTTTGGTTTAACAGATATGATGGCAAAAATAAACACTAAGCTCCTCTTGAGTAGAGTTGTGAGTGAATGGATGACAGCCACAGGCCTTACAAAACAACAAGCCGGCTTTAGACAGAGATGATTCACTATTGAGTTCCTGTGTACTACATGAGGGATGCGTTGGCTCAGTGGCTAAGCAAAAGATCGACAGTTCAGCAGTTCGAATCCCTAGTGCTGCATAACGGGGTGAGCTCCCATTACTTGTCCCAGCTTCTGCCAATCTAGCAGTTCAAAAGCATGTAGAAAATGCAAGTAGAAAAATAGGGACCACCTTTGGTGAGAAGGTAACAGTGTTCCATGTGCTTTTGGCATTTAGTCATGCCGGCCACATGACCTTGGACTGCATGGCAATCAAACTGGTCAGTCCTAGAGGAGATCAACCCTGACTGCTCTTTAGAAGGCCAAATCCTGAAGATGAAACTCAAATAATTTGGCCACCTAATGAGAAGGAAGGAAGGACTCACTGGAGAAGAGCCTAATGCTGGGAACGAATGAGGGCAAAAGAAGAAGGGGACAGCAGAGAATGAGGTGGCTGGATGGAGCCACTGAAGCAGTAGGCATGAGATTAAATGGACTCCAGAGGATGGTAAAGGACAGGAAGACCTGGAGGAACGTTGTCCATGGGGTCGTAATGGGTCAGACACGACTTTGCAACTAACAACAACAAATGGCTAATAAACAATAAACTAATCTAGTGTGTTGGTAAGAACCATGTTGGATTTATTAAAAATTAAAATGTTATACTTGATCTGTTCCCAATATAACATAGTATTCATTGCTTTCTCAGATCGCTTATGCAACTTCTTCAGAGACTCTGAGTGATAGAAGTCAATTCCCCTTTTTCTACCGGATGGCCCCCAAAGAAGGGGTCCACTACCCAGCAATCATCCAAGTGCTCCTCCATTTCAGATGGACCTTGATTGGCCTCTTTGCTTCAGACACAGAGGAAGGAGAGAATTCCATGAGGGCTTTGACTCCTATATTTGTCAGAAATGGAATTTGTGTTGTTATATTACAACTCTTCACACCCACCACATCTATAGAACCCCTCAGGGGTCCAGTTTCTAAGTGGAGACAAGTTAATGTCTTTCTTTACTTTATCAGAATTGGTAGCATCTTGGATGCAATTCACCCTATCCATTTATCACTTGATGGCTTGCCAGGACCTATTGAAGGGAAAATCTGGGTCATCTCAACCTTTTGGGAATGGAAACTAGAGATGAACAAACTTTACAAATACATCCATAGTATCTGGACCTTTGTTTATCAAAGAAAAAAAAGGCAAAATGAAAATGTCTTGGAATCCTTTTTCTTTGGGGTACCCCAATTTCAAGATCGTTGTTTTCACTGCTCTTCTTCAAAGGATGCCTTTTCTGTCAAAGGCCGGAGAAGATGCACACAGAAAGCATCAGTGGAGACCGAAGAGTTAATGGATTGTATCATGGTTCAAAATGACCACAATTTTTACAGTATTGTTAAGACTCTGGGCCATGCTTTGAATGCTGCATATTCCTCCAGATCCAGGAAGAGAAGGAAGGAGGGCAAAGAGAGTTTGGTGGCTCCAAGGCTGTGGCCATGGCAGGTACGGGTTCCCAACAAGGATCCATCAAACTTAATTCCTTCTAGGAAGGAATCCAAAGGATAATGAGGGGAACCATCACAACCTACTTGTGCTAACAAAGATCAATAGGCTTGCCAATCTAATCACTCAGGGGGGTAGTGTTCCAAAGAGCAGGCAACATGACAATTATACTTTGGCTATAAATACTGCTGATTTTAAATAAATCCTTGTATACATGGGTTTGTGATTAGCCGCATAACATTTTGCATTCATAAATATGAAGGAGACCCTGAGACCATCTAGCCCAACACCTCATCTCTGAAGGAATCCTGGTTTTCTGATCGATGGAGGGTCAGTGTTTGCATTAAGACAATCAGTGAAGGGGAGACTGAATGTTTCTGGATCACTGGCTCAATTCTAAAAGCTCCTCCTTTTAGGTTGCTATTTCTCTCATTCATCCGGCATCTTCTCTCTTGAGAATGAGACTATTTGTCCATGTCCAACACTCTGTAATAATAGGTAACAGATAGGTAACAACTGTATCCTTCCTTCCACAACTAAGAGATTTTGTAAGTTGGAGAAGCTGCTTCCAGAGTCATTATTTTCCACTTCCATAAAGCAATGTGGCTCTTCTCCTTGTTGTCTTTCCTCAAGGGTAAGAGCAGCTCCTTTGATCTCTTCCTTGATTTCCTTTCCTTTCCTGAAAGCTGATCCAGAGTTTGTGTAATGTCTTCTCCAAACATGGTGACTGCAAAGGGATCTGGTATTCGAGTTGAGGTCTCCCTCACTTCCTGAAATTCTTATGAACATATTGCCTTCTTTCCATAAGCATCACACAGTTGACTTAAATTTGGTTTGGAATCAACTACTATTTTGAGATAATTTTCACAAATATCCTTCTCAAGTTTGGTAACTCTCATTGTTTTTCTTGTGTTTCATTAATGACATTATCATCAAATTAATTATATGATTATTATCAAATAATTAAAATGCTACTACAATGTTCTATATTTTATCTGTATGCATGTATATGTTTATACAGGAAGTGTGTGTGTCCACACACACAAACACAAACACATACACACACATAGATATATACCACACATACACACACAACCATATAAACAGAGAGAGAGAGAGAGAGAGGGAGAGGGAGAAAGAGAGAGATAAGATAGATATAGATATAGAAATAGATGTAGATGTAGATGTAGATGTAGATGTAGATGTAGATGTAGATGTAGAT
>WNWU01000322.1:77702-108143 GCA_012654045.1 Ptyas mucosa
TAGATATAGATATAGATATAGATATAGATATAGATATAGATATAGATTATATCTGGTTATCTACAGGACCGCCTGCTACCACCAATAGCCTTCCACCGGCCAATATGCTCCCATAGACAGGGTCTCCTCCAGCTGCTGTCGGCCAAACAATGTCGACTGGCGGCCCCCAGGGGGAGAGCCTTCTCTGTGGGGGCACCTACGATCTAGAACGAGCTCCCCGCGGAGATACGGACGATCCCGGATCTGCGCACCTTCCGTCGCGCACTTAAGATTTTTCTATTTCGACTTCCGGTGGCTCCGCGCTCGTTGAAGACACCTAGGATTAGGTGCCCGCTTCCTGGTTACGTAAGAACCTCCGAACAGCTGTTCAGCGCTGTCGGGAGGTTCCAAAAGGTTTGCCCCGGGCAAAGGGGGAGACCGAAGAGCAGGCTGGTGGGGGTAGAGCTCCTCAAAGCCCCCCAGGAAAAATCCTGGGGTGCGAAGAAGAGGAGCTCCCCAGAAGCCAGCCAAGCAGCTCCGGACCTGGAACGCCTCTGCTGAAGCAGAGCGAAACGGCGCGACCACACCAAGCAACTAAAAACATTTGGGGTAACATTTTAAGATGCTGGATTTAAAAAAAAATTCTATTTTTTGAAATGGATTTGAAGCTGGCTAAGCAGAGCAGGAGAGTGTAAATTGGGACTGTTTAACTCCGGGTAAACTGTCAGAAAAAAAATGGCGTCTAGTGAAAGTGATTGTTAAAGCCTGTTACATTTGTAGCAGACAAAGACCTACAGAAAACGTTTAGACTGGAGCTGGAATGGAAGTAAAAGCGGAAATAATGGTTGAAGCTAGACTTTTAAAAATAGAAGATATTCGAATTGAAATTGCAAAGATTTTTAAAGAACTTTCAGACACTATTATTTCTAATTTGTTGGTTTTAACTGAACAGAAGTCTGATAATGAAGTGTTGCTGGGGAATCCACAGGACACTATACAGCAGAATTTACAGATTGAAGTACAAGCTGCAGGGATCTGTATGCTGGGAGATTTGATACAAATGGAAGCTGTGGTGGATATTTTACATTTCTCTTTGGAAGAACAGCAATTGAATAAATTATTACAAGAGGAGGATTTATTTGCTAATTTGAGGTCTGCCACACAAAGGATGGATCTGCTGGACTATACAAGGAAGAAATGGTGGAATCAGGGTTACAGAGGTCTGCTGGATTATACAAGCAAGAAATGGTGGAAACAGGACTATAAATTTAAGCTAAAGGATAAGACAACAAACTTGAAGGGATTTTTTATGATATCTCAACCTCAGGACAATTTTAAGAAATTGTTAGGAGGGTCAGAAGGAAGCGGGATAGAACTGTGGCTAACAAGAGATTGGAAGAATTTTTTTTTAAAAAAAGAAAAAATTGCAAGATTTTTATTTTTGATGGTTTTAAAGGTTATGGATGTTTTATAGGTATAAAGGATAATGGTTTTTTTTACTTTTCTTTTCTTCTCTTTTCCTTATCATTATAATGGTTAAATTAAAGAATGTTGGCTACCCTCCGGAAGCTTGGGGATTTATATTTATAATGATTTAAGAAGTTTTATTGATATTTTTTTCTTTTTTAAAAAGAAAAAAGAAAAAAGATAATAACAATAATATGAGATATAGGGTGTAAGGAGTTTGCCTTTTTTCATTTTCTTTTTGGGAAAAATGTTGAATTCTAATAAGTTAAAGAGATGATTAATAATTTTAGCTTTATTATTGTTGGAAATGTCAAATAGTAAAAGTATAATTTTAAATTTACTCTTTTAAAAGGTTTAAGGGATTTGTTTTTTGTTTCTTTTTTTTTCTCCTTTTTGGCAAAAATGTTTAATTTTAACAAGTTAAAAAAATGGATTATAATTTTAGCTTTTTTATTGTTGGAAATGTATAATTTTAAAGTTATTTTAAAAATCCTAACAATTATAAAGGTTTAAGGGGGTTTGCTTTTTCCTTCCTTTTTTCTTTTGTTTTTTCTTTTTCTTTTTTAGTAAGAAACGCTTAAGTTAAAAAGAGGGATAATAATTTTAGTTTTATTACTGTCGCAAATGAATAATTTTAAACTTATTCAAATATATATATATATATATATATATATATATATATATATATATATATATATTTGCATAACTTTAACAAGTATAAAGAATGATTAAAAATTAAGGCGGGAAATTTGTTTAGGATTTTGTTTTTGGTTCTCATTCTTTTTTTTCCCCTTTTTTTATTGGTTTTTTTTTTTCTTTTTGTTGTTATTTGTATTTCCAGGGAGGTTGATAAAATTTAATTAGGGGAGTTAAATGAGTTTTGGGTAATTTTGAATTTCTTTTTAGTATGTTAGCTTATTTTAGTATATGTTTATGCTTGTTTGTAATACTCTGCTACTGCTTTGGGAAGTCAAGGGAGGGGTGGGATGGGTTGGGTGTGTGGGGGGAAAGATTTTATATAATGTAAACATAATTGACAAGTTGGGGTTGTTTAAATATCATTTTAAATTGTATTTAAACACAGGGGTAAAATTCGGAATGTTAAAGTGATGTAAAGGTGTTTTATTAAAACTATGAAAGGGGGTGGGGGGAGGAGGGAAATGTTTAATTTTGTTTGTAAAACTTTTTAATAAAAAAATTTTTTTTTCTATTTCATCAAGATGGCCTGGCCTAAATCTTTTCCCCTGTTAAATGTAAATTTTAATTTGTTTTTAAATTATTGGGTATTTTAAATTTGTCTCAGCCAAATTATTTAATTCATTTTTATTCTATCTTAAATTTTTGTATGTAAGTGTTTTTTATTCTGTGGCTGTTCACCACCCTGAGTCCTTCGGGAGAAGGGCGGTATACAAATTTAATAAAAAAAAGATAGATATAGATATAGATATAGATATAGATATAGATATAGATATAGATCCGGGGTGGGTTCTAAATTTTTTCCTACCAGTTCCTTGGGCATGGCTTATTTTGTGGGCATGGCTGGGGGGGGGGGGTAATGTGACTGGGTGGGTGTGGCCAACTTTTTTTTTTACTTTTCAAAGCATTTTTTCTACAACTTTAAGAGGTTGCAGAAAAAAATGCTTTGAAAAGCCTCTGCCAATCAGACAACTCAGCTAGGAGTGTCAGAGGCTTTTCAAAGCATTTCTTTTACCACCTCTTCCGCCGAAGAGGTTGCAGAAAACAATGCTTTGAAAAGCCTCTGCCGATCAGGCAACTCAGCTGGGATCGTCAGAGGCTTTTCAATTTTTTTTACCTCCTCTTCGGCTGAAGAACTTGTAAAAAAATGCTTTGAAAAGCCTCTGCTGATCTCAGCTGAGTTGCCTGATCAGCAGAGGCTTTTCAAAGCATTGTTTTCTGCAACCTCTTCGGCTGAGGTTGAAATGAAATCATATTGCCAGCATTTGCACAATCTATGAAGAAAATACAATGCTATATGAGAATGACTTTTGAGACAGGGGGAAGAGATGCTGTCTAACAAATGATGAAATAAGGTGGGTGAAGTCTACATGTTTATAATAGGCAGAGAAAGAAACTCAGAAAGGATCCTCTTCAACTTTTCAGGTTGTAAAAATAGTTGGTGGGAGGTCTGCACTTTCAGATTCTGTTAACATAGCCTTACAATAATACAGAATTAGCTCATCTGATAGTTGATTAACCACACAACTTTATTCTTGACAAACCTATATAGTATCTGATAATTCACCCATTGTTTTCGAGGAATTTTTGAATAATCTTTTTATTTGTTTGTTGAGTTTATTGGTCACCTGCTCTGGAATGTTCCCTATAACTGACAAATTTCATCAATGATATTTTGTCAATGTATATTTTGTCAGCATACGATTGACAAATGTTGCTGAACATTTGTTTTCACCTTTGAAAAGAGTGGTAAGACCTTTTCCCCCCAGCTAAGAATGTTTGCAAATTAGACAATTGTAGAAGACAGATTCACATGTGAAAAGGCCATTTGGGATAAGGAACCAAGGTTTTTGCTCTTAAAATTCCTTGATGTTTTCTTTCTTTCTTTCTTTTTTTTTGAAAAACCTTTATTAACACTTAAAATCCAAAAATACAAGTTAAAATACCTCTATAACAAAAATACATCTGTAATAATTATACTGTCGAGCGTCAAGCAGCACTCAACACCATAACTGGATGACGACAAGCGATAGGCGCGATTAGGGGTGGTGGGGGCAGTCACGGGTGTTACAGGTGGAGATATGCGTCTAGGTGTCTTACCACAGGTGGAGGGTTTAGCGGGGGATGTGTGGACTTGTGAGGACACTGGGGCTGTCATCCAACGCAGCGGCAGGCAGCAGAGAGAGAGCGGCTGGGACAGCTGATGTCATCACCGTGCTCCACATGATCGCTGGCGGGAGATTCAATTACCGCCAGCTGGAACTTGGCTCGGCTTTTAGGACCCTGCCCATGAGTGTGGCCCCTATAATAGGAGGCTGGGTCGAGCGTTCGGTAGCCGCGACTTTGCTATGCTTTTGCATACTGGTTTCTCTAAGAGCTATTGTCATGATTAAAGAAGGCAAGAATCTCTGCGCTTAGTACGTGTGTTCTTGCGAGCATTCGTGCGTGATGGACCTCGGGAAGCCGAGATATACAATTCAACATCTTTCTGACAGTACTTAATTCTTAACTTTCTTCATCTATTCCCACATATTCCTACTTAATCGACATATTTAATCACATTTTATATCTTATTTTGTTCTATACATTCCTTATTTTTAATTTCTATCCATTGATACTAATTATCCCAAGTTAAGTAATATTCTGAGTCTTCCTTATTATTTAATTCTAAAGTAAGTTTGTCCATTTCTGCACATTCGAAAATTTTCTGGATTATTGCACAGTCTGTTGGAATAGTGGACATTTTCCAGGCTTCCGCAAGTACGATTCTAGCTGCCGTAGTTATATGAATAATTAAATATTTTATCTTTTTAGGATAATTTATTTTAATAATCCCCAGAAGAAACAGTTCAGGTTTAAATTCTATTTTATAGTGTGCAATTTCTTTTAGCCATTTTTGTATTTTAATCCAGAATTTTTTAACTTCTGGGCAAAGCCACCATACATGGAAGTAGGTGCCTTGTACTTGATTGCATTTCCAGCAATTAGGTTTTAGGTTGGGGTACATTTTTGCGAGTCTTGTTGCGGCTAAATGCCACTGATAAATTCCTTGATGTTTTCATTCTAGTTCCACCCCTTTCTGGAGAAGAATGAATTGTGCAATCTTTCCCACCTGGAATTGTACTTGGACCAAAATGGAGATGTAGCAGCAGATCTGAATATCATGAGCTCCGTGATTCTCCCTGAGGAGGATCCCATTGAAGAACAAATAGGGAGCTTGGAAAGAAAGAAACTTATTGTCGACCAAGATGTTCTATCACGGCTACAGCTGCTCAACAAGGTGGGAGAACTCTTAATGTCTTTTTTCTTATTTTCCAAAGGCTTAGGACCCAGAACAAGTGGGCTAAGCCTAGTCACCAAGATGGATGACCTTCACTGAGAATTGAATATGGGGAGTAGATAGTTTACTGACGAAAGTATTCTGCAGAAGCTATAATAAGGAACACTGTTTTAAGATGATTCAACCATGTCCAACATAGGATTATGGGTACAGGAGAACCTCTGGTCATGAACACTTCTGACTACAACCAAATTGGGTTCTGAGCAAAAAATTCACATTTTTTTTTACAGCCAATTTCCCCTTCCACGCCATTTTTTTTGTAAGTGCCAAATTTCCAAAATTAGGTTCGTGTCACAACCAAATCGGGTTGTGACCAAAGTTATGGAATAAGTATGGTCGTGACCAGAAGTTCTACTGTACTCGCAGGCACAGATAATGGCCCCTTTTGGTTCCCCTCTGCAATGTTGTATTATCATAAAACTGATGAGAGCGACCATCAAGTGCTGGGGTTTGTGGTGCTGATACATTTACTCATCACTCATCCTCAAATAGCAAATTAGAAGGCAGTTCTTCTGGACTTCCGGTTGAGGACCGAGGTGACATGGCGTGGTAAAAGCGATCGCTCTTACTTAACGCCACTAATCGCTGTGTTTTGGGGACCCTTCGAGGCGTGGGAGCTTGAAGGGCTCCGCGGGCAATAGTGAAGTACCAGCAGGCTGAGTGGAAAACTGCAAAACCACTCTGCTGGACCGGTTTTCACGGCCAAACTAGCGCAGCGCGTCTGCTGTTGAATGGCGGACCCGAAGCCTCGCTAGTCAACGAAGCAGGAAGCAAGGAATTTCAGCAAGAGGGGTGCTTAAGAACATTCATACCATCGCCCTCGATGCACATTAAATGTGATCCTAAGTGAGCCGACCGGACTGGGCAGAGAAGCAAAAGCAGATCAGAAACTAAGCGGCGACTGAAAGGAGACAATGAGCGGATCGCAGAACGGCTGGCAAGAGATTGGTGTGGAGAAATTCGTAAGAAAGAGTGGGGCACTAGCAAAAACTGAACGAACCTGACAGGAGAGATCGTGAGGAGAAATTCGGAGGTGGAAGGAGATAAGACGGCAGATTGGGTAAAAGGAGAGCCGGAAAACTTCGGACAGGAAGTGCGCCCATCCTGAAAAAGCTAAAGAGGGGACGAGTGAGTGGCTAGAGTGGCCGGAGTGATGGGAAGAACCTCCAGAGAAAACGATTGAAGATTTTGAAGGAACTTAAAACATAGATTCCAATCTAACTGAGCTGAACATCCCAGCAATCGATTTTTCCCCTCTGGACATTGACAAGGGAGGGCAACAAGTAACTAAATAACTAAATAAGAACAATTAATCAACAGCTTCTGAATTTTTGCCCTACCCTCCTTTTCATAAAATTATTTTAAAATCTTTTTAAGCTATTCCCTCTTCCCTACCCTCTCCCCCTATTAGTATTAATTAATTGGTGCAAATCATTTATACCTGTATTAAATCGACTTATATTGATATTTATATTTATATTTACACTATATTTATTGCATTTATATTAAGCATATATAGATACCTTTTTAAAGTATTGAATTATTAGAATATCAATTTTAAGAAATAGTTAAGATATAGTTTAGAAACTTAAGAAATACTTAATAATAGGTTATAGTAATAAGTTTTTCTTTGTTCCTTCTTTTTTCTTCCCTTCATTTTTTTACAATTTAATACTATTATAAGTTGATAAATTGCTTACAACTATTACTTATATTTAAATTAACTTTATAAATTAGATGGTTTGAGATTTGTATCCCTACTGATTATAGTGAATAGATTATACTACATTTATATTGTAATTGACCCATAAAAGGACTAATAAGCTATTGAACGATTTATTAAGCAACAAAATTATTATTATTTATTTATTAGCTATTTAATAATACTATTTATCTATATATATAGTTGTTATTATATTAAGAATACTTTTAGCTGATTTGTTTTGAAATACAGCTTTACTGTTTTCATTAGAAAAAAGGACTAATTAACTGACAGAACAGATTGAGGGTTGGAGTGAGTAGTGAAATACTAGCAATACCTACAACAGGCTAATAAGAAATAGATATAACAATATAACAATAAGAAAGGGAAACCAGTGGATGACTATTTGGAAAAATATGGATAGGATCATAAAAGAACAAGTAAAAGTCTTGAGTGAGATGACAAGCTACGCAGCTACGGTAATCAAAACTGGGAAAAAGACAATGACAAATATTCCAAACCCAACAACTGCAATGTCATCACCAGGAATACAAAAATCTACAGAAAGTCTTGCAACCATGCTACCCACAATGCAAGCGATGCAACTATCGCTAACATTGATCCAGGAAACGATGTTAATGATGCAGGAGAAGATGACCAACAACCATTTAGAATTGAAGACCGACATTCAAACTATAGATCAAAAAATGAATGACTTCCAGCAGGCAATCCAAGTGAACGAACAAAAAATAAAGAAAATTGAATCTAAGATCGAACAACAGGAAAGAGATCTGGACGCGGTAGATCAAAAACTGATGGCGCAGAATAAGGATTTGGAAGACTCAATTATGCAGCTGGAAATGGACAAAGCATCCTTCTACCTGCATTTCCAGAACATTGTGGAGGAGAAAGAAGAGAACCTGGGTCAAGTCATGGCAGAATTGATTGGAGAGATTTTACAACAGGACAAAGACCAAATAATTAAAGAACTGGACGAAGTATACAGGGTCCAGACAAATTACGCAAGACAAAACAAGCTCCCGAGAGAAGTCCATATAAGGTTTGCTCGGAGGAAAGTCAAAGACATTTTTTACAATATTGCGAAAGGAGAAACAATAAATTATAGGGGCAAAGAGGTAATAGTACTGAAACAGGTCCCGAGGAGGGTAAGGGAAGTAAGGAGGGACTATAGATTCCTGGCATTGCAACTAAATAAAAGAAATATCCCCTTCCGATGGACCTTGCCAGAAGGGATGCTGATAACCTGGCAAGGGAAGAAAATAAAGATAAATAGTCTGGTGGAGGCACAGGAATTTGTAGACCAATTGAAAGGAAGCGAAGAAGATCTGAGTAGCAAGGAAGAGTTAAGAGGGGCTACAACGGAGGAAGACCCTATACGACGAAAAGGATTGAAGGAAGAGTTATCGGAGGAAAAGGAAAAGGAGGAAAGAGAAAACAAAGAAGGAAAGAAAGAACCAAGACCGCAGAGAGTCACCCGGGCAAAACAGTACTAGACTGGTATCAAATTTGAAAATGGACTGGAAGTTGCTATCAGTAAATGTGAATGGATTGAACGACTATAAAAAAAGGAAAAAAATTTTCATAAAATTAGCTAAAGAGAATTTGGATTTAATATGTTTACAAGAGGTGCATATTAAAAAGGGAAATGAAAAATATTTGGAATATAAGAAATTAGGGAAATTATATACATCATTGGCAGAGAAAAAAAAGAGAGGGATAGCTATATATATCAGGGAGGGAATAAAGTCAGAGTTAAAATATACAGACCCCAAGGGCAGAATTCTGGCAGTGGAAATCATGAGAGAGGCTACACCAATCCTACTTATCTCTATCTATGCCCCGAACAAAAATTTGGGAAACTTTTATAGTAAACTTAGAGAAATAATCAGTGCAATGGAAAACAATAACAATATATGTATAATTGGGGACTTTAACGGAATAGTAGATCCAAATAAAGACCACAAAACCCCTAAAGGACAAAAAGGAAAAAGAAAAAGTATACCAAAACCCTTCTTTGAGTTAATCGATGAATTAAATCTAATCAACATTTGGCGAACCTTAAATCCACATAAAAAACAATACACCTTTTATTCGAATGCAAAAAAAACTTGGTCGAGAATTGACATGATGTGGCTGAGTAGGAACCTGGGAATGGATATTTTATCAGCTGAGATTCTACCCAATATATGGGCAGACCACAATCCGCTGGAACTTAAATGGAAAAGGAAATATAGGAGGGGAAATACAAGATGGAGGTTGAATACTCAATTCCTTCGAGACAAACAAAATGTTGAAAAAATAAAGAAAGAAATAAAGGACTTCTTTGAAAGAAATGAGAAAGAACCGACGGAACGAGGGATAATATGGGATTCGATGAAGGCCTTTCTAAGAGGTCTTGCTATCGCATATAGTGCACATAAAAACAAGGAAAAAAGAGAACGTCAAAGAACGATATTAGAGGAGCTGAGAGAAATAGAGAAAGAAATACAACAAGTCCCAGATAATGAATCGGCAAAGCAAAAATGGATGATTACACGCCACAAAATAAATTTAATGGACCAAGAAAACTTAGCATATGAAATTAAGAAAACCAAACAATACCATCTTGAAAACGCCAACAAACCAGGGAGATGGTTATCATATAGATTAAAGAAAGAAAAAGAAAAAGGGATAATATATCAATTGGAAGACCCTGAAGGCCATATAGTAAATAAGGAGGAGGAGAAATTAGAATTAATCTACGATTATTATGCCACATTGTACAAAGAGGAAGAAATACCCAAAGAGAAAATAGAACGATATTTATTAGAAGAAGGGCTTCCACAAATTGAGGAAGAGGAGAAGGAGCTGTTAAATAAGGAAATTACAATGAAAGAGTTAAAGATGGCAACCTCTAAACTTAAGAAAAATAAATCACCAGGTCCAGACGGATTCCCAGGGGAATTATATCAACATTTAGATCTAGAAGATGTTTTGCTCCCAAAACTGTTAAAAATATTTAACGAAGCCCTAACAAAATCTGTAATACCAGAATCATGGAGGGAGGCATATATTACACTCCTCCCCAAAGAAGGAACAGACACAAAGTCTATTCAAAATTACAGGCCAATTTCTTTACTTAACATGGACTACAAATTATTCATGAGCATCTTGGCGGAAAGGCTGAAAAAAGTACTGAATAGAATAATACATAATGATCAAAATGGATTCCTCCCAGGGAGACAAATTAGAAATAACATAAGGACGATATTGGACGTAATAGAATACTATGAGGACCACCCAGGCCAGGAAATGGCATTGATTTTTGTAGACGCCCAGAAGGCCTTTGACAATCTAAATTGGGAATTCATGATACAGCAAATAACTAAAATGGGATTTGGGCCAAATTTTGAAAAAGCAATAACAACCATTTATAAGAAGCAAAAGGCAAACATCTTGGTAAATGGAGAGCTAACGAAGTCATTTTTAATTGAGAAGGGGGTTCGACAGGGATGCCCACTATCACCGCTATTATTTATATTAGCTTTAGAAGTCTTACTGCAAAAAATTAGAGGGAATAACCAGATTAGGGGTCTTAAAATTAGGAAGGAAACCTACAAAATTCAAGCATTTGCGGACGATGTGGCTCTAATTATAGAAGACCCATTGGAATCAGGCATACAAATACTAGATGAATTTGGCAAATATGGAGAGGTGGCGGGACTCAAACTTAATAAAGCTAAAACGAAGATACTAACTAAAAATATGACCAAAATTCAAATAAGAGCCTTAGAGGAACTGATGGGAATTAAAGTAGTCAAGAAAATCAAATATTTGGGAGTTTGGGTTTCAAAAAGACATTTAGCCATTAAAGAAGATAACTATACACCCCTGATCAAAAATATTAAACAGGACCTAGAAAAGTGGGGGAAATTGCAGATATCCTTTCTAGGGAGAATCTCAGCAATTAAAATGAGTATCCTACCTAAAATATTATATTTGTTTCAAACAGCGCCAATCAAATTGGATAAAAAATTTTTTCAAGAACTTAATTCGATTACTAGAAAATTTATTTGGGGAGGGAACAAACCGAGGATCGCAATTAGAGACATGCAAGATAAAAAGGAAAGGGGAGGACTCGAACTCCCAATCTGGGAGACATATTATAAAGCAGCAAATCTAATTTGGCTAAAAGATTGGGCAACTTTAACTAATAAAAGGATACTGACATTGGAAGGATACGATCTTCAAAAAGGCTGGCACTTTTATCTCTGGGAAACAGGGCAAAAAACAAAGACATACTTTCACAAACACAAAATAAGAGATACCCTCATGGCAACATGGAGAGAGATAAGGAAAAAACACTATGCCAAAATCCCTAGATGGCTCTCTACAATGGAGGCAATTATATATCCAAATGTTCTAGAATTGGGAAAGACAGCCAGATATAAAGAGATCCTAGATGGGATAGGGAATATTAGGACAATAGAAGAGCTAAAAGAACAAGGTATCAACCTAGAATGGTGGACGTATGCCCAAATTAAATCAAGATATAAGAAAGACAAAGAAGATCCGGGAATAGAAATAAGTATGAATGGCCTAGATAAAATTTGGATGGGCACAGATGATAAATTATTAGCAAAAATATATAAATATCTAGTGGATTACGATTTAACAGAGGAAACGGTGAAGAACACTATGTTAGCATGGGCCAGGAATATAGGACAGATTATAACATTAGAGGAATGGGACCAAATTTGGACTAACAATTTAAAAATGACTAAAGCCATAACATTCAAAGAGAATCAATATAAAATGATTTATAGGTGGCATCTGGCCCCGGCCAGGATCGCTAAAATATACCCCAAAGCAAGCCCAAAATGTTGGAAATGTGGGCACCAACAGGGTTCGTATTATCACTGTTGGTGGACCTGCCCTAAAACAAAAATTTTTTGGAAGACAATAAATAATTGGCTGAAAGAAATTTTGGGAGACACTTTGGAACTAGATCCAAAAATATTCCTCCTGGGAATCCTTAAAAAGTCATATTCAAGAAAGAAGAAATACCTGGTGATACACATAATTACGGCAGCAAGAATCACTTTTGCCCAATATTGGAAGGAGAATAAGTTACCTCCCGAAGACCATATCATTAGAAAGATATTAGAATGTGCTGAACTGGACAAGTTAACACTAGAAATAAATGATAGAGAGGAATCAGAATATTACAATGCATGGGATCTATGGTATGAATGGTTAAGGAATAGAAATCTAAGTAAGACTCGCAAATGCGAGAACTAGACAAGAGAACTAGGATACTGTACATTGTACTGTACATTGCTAAAAGGATGAATAGATGTATAAAACAACTTATAGTTAGCACTGTTATAGCACAATTGCTAATTCTATATGAAGATCAATGTAAATATGTAATGTAAATATGAATTATTTATATACAACGACACCTCAAAGCTGGAAACGTTGAATTGATATATATGAAAACTTTTATTTTGTATGTTGTGTTTGTCTGTCAGTGTGGTTTTGTCTTCTTTTTGTCTTCTGTTTTGTAAATAATAAATGCTTCAATAAAGAAAAAGAAAAAAATAGAAGGCAGTTCTTCTGACCAGTGCCTGAGTTCGGGTTTGGACTAAATCAGATGAAACTAGACTGGAGGAGGTACTGCTGGTCCCAGTGAGAAATAAGCTCTAGAATAAGAATTCAGCTCATCCTGGTTGGGGAATATGTCCCCTGAAAGAGGAGAACCATAGTCAGTGATGTTTTTAAGTAGCCCAAGTTTTGACAAAGTTATCCACACTTCTCTTTCACCCTTTCACCAAAAAAACCATTCTATTCCTAGGAAGGAGGCTCAGGTTCACACGAAATGAGAATTACTGGTTTGATGTGAGATAGGAACCAATTGGTTGTCGTTTAATGCTTGCATCTTTTTTCAATTCCATAACATCAGACTTCATGAAATAGAAAATTCCTTTATTGCAACCAGATGTGTCGGATGCAAAAGGAGGAACTAAATGAAGAAACTGCCAGTAATTGTATTTCTTACAGCTGCTTGGAACTAGTTAGAGATTTTATATTTGTCTAACTAAAGCCCAGAGACCACTTGGCTAACGTTCACATCTATCTCCATCTTACATAGATGGTGAGTCTAACATATTTTCTTTGGTATTTCTTCTTTTTCTTTTTAGTCTCTACCTCAGTCCAAATGTGTGGAACACTGTCATCCTGGATTTTTCAAGCGGGCTCGGGAAGGAGAGCCAGTTTGCTGCTATGACTGCATTCCTTGTCCAGAAGGGACCATCTCTACTCACAATGGTGGGTGACACCACAGAAAATGGTACTGGGTTCACCCAGAGCCATGATGGCGAACCTATGGCACTTGGAGCCATATCGATGGGCACGTGAGCTCAGCTCCGGTGCACATGCGCATGCCAGCCAACTGATTTTTGGGCCTCTGGGTCCCACCAGAAGTTGGAAAACAGGCCATTTATGGCCTCCGGAGGGCTTCCAGGTGGGGGGAGGCCATTTTCACCCTCTCCAGGCTCCTAGAGAAGCTCTGGAGTCTGGGGAGAGCAAAAAACAAGCCTACCAGGCCATTGTGTGTCAAAAGCGGGGGGGGGGGGGGGGGGGGGGGTCACATGCATGCGCTGTGGGACACATATAATTATGGGTATGGGCACATGCAGGCACAACCTCCCCATGCTCCCCCTGCTTTTGGCACGCGATGGCAAAAAGCTTAGCCATCGCTGACCTAGAGCATTTTGATCAATGTACATCTTAAACTAGAGCCATCTAAGCTTGACTACTTTGTAATTTTTAATTTTCAAGCTACCTGATTTCTTCTATAATTGGGAGGAATAAGAAAAAGATCTTGAAGGACGAGATTGGAAGAGATAGGAGGACATCATAGAGTAGGCAAAGTTACTTCTGTCAGAAGAAACTTCACTTCTACTTGTCAGTTTGGAAGTGTCCTGCCATGTTCAACCTTCTTAGGACCATCTGGGGTTTTTTTTGTAATTTGAGGAACAATTTTAAATCAATGACTTTTGCTCACCCCAATCATCTCTACATTACCAAATGTAATGTAGATACATCCAACAATTGTTCAATTAATCAGTTAATCTTTATTAAGATCCTAGAGCCGTGATGGCGAACCTATGGCACGGGTGCCACAGGTGGCATGTGGAGCCATATTGGTGGGCACACGAACTCAGCTTCGGCACCCATGCGTGTACCACCCAACTGATTTTCGGACCTTCTGGGCTCACCAGAAGTCAGGAAACACACTGTTTCCGGCCTCTGTGAGGGTGGGGAAAGCCGTTTTCACCCTCCCTGGGCTCCTAGAAAGGCTCTGGAGCCTGGATCGAGCGAAAAATGGGCCTAGAATTATGGATGTGGGCACGCGTGCGTGTGACCCCACCGTGCTCCCTCTGCTTTTGGCACGCGATGGCAAAAAGGTTAGCCATCACTGTCCTAGAGCTACATAAGTAGAAAGATCTAACTAGGAGGACTATGGAGGGCAAACAATTGGGTTCAAGGGTCAGGAGAAAGTCAAATGGAGGATTCACCATAAAATCCATGGAAAGTATATCAATGTAAAAGGAGGGATATCAACTAAATTTCCCACTTATTAGGGATAAAATCCACCTCTTTCTTCTCCAATGCACTAACTATCCATGGTATGGACTAAGAGATAAAACACAAATATTGTTTATAGCTCAATTCAATAATCCTGAGTTTAGCACAGCCATCATCATGGATTTCTTGGTAGGATTGTTACTCGGCCTAGTAAAATACAAACAATTACCATAAGTACAAAAAAGGAATATAGTTTTGGTTCTGAAAGAAGAAAAAATGCCTTTCACACATTGTTAGGATTAAAAGGAATGAGATCTAACCAAAAGGAGAGGAAATAGAGAACTAATAAAAACAAAGAGCAACTGAAATTTAGAAATGGGCCAGAATGCAATTGCAAGCACTGTGTTAAGTACCCCTATGTTTGATCATATTATATGTTTGTTCTATAAGCTACACAGACTCCCAATTGATTTAAAATTGCAATTAAATTAAATTCAATTTTAAAGTCCTACTATTTATCATTTATTATGGCTTTCAGCATCAACTCCCATCCAAAGAAGGTCTTTCTGAATATGTGAAAGGATAAGCTATTAAAGAAATATTTCCTTCCATTTTCTCAGATACTGAAAAATGCAGCAAGTGTCCAGATAATCAATACCCAACCAAAACCCGAGTCCAATGTATCCCCAAAAGAAGGAACTTTCTATCTTATGAAGAACAATTGGGCATCATCCTTGTCTCTGTTGTCCTATTCTTGTTCCTAATCACAGTCCTTATTTTAATCATATTCATTAAATACCTAGAAACTCCCATTGTCAAAGCCAACAACCGGGACCTCTCCTTCATTCTCCTGATCTCCCTCCTGCTTTGCTTCTTGTCCTCCATTTTCTTCATTGGACGACCAAGGAAAGCCACCTGTCTTCTCCGACAAACAGTGTTCAGCATTGTCTTCTCAGTAGCTGTGTCTTCTGTATTAGCCAAAACAATCACAGTGGTGCTGGCATTCCTTGCCACAAAACCAGGAAACAGGGTGAGAAAATGGTTGGGGAAGAGTTTGGCCAACTCCATCATCCTTTCTGGTTTTGCTGGTCAAACTTTCATCTGTGCCCTGTGGTTGGGTGTTTCTCCACCATTCCCTGACTCTGATCTGCACTCCCAGCCTGGAGAGATCATCCTTCAATGCAATGAAGGCTCTGTTGCTATGTTTTATGTTGTCCTTGGCTATATGTGTTTCCTAGCTGTCATTTGCTTCATTGTGGCTTTCCTGGCTAGGAATCTGCCTGGGGCATTCAACGAAGCCAAGCTGATCACCTTCAGCATGCTGGTCTTTTGCAGTGTCTGGATTGCCTTCCTGCCCGCCTACCTGAGTACCAAAGGAAAGTCCATGGTGGCCGTGCAGGTCTTCTCCATTTTGGCCTCTGGTGCTGGGCTACTTGTCTGTATCTTTTTCCCTAAGTGCTATATTATCATCCTCAGGCCAGATCTAAATACTAAGGAACATCTAATTATCAAAGGAGGGAAATGACTATGAAATTGTTTCTTAGGCTCATCATATTTAATTACCCATTGCAGTTCTTGTGGATTTAGACCTCTATAAACTATGCAAAAGACAATCAACCAACCCAAGAGGAACAAAAAGATTCAAGCACCTCTCCACCAGCAATCAGCACCCAGATCAATGTAGATTAACTCCAGGGTTAACATCAGACCAAAAATAAAGTAAACAATACCTCAATCAAGAAATTGCCAAAGAGCCAACAGCAAACAGCCCAACCAAAGAATCTCTAAGACTTCCCCTAACATTGACAAGGCAAGCCAGAATATAAATTGACAGCAAACCCCACTCTTTACTAGCACTGATGATGTTACTTAGTTTGGTAATGAAATGTATGCAAGAAAACAATCAAGCTCAGAGAGCACCAAGAACCCCTCATTTCAACCCTGAGCTACAAATATGGGTTTGTATATTTCCTTTGCTTCTGTTTGATGATTAGGATTTTTAAAACAGAAAAAAATATATAAAAATATGAAGATTGTATGACTAATGAAATTTAAATCCAAGATAACCCTCAATTCATAAAATAAATGAATTAAAATTAAAACTGTTGTTGGAAGAAATGTCCTCGTGGGTTCAGTTCCAGGTGGGGAAAAAGACACTGGAAACATGGTGGCTGTTTGGAAAGATGGTTTTAATGGTGGACAGGATCACATGCCTTGATGATGTTGGGTGAAGAAAAAAAAGAGGGGAGAGATGCCGAGTGTCCCTGAGTTTTATGCCCTCTCTCGGCATAAAGCTTGTATTCTGATTGGTTGTCAGACTCCCATGGGGCCATGCAGGGACAACTCTGTGTTTTGAGTCCCAAGCTTGGTTGACTCTTGCTGGGTGATGATGTAATGAAAGGGATTCCTATTATGGCTCTGCCTGAAGTAGGTAGATCTTTGTTGTGTAGAATAGACTGGCTCAGGCCTTAAGGGCCCATTGACAAAGGTGGGGAAGGGCAGGGAGTTGCAGGGAGCTGCTTTGTCTTTAAAAACCTGTTTCTTCTTTTCTCATCCAGGGAAACATGATATTCTGCCTTTTTAATCTTTCCTAAAATATTTCATTCTTCTAGGAGAGGGGTGGGTGCCAACTTCCTTCACTGTCATACAGCAAGAGAATGACAGAAGAAATGAAATAGTTTTATTAACAGAAGACAGCTGAAGAGAAGATATGATATTCTCAAAAGAAAGGGGAAGAAGTCTTTTGAGGAGTACTTGGTGCTCTCTGAGCTTGGTTGTATTCTTGCAGATGTTTCATTACCCAAACTAGGTTATATCATCAGTGCTAGTAAGGAATGGGGTTTGCTGTCAGTTTATATTCTAGCGGCTTGCCCTGTTAGTGTTGCTGGAGGTGACCTTGATGGTTCTTTGGTTGGGGACATTGTTTACTTCTTGACTGTTGGTCTGATATTAATCTTGGTGTTCATCTATGCCCATCTCTGTGTTAACTGCTGGTGAGGAAGTATTTTGGCCAACAACAGGGACCTCTTCTATAACTTCCTAGTTTCCCTCCTGTTCAGTGGTGAAATCCATTTTTTTTTACTACCGGTTCTGTGGGCGTGGCTTGGTGGGTGTGGCTTGTTGGGCATGGCAGGGGAAGGATACTGCAAAATCTCCATTCCCAGCCCACGCCAGGGGAAGGATACTGCAAAATCTCCATTCCCAGCCCACGCCAGGGGAAGGATACTGCAAAATCCCCATTCCCACCCCACTCTGGGACCAGCCGGAGGTGGTATTTCCTGGTTCTCCAAACTACTCAAAATTTCTGCTACCAGTTCTCCAGAACCTGTCAGAACCTGCTGGATTTCACCCCAGCTCCTGCTCCTGTCCCTCTTTTTGACTTCCTTTCTGGTTTAAATTTTCATATTTTTATTTTCTTCTGTTTTAAGTAACCTTAATTGTCAAACAGAAGCAAAGGAAATATACAAACCCATAAGACCAATAAAGGAAAATAGCACGATTGAAATGAGGGGTCCTTGGTGATCTCTAAGCTTGCTTGTTTTCTTGCAGATGTTTCATTACCCATTACGTCCTTTCTGTTCATCGGTCAGTCAAGAAAAGCCACCTGCCTTCTCCATCAAACAATCTTCAACATCATTTTCTCACTTGCTGTCTCTTCTGTCTTGGTCAAAGCTATCAGTGTGGTGCTGGCCTTCCTGGCCACAAAGCCAGGACACACCATAAGGAGATGGCTGGGAAAAGCTTTGACTAACTCCATTATTATACCTGGTTCTAGTGTCCAGATTGCCATTTCTACCATCTGGTTGGGAGAATCTGACATGCATTCCCAGCCTGGACAGTTCGTCTTGCAATACACCAGAGGGTCTATTGACATATTTTACAGAGGTCTGGACCAGTGGTGGGTTCTAAATTGTTTTACTACCGGTTCGGTGGGGAAGGCTAGGTGGGGGGGGGCGTGATTGGGTGTGGCCAATGTGACATCACTCATGCACTCAGTCACACGACCCCCCCCCCCAAGCCATGTCCACCAAAAAGGTGGCTAAAATTTTTGGGACTTTTTAAAACTTTTTTTTTTGACACTCCGGCCCCATATCCAGGTCGGGACGCGGTGGGGTGGCGGTGGTCATCTCGGCTTTCCCTCCATTGCCCTTCCTGGCCGAAAAGCACCCCTTCTCGCCTCTGACAGGCCTTCCTTGTGGTTGCAGCTGGAGCAACCCACTCCGCCAGCTCAGGGTAGTGGACTCAGCTGCAGCCCAGACGAGCCAAGGAACTGCAGGGAGCCTCCCACGTGTTGCACCCCCCTCCCAGCCTTCCCCCCATGCCTCTGCACTGTTTTCAGTACCCAGCTTACTGGGCTACCCCCATCCCTGTCATGGCTCCAATGGCAGCAGCTTCGGGAGACGCTGGTGGCATGGAGGCACAGGCAAAGGCTGGGATGGGGGTGGAACACACGGGAGACTTCCTGCAGTTCCTCAGCTCATCTGGGTTGTAGCTGATTGAGGTGCTCTAGCAGCCATGAGTCATGCTTTCCTCTAAGCTCTGTGGGTGGCAGCACTTAGAGGCACTGTGGGCAGAAGAGGGAAATAAGTGCTCCTCTTTGCACAGAGCTTTCTGGATGAGACTTGGAGGAAAGCGCAGGTCATGGTTGCTACATTTTGCTGTGCTGCACTAGCAAAGGGGAAGAAACAGCCAGTGGAGAGCACACAGAGCTGCTCCAGTCTACATGTTCTCCAGGTCAGCGGCAGTTTCTCTCCTTCATTGCTCTTTATGGGAAAGCATTTGGCGCAGCACAGCAAAATTTAGCAGCCATGAGCTTTGCTTTCCTCCAAGTCTCACAGAGAGAAGCACCTGTTTCCCTCTGCTGCCCACAGGTCTTAGAGGAAAGCACAGCTCATGGCTCCTACCGGGCTGCCCCAGTCCCTGTTGCGGCTCCAATGGCGGTGGCTTCGGGAGATGCTGGTGGCACAGAGGCACGGGTGAAGGCTGGGAGGGGGGTGCAACACACGGAGGTCCAAGTCCACTCCCGTTCACCTCCTCACACTTGTTTACCTGTCCTAGAGAGCTCGGGCTATGCCTCGCTCTGACTCAGCTGCCTCCCTTGCTGACATTGCTCCTGAGCGAACTCTTCCGTCCTTGGCAGTTGCAAAAAAGCGGCAGCTCTGGGTGCGCCCCGCCCACTTTGTTCTCTTTGAGAGCTGCTTTGCACCTTGTTTGAAAAGCGGCTTTCAAAGAGAAAGAAGCGGGCATGGCACACCCAGAGCTACCGTTTCTTTGCAACAGCTGAGGACCTCTTCCACTTGGAGCTCCAAGCTGTGGGGAGGGGGGGTGGCTGCAATGCTGGCAGCTTCGGCTCCTTCCCTCAGTGGTTCATTTTCTTTTACCTTGTCTAGGCAGCTATGCTGACTTTGTCATTAAAGGCTGCTCCATGCCTTTTGATCTTTTTCGGGTGCAGAGAAAAGCGACCCTGTGAAGGGACTAAGCCTGCTGCTGAACTTGGAAGCTGAGAGGCTTCTTTTCCACCCAGCCACTGGTGCACAGTGCCAGAAAGAACTCCGGTCACTGCCGCCATCTTCGCGCATGCGCAGCTTTCTTCTCACCGGCTGAAGGACTTTTCAGCACCCTGCGGCCAGGTGGCTGAGAGGCTTCTTTGCTCCAGTCAGCTTACCATCTGATGGACATGTCGGTTGGGCAAGCAAGCAGTGACCGGGGGGACTGGTTCGGGGGCATGGCCAGACTGCCGTTACTACCAGTTGGGAGAACTAGTTTCTGAAGTTACTTCCTATTCGGTAGAACCGGACCGAACTGGTAGCAACCTATCACTGGTCTGGACTAAATGAGCTTCCTGGCCACCATCAACTTTACAGTGGCTTTCCTGGCCAGAAACCTGCCTGGGGCCTTCAGTGAAGTCAAGCTGATCACCTTCATCATATTGGTCTTCTGCAAAGTCTAGATCTCTTTTGTGACCACTTATTTGAGCACCGAGGGGAAATACATTGTGGGCATACAAGTCTTCTCAATCTTGATCTCCATGCTGGACTGCTGGATTGCATGTCTGCTGGATTAGATTGACTGAAGTACTAGTACTGCTTTATAAAATCTTAGTAAGGCCACACCTGGAATACTGGATCCAGTTTTGGTCACTACAATATGAAAAAGATGTTGTGACTTTGAAAAAAGTGCAGAGAAAAGCAACCAAGATCATTAAAGACCTGGAGACTAAAACATGTGAAGAACAGTTGCAGAAACTGGGTATGCTTAGTTTAGAGCAGCAGTCACCAACTGGTGGTCCACCAGTGGTCCACAAGAAAATTTTGGTGGTCTGCAGAAAAATTATTTGCACTTTTAATATTGCACTAAATCAGGGGTCCTCAAACTATGGCCCCTGGGATGGAGATGTGCAATGAATGTTTGTGTTGCTGCAGAGAGTCTCCCCCTTCAAGGTCTTTTTGTGTGGGTCGGAGGGGGGTATAAATTCCAACTTGGGGTCTGCTTTGGCCTCCTGGTGTGGGGCTTTGGGCAAAGGCTGGAGGGAAGTCCCGCTGGTGTCAAAGAGCTAGAGGACCTTGTTCCAGTGGGACTGCATCTTGGTCTGGAACTGGCTGCCATCTCAGCCTGCTGAGCCTCCAGTGTCTGTACCTGACCTTGCACTCCCGCAGCTCTTCCCTCTGCTTGGAAAACCTATGCTCATAGTCCTCAGTGAGGTGCTTCTACTGAGCCTCCTTCTCGGTTAGATCAAATTTGAACTGAGCTGTTTTGCCAACTCTTTCTTGTGGTGGCTGCTTAGCTCCAACAACTGCTTCCTGTTGGGGTTCCTCTAAGGAGCCCAGGCAGGGAGGTGGGGAGTTTTGGCCATGCCCACCCAGTCACATGACTACCTAGCCATACCCACCTAGCTGGTCATTAGGCAGATCATATTGGTGGTCTACAGGATTTAAAATTATGAATTTAATGGTCCTTGAGGTCCAAAAGGTTGGTGACCTCTGGTTTAGAGAACAGAAGAACTAGAGGTGACATGATAGCAGTATTCCAGTATATGAAGGGCTGCCACAAAGAAGAGAGGGTCAACTTATTTTCCAAAGCACCATAGGACAAAACAAGAATCAACTGATGGAAACTAATCAAGGAGAAAAGCAACCTGGTATTAAGGAGAAACTTCTTACCAATGAAAACATTTAACCAATGGAACAACTTGCCTTCAGAAGTTATGGCTGCCTTCAGACCTTGTGGGAGCTTCATCAATGGAGGTTTTTTAAAAAGGACTGGACAGCCACTTCTGAAATGGTATAGGGTCTCCTGCTTGAGCAGGGGGTTGGACTAGAAGACCTCGACAATCCCTTCCAGCTCTGTTCTGATTGATTGATCTTTATCCCCAAATATTATACTATTTTACAAAGACCAGATTTGAACATCTAATAATAAAAATAAACTAGAAAACCTAACTCTTCTGAGTTCATTTTTCAGGAATGTAACTGAAGAAGAAAATTTCCTTTATTGGCCACATTTTGAGGGGATATATACAAATTTGTCTGCACAGAAAGTATTTTATTAGTCTATTTTAAATTTTGAACTCATATCACATTTGATTGAGGAGTCATACTTGAGCTTTCACTGATTTAATAAGACTGAACAAGCAAAGGAGAAAGAGGGGCAGAGAAAGTGAAATATGAAAGCCAACTTTTGATATCAAAGATGACATTAAAAGGTTTGCAGGTTTCCTCAAGCTGCCAAATGAGAAAAGTGATGTCTTTTGTTGGCTAATCCTTAATAAATGCACTGGATATACTTTGGTTTCCTTTCTGTTCCTCTGTCTCTGGTGCCTTAAAACTGGACAACTTCAGCAACACGAGAATATCTCATAAGTATCTCTTACATGATTTGTATAATGTTCTGTAGTCTACTTCCCATGCTGCAGGGTCAGTAGAAATAGGTGAAATCACTGACCATAATGATTAGATAAGTATTCCCTGTGCCCAAGTATCTCTCTGCAAGTGGAGAAATCACTTGCTTCTTTGTAACATCTACCACCATTATGATCATTTTAATTTTCTGTTGCTCTGAAACAAAGAAGATCATACCGTTGCACAGTGTTGCTGGAAGTAAAACCCAGGTCCAGTTCCAAGCTGGGAATAAAATGGAGGCTGCTTAAGAAAGGAAGGTCCATTTATTGATGAGCAGAACCAACACACACACACACACACACACACACACACACACACACACACACACAGAGTGTGCAGTTCTGGGACAGCTGACAAAATGGAGTTAAAAGTGGGTGGGGTCATGCAGGGGTCATGGCTGGCTCTATAGGCAAAAGGGGAAATGCAAATCCTAGGTGATTGTCTGAGCTAATCTTGCTAACCTTTGGCTTGCCTATATGTGTTGCTTATCGGAGTTTCTGTCTGACCCAGTCTTTCTGAATGGATTACCAAATCTGCATTTCTAAAAACTGGCCTCCTCAGTTTTGGCTTGGGGCAGGGAGAGTAGGGCTGGTTTCTGCCTCAAGAATTTTTCCCCATTTCTCCTTTAGGGGCCTGCCTTTTTTTAAATATTCTCCAAAATATTTCATTCTCTAGGAGGGTGGGTGGGTGCTGACTTTGTACAGTGTTAATGCCAACTTCTTAGTCTTTTTCAAGTCAACTTTTCTTTGGAAGTACAAAATCTAGTGACATTCAGGCCTTTTCTGCTTCTATTCTACTATTTGTCAATAAAGTATTTCCTTTTTCTTATTCCAAACTTCCATTTTAAGTGGCCAGGCCATCTTCATCTTTCATTGACCACTCAGATACATCTGGAGAGTCCAAAATCAGAAGAAGGAGATGTCTGAATGATCCCAACTTCTGACTGAATGTTTATGCCTAATGTTACCTCGCTCCCTCACGCAACATCCATGGGGCAGTCATCTCACCATGTAAGAATTGCTCTCTAGAAGTCTTATGAAATTCTATTATAGTTTGTCTGTTGTTTTACTTCCCGATAATAATTTAGTAGACCAGTTGCATAATCTATATCTGTGATGGTGAACCTATGGCACAGGTGCCACTGGTGGCACGCGGAGCCATATTGGTGGGCATGCAAGTGTTGCCCTAGCTCACCTCCAGCACACATGCACGCACTGGCCAATTGATTTTCAGGCCTTCCGGTCCCACCAGAAGTCAGGAAACTGGCTGTTTCCAGCCTCCGGAAGGCCTCCAGGGGGGTGGGGAAGGCTGTTTTTGCTCTCCCCAGGCTCCTAGAAAGCCTCTGGAGCCTGGGGAGGGGGAAAAACGGGCCTACCAGGCCCACCGTGCCCTTGCGCGCCAAAAACAGGGGGAAGTGTGGGGAGGTCACATGCGCATACGTGGGAGGGCGGGGTGCATTGAATTATGGATGTGGGCACACGGACCCGTGACCCCCCACGAGACCCACACTTTTGGCACGCGACGGCAAAAAGGTTAGCCATCACTGATCTATATTATCCTTATCCTAATTTGGCCCGGAGCTCCCTCTCCTCTCCTCTCCTCTCCTCTCCTCTCCTCTCCTTATGCTGATGATGTTGAGATCTTGAATCCAATATAGCAAAGAATCCAATTGCAAATAAGCAACAACTAAAATAATGGCATTTTTAAAGACCTCCTGAAATCATGTCTTGTATACCCCCAAGATTCTGATTGTGTCATGTTTCAAATACTTGGGTGTGTAATTATAGGTCCTACTTTCAGACATGGAAGCTATCTTTTACGTTTGGGCTTTCAGGCCTGCCACATTTTCTTCTGTTGGAAAATGGGAGGGAGGATTGCACAGAGCATGAGTGATATGTAGTCAAAGTAACATTCATTTCTCAGAGAGTCAAGGATGCCTTGCCTGGTATCTGGAGTCGGATGACTGGGAGGTGTCTCCAGTTTGGACAGTGGATGATTGGACCACGTAATGGACATGTGGGTGCTGGGCAGGGACTTGAACTTTCACTTTGATGGGGAAAACCTGGAAACTTTCAGATTCAGGTTTTCCCAGATGTGCCAATATGACATCTTCAATAAAAAGGAACTTTCATTGGGGGTGTTACTTGGAACCCTGTGTTCTGTCCCCGTCCTCCACACACACAAACCCACACAGACAGACGAGGGTTAAAGGAGTAGCACACACACGGAAGGTTCGTTATCATGGCTTGGCAGCCCTTTGTAAACCGGCTGCCAAGGTCTTTACTAAACAAGGGGGGGGGGGAAATACCTCCACCAGATAACAAAACACGTACACACCAATTGAGGGAAATATAATTCAAAAGTCCAAATCTCCTGGCTGATGCTTAGCTCCAAGGACTAGCCAGGGTAAAACTTTGTCCGTCACAGAATTCCAGCTGCTACCCCACTCCTTTATAAAACCTGTGGAGTGTGGTCCTGTGACTCAGCTAATCCCTGGCATGCTTCCTCATTTGTTGGGCTCTCTTATCACGCTGGCGCTGGCATGGGTCCAGCCACCTCTGGCCTTCCTCATTATCCGCTGACTGATCGGAGACACCTGGCTCCTGACTCATCTCCTCTCCTTCGGCCGGCAGCTGATGAATTACCAGGGAGGAGGGGCCGGGGGAGGGAGGCCTGGCTGGCTCCTCTCCCTCCTGTTCGGAGCCTTCTTCCTCCGATGCAATGGCCTCGGGGGTCGGAGCCACAACACCCTGACACCTACCTAGGCAAAGTGCATAGGACAAAGAGCAGCCACCTTGCAATTCTTTTTGACAAGGATGGATGACATTATCTTTAGTCTTCCCTTTACAGATTTTAAGCAAAATCACTGGCCAACTTATGTATGTAGAACAGCTTAGATAATTTTCAGGTTTGGCTTGTTTGAACATGTTGAGAGTTGAAATTCCTCTGTCTCATATTTCTACATTTCTTCTGATTGTAAGATGCTCCTTGGTATTCAGGTCTGGTCTCAGAATGATAATGTAGCACTTAGGGAAGAAGATACAGACCAGCAGACCAGCACAAGAGGCTAAGATGGAGAAGACCTAAACAGCCACCATGTATTTCCCTTTGGTGCTCAGGTAGGTGGGCACAAAAGTCACCCAGACACTGCAGAAGACCAGCATGCTGAAGGTGATCAGCTTGGCTTCGTTGAAAGCCCCAGGGAGATTCCTGGCTAGAAAAGCCACCGTGAAGCAGATGGCAGCCAGGAAGCCCATGTAGCTGAGAGTGATGTAGAACATGACAACGGCCCCTTCGTTGCATTGCAGGATGATCACTCCAGGCTGGGAGTGGAGGTCAGAATCAGGGAATGGGGGAGAAACTCCAAGCCAAATGGAACAGATGATAAGTTGGACAGTAGAACAAGAGAGGATGATGGAGTTGGCCAAACTCTTCCCCAACCATCTCTTCACTTGGTTTCCTGGTTTTGTGGCCAGGAAAGCCAGCACCACTGTGATTGTTTTGGCCAAGAGAGAAGAAATGGCAACTGAGAAAATGATGCTGAAAAGAGTTTGTCGGAGAAGGCAGGTGGCTTTCTTTGGTTGACCAATGAAGAGAAGAGGAGACAAGAAGCAAAGCAGGAAGGAAACCAGGAGGGTGTAAGAGAGGTCCCGGTTGTTGGCTTTGACAATAGGAGTTTCTAGGTATTTAATGAATATGATTAAAACAAAGCCTGTGATTATGAACAAGAGTAGTGCAAAGGAGACTAGGATGAAGCCCAGATATTCTTCATAAGACAGGAAGGTTATAATTTTGGGGATACATTGGACTCGATTCTCATTTGGATATTTGTCATCCGGACACTTGGTGCATTTTTCTGTATCTAAGAAATCCAAAAATAATATGCTTTACTATCCTGTCCTTTTATCTTTCAAGGATTATCTTCTTGGACAAGAAGGTAGCAGATACTTTTCCTAACATTTCTATACAAAGAAGCTAAGAAGAATATCATTTTTCTAAAAAATATAGAGCTAAGTTCTATGAAATAAGACGTGAATGACTTGTTTAATATGCATAACCTTCATGGGAATCTACAACATTAGAGATAAATAACAAAATTAGTCAATGTTTCTAGGCACACTTTATAAATTCTGTCAGATGGCACTTCTTAAGACTCTGAATCCAGAGGTTGCCTAGACCTTGTGAAATCTAGTTAGCTGGCCGAGAATGCTAGTCCTGAAAATAAACTGGAATGGGTACTGTGAACAATGGTGATATGGATGTAGTGAGGTGCACCTATAACTGTCCAAACTATACAAACCATCCCATTGTGGGCCAGGAGAACACATTCTCAGTTATTCTCAAGGGGAGGGCCATGTAGAAGACATTCCAATCATCATTCCAGTAGGTGGACCTATGATAATTCCTCACTTTTAGAAGAATTTTGATGTTACTAGAGAGATAAAAATGGAAGGACACCTCCGAAGTAACAAGCAGAGGAGATATTTTCTCTGGAAGTAGGAAAGCTTGCCTAATTTACTAAACTATCCCAACTCTTCCCAGCAATTCCTTCAAAGTGTTTTGTTATGCTTCTTTTTCTGATAAAAAAAATGTGCAGCTTGAAAATAAAGGAGAAAACATTTGCATTTTAATGCATCCTTTAACACTGACTTCCATGAAAATGCTCTGGATGAATCCAGTTCCACTTGCTCTGTCCTTTTCTTTAGTGTCACTCCCCTTCCTGAGTGGAGATGGTCCTATCTGGACAAGGAACACAGTCATAGCAACAAACCGGTTCTCCATCTCGAGCCCTCTTGACAAATCCAGGATGACAATTTTCCACACATTTGGACTGAGGCACGGACTAAGCAGAAAAACAAGAAATGCCAAAGAAAATACATTAGGACTCACCATCCATGGAATATGGAGGTGGGCACCCTTACTAAACAAATTTAGGAGATATAACTATTGACAGATTCTTTATTTAGTTACTTCCTTTTATTTCTGGCAGATCCCATTGCAATAAAGGTCTTTTCTACTTAACAGTCTGGAGGGAAGGAATTGCAAAAAGATTTAAGCATTAAGTGACAACTATTCCACCTCATTCTCTTATTAATATGCATTCCTCCACTATTCATATATCCACGAAGTTAAAGGATGATAAGCTACTCATATTAAATATTGCAATAAAATATATTGAAAAGGATTAATTAAATTTTAATCCTATTAAATTTATTAGAATAGAATAAAACTGTGATGAAGAAAGAATGTTCTAACCTGTAGGGTCAGAAAAAGATTGCAAAAAATATTGCAAAACTACTGAATCAGAATAGAGTTGGAAGAGACTGTGGAGGTCTTCTAGTCCAACCCCCTGATCAAACAGGAGACCATATACAATTTCAGATAGTGGCTGTCCAATCTTTTCTTAAAAACATCCAGTGACGAAGCACCCACAACATCTGAAAGCAAACTGTTCCACTGGTTAATTCCTGCAACCGTTCTTCATATATTTTTGTCTCCAGGCCCTTAATCATCTTAGTTGCTCATCTTTGCACTTTTTCCCAAGTTTCAGCATCAATTTTGTAATGTGGTGACCAAAACTGGGTGCAGTATTCCAGGTGTGGTCTTACTAAGATTTTACTAAGATGCAAAGGATTAGTGCTGCCAATTTAAAAGAAATATCCTTTGTCCATTTGTCTGTTTGATTCATATGGATGCCTTGCTGGTGAAATAAGACTAAAATTAACTCCCTAGTTTCTAGAATTGTAATGAGGAGAGATGGAGGTGACTTCTGGAGAAGGTGTCCCTCAAAGAGGCTAAGAAAGGCATCTTTTGCTTAAAAACATGGGACAGAAGTAAGAGCCTTTTGTCAGAAGGAGATATTCCCAAGGCCCAGCTAGATATCCAAGAAAGATATCCTTTCTGTTGAAGTACTACAATTAAATGATATTAACTGTGATGGAAAGACAGAGCACAATATTTATTATTAGTTGAATTTGGAGATTCATTTTTTCCAGAGAGACTTGAGATAGCTAACAATCAAGATGAACAATGGTATTGAAGGGGTGTTCAGTTGAGATTCCCTCTAACAAGTCCGAGGCCAAATCTAAGTAGCATTTCCATTCAAATTACCCCCAAATTATTTCAGATATCAGGTAGGGCTTTTCTTAGTGTCAAAGTCATGTTTCAGCAAAGATTATCCATCTAGGATATTAGGCTTAGTGGTCTTGAAATGGGTCCTAACGCTTTGGAAAACAGAGAAAAAAGTACCAATATTTCCCTCACCTTGTTGAGTAATTTCAGTCGTGAAAGAGCATCTTTGCTGATAATAACTCTCTGTCTTTCCAAACTCCCTAGTTCCTCTTCAGTGGGGTCCACTTCAGGGAGAACCACTGAGCTCAGGATCTTCAGATCTGCTGCTATGTTTCCATTTTGGTCCAAGTATAGTTTCTTCTGGGAAAGATTGCAAAATTCATTCTTCTCCAGAAAGGGATGAAACTAGAATGAAAACAAGCAGGAATTTTAATAGAATAACACAGTTGGAAGGGTTCATGGAAGTCTTCTAGTCCAATACTTTAGACAAGCAGGATACCCTGATCCATTCCAGACAAATGGCTGTCTAGTCTCTTCATAAAAGAAAAAGAGAAAATTTGATTTCTTTTTCCATGTGGTCTTTTTTTTAAAATTTTATTTATATGCCGCCCTTCTCCGAAGACTCAGGGCGGCTTACAAGGCATTAAGCAATAGTCTTCATGCTTTTGTATGTTTTTTTATACAAAGTCAGCTTATTGCCCCCACAATCTGGGTCCTCATTTTACCCACCTTAGAAAGGATGGAAGGCTGAGTCAACCTTGAACCTGGTGAGATTAGAGCTTGCAGTAATTGCAGGCAGCTGGATGTTAAATGCTGCCTTAATAGGAGGCGTTAGCCTGCTACGCCACTCAGGCTCCTTTTCACATTTGAATCTTTTTTTCTACAGTTGTCTAACTTGCAAACATGTTTCATTGGGAGAACAAGTGTTACCACTAGTCATGAGTAAAAAAAACAAGGGTTCAGCAAAATTTGCCACTCATACTGTGAAAAAAATATTTGTCAGCAAAGTATCATTGACAATTTTTTTTTCAAATTCAGGAAACCTTTTAAAGGAGATCACAAGTATTCGAAACACATTTTGAGGATTTACTAAAATGGGCTGAAAAAATGAAGGAAATGAAAGAGGGAAAAAGTGCAACGTTCTTCACTTAGAAAAAAAATGAGGTGCACAAGAAAGAGGATAACAAACTGGATCATTGTATTTGTGAAAATGATCTCAAAATAGTCAAAGATGATTAGGGGACTGGGGCTAAAACATATGAAGAAGGGTTGCTGGCATTGGACACGTCTAGTTTAATGAAAAGAAGGACTAGGGGAGAGAGGATAGCAATGTTCCAATATCTCAGGGGCTGCCACAAAAAAGAGGAACTCAAACTATTCTCCAAAGCATCTGAGGGTAGGACAAGAAACATTGAGTGGAAACTAATCAAGGAGAGAAGCAACTTAGAACTAAGGAGAAATTTCCTGACAGTTAGAACAATTAATCAGTGAAACAACTTGCCTCCAAAAGTTGTGAATGCTCCAACACGGGAAGTTTTTAAGAAGATGTTGGATAACCATTTGTCTGAAGTGGTGTAGGGTTTCCTGCCTAAGCAGGAGGTTGGACTAGAAGTCCTCCAACATCCCTTCCATCCCAACATCTGTTATTCTAGTCTAGTCTAGTCTAGTCTAGTCTAGTCTAGTCTAGTCTAGTC
>WNWU01000322.1:108153-124886 GCA_012654045.1 Ptyas mucosa
TCTAGTCTAGTCTAGTCTAGTCTAGTCTAGTCTAGTCTAGTCTAGTCTAGTCTAGTAGTTGATTGCAAATCAAGTGGGAGTCAGCAATGTGATACTCGTGGAAAGAAGGCAAATTCACCCATAAGAATCTCAGGAAGTTAATGTTCACGTTTGAGAACACCTCAGTTCAAGTACCATGCAGGCAGCATGCATGGAGAAAACGTTGCAACCCCCCCCCCCTGCATCAGCTGTAGGGAAGGTCCATGAAGCCAAGGAACTGCTCTTAGCCTTGAAGAAATACAACAAGGGAAAGAGTCATGATGTTCTAAGGGAACTAAAAATCAGAAGGAATCTGAGAAGCACCCTTTCCAATTTACAAAATCTCGAAGTTACAGCACGCTTCCAATAATAATGCTGCACAGAGGCTTAAGATAGAATCACTGTTATAACAGAGTGCCAGACATGGTTACATGAATGGAGTCACAAGAATGGAGACTCTGGATGAATGAAATTCTATGGCATCTCTGGACCCCTACATAATTGGATAGCTGCGTTCCTGTCAAACAGACAACAAGTGGTCAAAAAGGGGAGCACCCTATCAAATCCTGCACTTGTTAATAGTGGTGTCCCCCACAGCAGTGTTCTAGAACCAACAGTCTTTATACTTTACATAAACAACCTTTCCAATCATATTATAAGCAACTGCGTT
This sequence comes from Ptyas mucosa, assembly GCA_012654045.1. Lineage (NCBI taxonomy): Eukaryota > Metazoa > Chordata > Lepidosauria > Squamata > Colubridae > Ptyas > Ptyas mucosa. Next base: position 108,842 of record WNWU01000322.1, read on the forward strand.
CTCTTCGCCAATGATGTAAAACTATTTAACACCACCGACAATGCTGCTATCCTTCAAAAAGACCTTGACTTTGTGTCAGAATGATCAAACAATTGGCAACTTCAAATCTCAACCAACAAATGCTCTGTCTTACACACTGGCAAAAAAAAAAAATCAGAACACAAAATACAAGCTAGATGGACATGACCTTGTAGGTGACTCTCACTCTGTCAAGGACCTTGGAGTACTCATGGCTAATGATCTAAGTGCCAGAGCCCACTGTAACAACATCACCAAAAAGGCATTAAGAGTTGTAAACCTAATCTTGCATAGCTTCTTCTCCGGTAATATTACACTACTAACCAGAGCATACAAAACATTGGCTAGACCAATTCTCGAACACAGCTCATCTGTCTGGAACCCGCACTGCATATTGGACATTAATACAATTGAGTGCGTCCAGAGATATTTCATGAGAAAAGTCTTCCACTCGTCTGCTCACAACAGAATACCTTATGCCACCAGACTTGAAATTTTGGGCTTAGACAATTTAGAACTACGCCGCCTTCTGTATGACCTAAACATAGTTCATAAACTTATCTGCTACAATGTCCTACCTGTCAATGACTACTTCAGCTTCAACCATAACAATAAAGGGGACCCAACAGATACAAATGTAAAGTAAACCACTCCAAACTGGATTGCAGAAAATATGACTTCAGTAACAGAATGGTCAATACCTGGAATGCACTACCTGACTCTGTGGTTTCTTCCCCCAAACCCCCAAAATTTTAACCTTAGACTGTCTACTATTGACCTCACCCCGTTCCTAAGAGGTCTGTAAGGGGTGTGCATAAGCGTACCAATGTGCCTACCATCCTTGTCCTAATGTTCTCTTTTACATGTATCCATTCCATGTATTCAACTCATGTTTATGCTTATACATGTTATCTAATATGTCCTTGACAAAACAAATAAATAAAAAATAAAAATAAAACAAGAGGAAAACTCCTAAAAGGAAGAACAGAACTGAGGCGGTAAAGCAGAGAAGTTCAGCCTCCCCTTCACTGATTGTCTTAATGCAAAATCTGAGTAGCCATCAGTCAGAGAAGCTTCAACTGGGATTCACACAGAGAGGAGTGGGGCTAGATGAGCTCAGGTCTACTTCAAATTTATGAATGCATAATTCTATAATAGTAATCACAAACCATACATACAGGATTTTTTAAAAAACAAATGCATACATGGGTTTAAAATTAGCAGTCTTTAATATAGCAATAGCAACAGCAGACTTATATACTGATTCATAGTCCTTTTACAGCCCTCTCTAAGTAGTTTACAGAGTCAACCTCTTGCCCCCAACAATCTGTGTCCTCATTTTACCCACCTCGGAAGGATCGAAGGCTGAGTCAACCTTGAGCCAGTGACATTTGAACTTGCTGAACTGTAGCTAGCAGTCAGCTGAAGTACCCTGCAGTACTGCACTCTAACCACTGCAGTACTGTACTCTAACAACTGCGCCATCTCGGCTCTAGTATCAAGTATCAAAATGTATCTGTCATGGTGGTTGCGCTTTGGGACATTATGCCCACAAGAGATTGGATTGGCCAAAACCTGTTGGCCTTTTGTAGGATGAGTAGGTTGAGAAGGTTCATCTCCTTGTACTTTGCATTCCTTCTCCAAAGGAACAAAGTTTGATAGATCCTTGTAAGGACCCCATACCTGCCACGGCTGCAGCTTTGGAGCCCACAACTTCTTTTTGTCCTCCTTCCTTTGCTGCCTGGATCTGGAGGAATATGCTGCATTCAAAGCATGGCCCAAGGTCTGAACAACACTATAAAGATGGTTGTGAGTTTTTTTTTTATTGAAAAAGTTTTTTAATAAAATTTTTACATACATTTTCTCCCCCCTCCCCCACCACCCCCCGGACTTCCCAGAGCAAATACAAGTACATGATAAAATACAGCTCAAATTCTCTAAGTTAAACTCCATTTCACACTTATCATAATCCTAATCATTAAACAAGTAAATTAAAGGAAAGCAAGTCTTCTTTTCTTCTCATTCCATCTAATTCAACAAAATCAGTCTCCATGTCTCCATTTATAGTTACATCAGTTAATAAAACAATTAAATATTACGTAATCACAACTATCATTACTCAGTATAACTAATTAATACTTAGCAAATTATTAAATCTACACAATCTAACAAAATATTTTGTAACTTCTTTCATTTAAAACAGAAAAAGAAAACCCAACAACAAAGAAAAATAAAAAACCCTCAGTCCAAAAAAAAAACAAAAAAACCCCCCAAATTTAAAATAGAATACTATATAAAATCTTCCGTCCTCCATTTTTAAACCATCAAGGTCCATTTATAGTTAAAACACTTAAAACAATAATAATAAAATTTTTAGTCAAAAAAGGAGTATAACAATCAAACCTCTTATAAATTTATCAATACAGATAAAACATCATTTAATAACTATATCAAACATTTTAATTCTTCATACTAGATTAAACCAGTTGCTAATCTTCTTGTCTTCACATCTTCCAACAGCATATAGAATATCTTCATCATTTGCGTCTACCCACCTAAATAGTAATTTGCTTCTTTATAAAAAAAAAAACCCCGAGTGACTTTATAATTATAATTGTAGTAATATCCATCAAATCCAGTCAAAACTAGATTAGTAGATCCATCAAGCGTATTAAGGAAACCACCAGATCAACTGCAATTGCTCTAGATCCATAGTCCTTTTGCCTTATATTTATTACCATCAAACAGAAAGCTCCGATTTAGTATATTCAATGAGACTTCTATGTTTACAGTTAAATCCAGATTTATCACAGTCCTTAATAAAATGTTCCAATTCCTTCAAGTCAGGGCATATTTCACAACCCAACACACCAGCATTGCTGTGATCTGTTTATTCTTCTCAAAATATTCCAATACAACTATAAATTGCCTCCTCATCGTCTATCACTTGGTTAACTGGCATTGAATTGCTGTGTAGTATTTTTTTTTCTTCCCCCCCAAAAGTTCAAAGTCTTTAAACATTTAAACAATGCTTTTTAAGGACCATCATCTCGTCAAGCAGGGTTATTTTCCATTTCTCCAGGCTTTCTTCTTTTCCTTTTTACGAACTTTCTTCTTAACTTTGATCCCTCTGCCTTTTTTAACTCCAGCAGGGGTTTGCGGTTTTTGGGATTGGATATTATAAACTTTTTGCAGAAATATGGGTTCTTCTGAAAACAAGTCATCAGCTTGCAGAGCTTCTTGCTCCTGCTCAACCTTCAACTTTCTCTCTTCTGTAAAATCTGCTATGGTCTTTTGTTGTTTTTTTTCCTTTCCCAGCTCTTGACTCAATCCCCCACTGCTTGATTGTGACTCAGTATTTCCATGTATTTCATTGTTTCCAGCTTGAGAAGCTTGAAATATAGTATCAATTCTTTTCAATAAAGCAGAGGTAATTGAACTCAAAGCTTCCTCAAATTCAGACCATTGAGAGTTAAATAACCCTCCTTTCCTTTCTTTGTTTTCGAGAAGCCCAGCCATCCTGCCCCCCTTCTTCCTTCCCCTCCAGAAGGACGGGAAAAAAGAAAAGAAAAGAAAAAAAAAGAATTTCAAGAAGAAAAAAGGAAAAAAAGGCTTTTTAATTTATATTGCTGCTTAAGTTATTATTATTACATCCTTTCTTATTCCATCCACTTTTCAAAAAGGAGTTTTACGTTTCAAACAGGGGCTTATCAATAATTATTTTTAACTTTCACTTCTTCACGCCCTGTTGAAACTCAAACGCCATCTTGCTTTCACTTTCCACTTAAGAGAAATCTTTTAAGAAAGTAAGTCCCTGGAGTTAGAAAAAGAGAAAAAAAAATACTTGCTGTTTCCTTCGTGCAACTTGTGCTCTGCCAACTTGATTCAAAGGTATTTGTTTAAAGTTGTTTGATGGGGTGGCCGCGGCATCTAGTTCTGACAGGGAAAGACTTCCCAGTCAGAGGCATCCCAGGTCCGGAGCTTTTGACAGGCTTCACGGGGAGCTCTCATCTTCGAGCACCAGATTATTAGGTAAATCTGGTGCCCTCAGGGAGCTCTACCCCACCCGTCTGCTCTCCTTCCCCCCTTCTTCCTGGGGGGAAGGATTCCAAACCGCAAGACAGCCGATTTTCGCTGTTCTTGCGGTTCTACGGAATCTGGGGCTGGCGCTTCAAAAGAAGCGTCTGGCGATGCCGCTGGCTCAACCAGAAGTCCCAAGATGGTTGTGAGTTTTGATTCGGACGCTGTTCGATTGCCCTTGGGTATCCAGTGGCGCCTTCTGGATGCATCTTTTCCGCCCTTTGACGGAAAAGGCATGCTTTGAAATAAAACAGAAAAAACGTGTATCATGAAACTGGGGTTCCGCAAAGAAATAAAATTTAGAGGGACCATCCTCTGGACTTTCTCTTCTCTGATAATCAAAGTTCCAAATGCTGTGGATATATTTGAACAGTCTATGCTTTTCCATTTGCAATTGCCCCAAGACTGTCATGATCCAGACTTTCCCTTCAATGGGTCTTGGTAAATGCATAAATGTTAAATGGAAGGGAAGAATCCTCTCCAAAAGGGAAACATATTCTATGAAATGAACAAAGGTATTGATTTGTCTCCATTTAGAGAGGGCATCCCTAATGGGAGCTGTATAACCAATTGTGGAGAATAGTTGCGTTATTACAACACAAATTCCATTCCTGACAAGCATAGGAGTCAAAGTCCTCATGAAATTCTGTCCCTCCTCTGTGTCTGAAGCAAAGAGACCAATCAAGGTCCATCTGAAATGGAGGAGCAGTTGGACAATTCCTGGGTAGTGGAACCCTTTATTCGGGAGCATCGGATGGAAAAAGGGGTATTGGCGTTTATCGCTCAGAACCTGTGAAGGAGCATCACCACTGATCTGAAAAAGCAATGAAGTAACTTGTGTTATATTAGAGGTCAGATCAAATCCTAGGTTTGAAGTTTTAATAAATCCAACTTGGTTCTCATGAACATATCAGAACAGTTTATTGTTGACTGGCCATTGTGCCATGTCAAAATTGGGAATATAAAACACAGAACATGAACAAGAATAGAATTAGAATTAAATAAACAAATCACAGAATAAAATCAAATTACAAATTACAAAAGTGAACAACATAAAGAAATAAAGAAAAAAAATTGTATTTTTGTATCATCTCTAAAATTTATAATTATCAGATCCCATATGCAAATCTCAACTGAACTTTTCTTTTTTTCAAATAAAGGCCAATATCATATTTTTGAACTCTTGACTGCACAGGAAATACGTTGTTTTAATACATGCATCAAATATTACATCTAATATGAAGCCCAAAGTACTAATTTCTCTCTTTCTTATACAACGAACATTTTATTTTATTTTTATTATTTATTTTTATTTATTTATTTTGTCAGGCATGTATTAGATAATAGATATAAGTATAAGCATGATTATGAAGACATGAGATGAATACGAATAAAAGGGGACATTAGGACAGGGACGGTAGGCATGTTGGTGTGCTTATGAATGCTCCTTATAGACATCTTAGGAATGAAGTGAGGTCAACAGTAGACAATTTAAGGTTAAAGTTTTGGGGGTTTGGGGAAGAAACCACAGAGTCAGGTAGTGCATTCCAGGCATTGACCACTCTGTTGCTGAAGTTGTATTTTCTGCAATCCAGTTTGGAGTGGTTTACCTTAAATTTGTATCTATTTTGTGCTCATGTATTGTGGTAGTTGAAGCTGAAGTAGTCATTGACAGGTGGAACATTGTAGCAGATAATTTTATGTACTACGCTTAGGTCAGACTGAAGGTGGTGTAGTTCTAAGTTGTCTAAGTCCAAAATTTCAAGTTATATTCAAGTTATAGATGCATTAAGTTTTCTATCACTGGAACTCTACAAATAAAGGACTTAGTTAAATCTTCCTTTTTTATCCACTGTGTCCAGCTGCGCAAGTCTTCCCATAATGCCCTAAAATCACAGCTCCTAACAAAATTTGTCAGTTGTGTCATTGAAGCAACCTTTAACTGAAATTTTGTTTGTACAAACAAACATAATTCTGGGAGTCTCTCAGTTTTCATAGCTTTAAAACTAGACCACTAATTATATGCCTTGGTGGTGCATATGAGAAGATACTTCTATGTTGGGTTGGCTTTGTTATAGTAGTGAAAAAGAATAAGAACCAAACTTCTGTTTGATGCAAGAGCTTGGGGGTAACCTTGGCATCTTATATTTAAATACATTGGGCTAAGGAAGTTGGATAAAATTTAAGCCACAAATTTACTTATGCCCTTTCTCTAGATGAGTTCTTTTGATGATGAAGGATCTTGCATTCAATATCAGAGTATTAATGGCACTTTATAAAGCTTTATAAGGACCATTATTAGAATACTGCATCCAGTTTTGGTCACCATATTATAACAAAGATGTTACAGGCTCTGAAAAGAGTGCAGGAAAAAGCAAAAAAAGATTATTAGGAGGCTGGAGGCTAAAACATATCAATAACGGTTGCAGGAATTGGGTTGGTCTAGCCCAGTGAAAAGAAAGGAGTGATGTACTAAAAGTGTTCTAATATGTGAGAGGCTGCCACAAAGAAGAGAGAGTCAACCTATTTTCCAAAGAACCAGAGGTCAGGACAAGAAGCAATAGATGAAAACTAATCAAGGAGAGAAGCAACCTAGAACTAAGGACAAATTTCCTAATAGTGAGAACAATTAACCAGTGGAACAGCTTGCCCCCAGAGGTTATGAGTGCTCTATCACTAGAGGCTTTTAAGAAGAGTCTGGATAGCCCCTTGTCTGGAATGATATAGGGTCTCCTGTTTGATCAAAGGGTTGGACTAGAAGACCTCCAAAGTCTTCCAGCTCTGTTATTCTGTTAATAAACATGAAATAGAGGGCTCCATCATTTAAGATACTTTTTGACTAATTCAGCTGATAAAATGTCTTCTTTGGGGGCTTTTGGGGGTCATAATTGGATACGTCTGTTTGGATTTTTGCTCTCTTCTCACTGCAGATCCCAATTTTTAATCATGATACCTAAATTTTCCATGGTGAAAGGAAGGCCTTAAATTCTAAACAGAAGATATGATTGGATGTATCACACATCCACTACCATCCCACCCACTTTACCAAATAAGCAAACATAACACAAGCCTGTGAGACTTTGTAAGGTCCTACTAATGTAGATATCTGGATGGAGATGTCCCTTTTGGCTGTATCAAAAAGAGTCAGAATGTTGTCCTCCCTTCCACAGCTGTAGTTGGGAACATTGATTTCTCCAGTAGAGAGCATATCCAGCAAGGCCTCTGAAGTGCCAAGAGAGCTCAAGTAGTTGTCATGGATGTTGTAGCCCAATGTGAGATTGTACAGGAACTTGGGATTCTTGTTGACCATTTGAGTGACAAAAATGTTACATAGCATTTGTAAATGAGCTCTAGATAAACTCCTGTAAAAAAAAATGTTCATGTTATTTTTATGATCATCATCAAGAGAAACAAAAGGCTCAGGAATTGAATATCAATGAGCAGTCATAAAAATATGGAAATAAGATGTGCAGGGGCAACTACAACTGATTCAAACACTATATTAAACAAAATTCAGCATTTTTAATCAAGACCAAGGACTTGGCGGGACAAAAATAATTTCTGCCCCATTTTTGCATTTGAATCTCTTCCACAAAATAAGACGGAGAAGCCATGGAAATCAGAATGATTCAAGAAATTTGACAGGACTGCAAATGGGAGTTAGTGAAAGAAGAGGAAGAGGAAGTCAGTGTTAGAACTGGAAATGAAGAGGGTATTAAGTTTATCATGCTGGTCTCAATTGCAAATACAATCTAGATACAATAAAGACATGAAAATGTACGGCTTTTATAAAGGACAGGCTGCCTTTGATCAGATACTGTTGAATTCTGATGAAAAAAAAATTAATTAAGAAAATATATAATTTTTTACTAAATTTGAAAATGGAGGATGAGCAAATAAAAAACACAGTGGGCAAAAACCTTTAGATATAATATAGAATTAGAGAAATGGCAAACCTTATGGGAGAGGAACTATAAATTAACAATGGCAACTTCTTATAAAGAAAACTTATATAAAATGTTTTATAGATGGCACTTACCATCTGCTAGGTTAGCTAAATTGTTTAAAAATATGTCTAGCAAATGTTGGAAATGTAACCAAAAAACGGGCACATATTGCCATGTGTGGTGGACTTGTGTTAAAGCAAAAAAATTTGGCCAAAAATACATAACAGGTTAGAAAAGATGATAGGAAAACATGTAGATTTTAAAACTGAACTTTTTCTATTAGGTATAGCATCAGAAAAATTTGATAAACAAAATATATATTTAATATTGCATGTATTAACTGCAGCGAAATATTGCAAATATTGCAAATATTGCAAAATATTGGAAAAATGAAGAAATACCACAAGAGGAAGAGATAATTAGGAAGATACTGGATTGTGCAGAAATGGATAGACTCACACTGAAGATTAAACAGAAAGAAGATACAGAATATTATCAAACATGTAACTTATTCTACCAGTGGTTGGAAAAAAGGGGTGGAGATTAAGAACGCAATCTGTACTGCTAAGCAAATAAAATAACTCAGACAACACGATGAGGATGACTTACAAGTCAAACTGATTATAAGGAGCACTGTTGAAGAGCAACGTTGCATGAGATATTGTTGTTACAGTATTTACTATACTAATGAGATGGTCTCCTGGCCTGTAATAATTCAATGGTTTATTTCCATCCTGGTGCTCCAAATTCAGAGGGCACTTCATTCTAATCTTCCCAGAGAATGGCTGGATCATCATCATCATCATCATCATCATCAGTAAGAGGCCCATCATGGTCTGCTTCCCATTTCCAAAAAAGGACAACAAGAAGTGTTTGAAGACTTCAAAGCACTCTTGTGGAAATGCCTGTGGTTTTCCCGATTCAGACAGAGACAAACAGAGCTTGGAAATGAGAGAGAGAGAAACATTTAAGAGCACAGCCCAACTTGTCCCAAAATTTGTGCCATACAAAATGCGATCTGACATTTATTCTTTTTCTGATGTTAGATTCTTTGCATGTTATTTCAGTCTGATGTTTACATCAAAGGCGGCCACTAGAGAAGGAGCAGAAGAGGTCACAAAGACTGGAATGGTGATAATAACAGTGAGAATCAACTTCTCCTCTGGGGCTTCTAAACTTTTTCAAGGCTCCATGGTAGTTGGAGAAAAGACTATTATTGAAACATCATAGATTCACCCCTCCACCCCAAGGAACTGTTCTATAGTAGTTGTGGTTCTTCCTGTCAGGACATGTCCAGAAAGTGATGCTTGAGGAAGAAACTTCAAGTTCAGAGAACTGACTTCTGCTGTCCTTCCGTGTGCTATCTTGTCTCTAGAGATTGCTGGGGAAGGTCACCCAGAGTTATGGAGTTTGGTGTCACTCTAGATTGCTGACATGTAACTCTACTGCTTCCTGTCATCTAATGCCAAGGAAGCAATTACACCCTTGATCTTTGCCTAATATTGAGACTAGCACCTTTTTATTTTATTTTCTACTAGGCCGCTCCATATATTAATCCCAAATTTGGGCTGGCTTTAAAATTGCTTGTGCCTCAAGTAAAATTTTATTTCACATCTTTTCTAGAAGCATCAATTTTGGGATAAGAGTTGATTAAGAATCAGGAGAGTGATAGCCTGTGGAATTTAACATTGGGTAAAATAGGGAGAAAAGTATAGAGTGGATAGAAATATTTATTTCCTCAGTGCTCTTTCTGTTGTCCTTCCATATTCATGTAAGACACAGAGATCCTTTATATTTTGAAGATGGTTATTTCATCAAGTTAACAACGGCCTTTGAGGTCTGCAGCTAAGATGCCCACAGCATGGTGGACTGTGTGACCTAATTTCTTCCCATACCCTCTACCCCAAAACCGGTTTGAAGGGAACAGGTTGCCCTTCCACTCACTTGGCGGGGTGGGCCCTTTTGATATTCCCATCTCTGAGGCTTTGTGTGAACTTCCCCACCAAGTACCTTCAAGTCAGAGGTGGGTTCTAAATTTTTTTACTACCGGTTCTGTGGGCGTGGCTTATTTTGTGGGCGTGGCTTGATGGTCATGTGACAATTCTTTGGGATTTAGCAGAGGTACTGGTCTACCAGGCTTTTAACTGCTTGCAGAGCTGTACCAGTCTACCCATTTGTTTTTGGAGGCACTGGTCTACTCATTTGTTTTTGCAGGCATCAGTCTACTCATTCGTTTTTGGAGGCATTGGTCTACCACCACACTGCCTTTTAACATTGATCAGCTGTAGAGCTGCTCTTTGAAGCCCCACGGCAAGAATTTAAACAGGTTTTTTCCTTCTAGCCGATCAGCTGGGACTCAGGAGGCAGCAATAGATTGGGGGTGAGGCCAAATAAACGGTAAGAATAATGTGGGGGGAGGGAGGGCCCAGCTCCTGAACAAAGAGAACCGGTTTGGTGATGTCATATCATCACCACTACTGGCTCGGCCAAACCGGGAGGAACCCACCACTGCTTCAAGTGCATGGAAGGTGCATTTGAGAGTCCCTATCTGGATAGGGGCACATTAATAGGTACACCTTGGTCTTCCTCACTGTAAATTAATATCTCCATAAAACTGCTGAGAGAGACCATCAAATAATCTAGATTGGGGTGCTAATAGTTTGTTCACTTCTTTGTACTCAATTAGCAAAAAAAGAAGGTACTTCTGTTGACCAGTACTTAAACTGAATTAGATAAAATTGATTCCTAATTGGGTAGAGGTCCTGTTAGTCCTATTGAGAAATAAACTTCATCTTGTCCATGTTAGGGAAAATGTTCCCTCAAAGGGCAGGTCAAAAGTCTCTGGTATTTTAAGCATCCGGACTTTACCAGGGTTGATCATGCCTCTCTTTTACCCCCACTGGGAAAATGGAATAGGCTTTCCCCATCTGAAATATCTGGATTAAAGCTTTTCTGTGTATTCAGATGTTTTATGCAAGACATCTCTTTATACTAATTTTCAATCTAGTGCTTCCATTTCTACAAAAATCTAGGCAACCCTTAAGATTCGAGATAAGGTGACCAAATAAATCTCTATGTTTTGGTATTGATAAGGAGAACTATCTCATGACATTTTGATCCCTGGTGTATATGTGCATCATGTTCAGATCAGTATTAGGATACTCATGTTGTTATCCCTCCATGGACAAATCAAGGAGACTCAAAAGTTTGGCCCAATTTTTTTCTCTTCAGACATTTTTACAAGTGGCTAAAGTGGCATACTGAGCATCCATCCATTCTAAGAAAGTTGCCCAATTAAGTAGGAATAAATACTGTAACATTTTCTCAGTAGATAATCCAAATGTCAACTCGCAAAGCATCCCTGGCCTGCTCTCAAGTTGCCATACGCAAGGGGGATGGCAAAGCAGCACGGCAGCCAAAAACAAAAGCACATTCCAGATATCTCTCTCTCAAGGCTGTCTCCCAGGGTTACCCACAGTAGCTGGAAGGGAGTGATCTCTACAACCAGCTAAATTGCTCCGTTGGCGAATGTGACTGATGGCACACCTTGGGGGGAGAGGGGAAACAGGGTCAAGATTGGGTTGTAATTTATATGAGGTCAGAGTTGGCTTCACTTGGAATGTGCCGACATGAAGCTCCTAATAAATGACTGGATTTCTTTCGAGGCTCACGATTTAATTAGGGCATCTGTCAGAACCCTGACAGCAAGCCAACTCTGGCTGGACTAACAATGGACTTTGGCCTTCTCAAATAATCTGACATGACATCATTTCTCTAGGCTTCTTAAAAATAAAGTCAGCATTTCCTTCAGGATCCTAGAACTCAATTCATCTCCCCCAGGCTCTGAGATTTGAATGGGTTGAAAGCAGGGGTGGGTTCTAAATTTTTTTACTACCGGTTCTGTGGGCATGGCTTATTTTGTGGGCATGGCTTGGTCAGGGTTAATGTGACTGGGTGGGCATGGCCAACTTTTTTTTTTTTACTTTTAAAAGCATTTTTCTACAACCTGAAGAGGTTGCAGAAAAAATGCTTTTAGAAGCCTCTGACAATCAGGCAACTCAGCTGGGATCGCCAGAGGCTTTTAAAGGCATTTTTTTTCTACAACCTCTTCAGCCAAAGAGGTTGCAGGAAAAAATGCTTTTAGATGCCTCTGACAATCAAGCAACTCAGCTGGGATCGCCAGAGGCTTTTAAAGGTTTTTTTCCCCCCTACAACCTCTTCGGCCAAAGAGGTTGTAGAAAAAATGCTTTTAAAAGCCTCTGACGATACCAGCTGAGCCACGCAATCATCAGAGGCTTTTTTTTAACTTTTAAAAGCATTTTTTCAGCCGAAGAGGGTGTAGAAAAAATGCTTTTAAAAGTAAAAAAAAAATCCTCTGATGAGGTGGGCTGGGTAAGTGAGCAGCGACCGAGCCGGGACCGGTTCAGGGGCGTGGCCAGCCAATGTTATTACCGGTTCTCCAAAATACTACAAATTTTTACTACTGGTTCTTGTGAACCAGTGCAAACCGGGAGCAACCCACCACTGGTTGAAAGTCAAAATGTATTTCCTGAACCACACGGAGGAATTCTCTCAGTCTCAAGCTATAAGTCTGTCCTTTTAACAGGTGCTTCACAACTGCTGATAGAATCCAAGCTCTGTCTTTTCTTTGTCATCTCTTAGAAGTTTGTCATATTAATTGATTCATTTGTTTTGATTTTAATCTTTCATTTTGTATGCATTGGAAGAAAGACCCACTTAGGAAACTATGCATAAGATGAATGTATTATCATCATGCACGTATTACAGTAAGAATGCTGGTGCAAGAATTCCTCTGCCAAATAGGTGAGGACCTCCAAGGTAGCACATAGGTCACATTCTTGGAGATAGAAGACTTAATCCCTTATAATGTAGGCTGTTGAAACCCCAGTATAACAGGCTTGTCCACATGATAGTCCAGACTAAGGGGACTCTGAATAATATCTCCAGAAGAATGTGGTAAAAACTGGTCAAAGCAACTACATAAAACCTCTGCGGGTCATCTCTTGTCTAGGAGAGAATTGATCTCTATCTTTGTTAAAAATACACAAACCACCAAAATGAGGTGAGAGTAAATGCAAACCAAAATGATGAATCTATCTTAGATTATCAGCAGTACTCTAGAATCCCCAGATTTGATGGCGTAATCAAGTCTCGAAGGACCTATGGAACGTTAACAGGGGATGGAACTAACTTCATTTCATGGGAGAGAATCTTCCATAAAAAAGAGGTCACAGCAGATAGTATCTTGGACTTGCCAGATATTAGCATATATTCAGATGGGATGTGTTGATCTAATAACCTCATTCCATGTCATGAAGGGCTTTAAAGGTTAAAAATAGCATCTTGAATTAGGCTCAGAAGCAAACTGGCCAGCAATGAAGCTCAAGGAGCAGAGGTATGATATATTCTGAAACCACCCATGAGCGCTCATGGCACTGCATTTTCCACCAGTTGAAGCTTCCAATTATTCTTCCAGGATAGCCCCAAGTAGAATATATTTCAGTAGTTCAATCTAGTGAGGACCGGGGCATGACTGACCATGATTAGGGCCCTTACTTTGGGGAACATGTGCAAAAGAGCCGAGGTGGCGCAGTGGTTAGAGTGCAGTACTGCAGCTACTTCAGCTGACTGCTAGTTTAGCAGATCAGTGTATCAAATCTCAAGATTGACTCAGCCTTCCATCCTTCCGAGGTGGGTAAAATGAGGACCCAGATCGTTGGGGGCAATATGCTATTTAGTATACTGTCTTTGGTATAAGCCGCCCAGGGTCCTCGGAGAGTGGGCAGCATAGAAATATGAATAGTAAAATAAATAATAATTGATAAATAAATAAATAAATAAATAAATAATTTTTTAAAAAGCTGGCACGCAATACAAAGCTGTGCAAAAGCAGTTAAGCCACCATTGACACCTTCTCCTTAACCAGTTGTTGTGAGTCCAGGAAGATCCCCAGTTTGCTTACCAGGCCTATCAGGAACAGTTCAACCCATTAAGGCCCCAAAGATAGCATAGTCCTAGAACTGGCAGGCTGCAAAACCCAAAGCCATTCAGTCTTGCCAGGGTTCAGCTAAAGCCATTCAGATGCTCAAATTCTTTAGGCATTAATGTAAGAAATTCATGGCATTAATATATTTTCCAAGAGGCAGAGATATAAAATTCATCACAAAGTGAGTGATGAGTTCACCCAATGGCTTCATACAAATATTAAATAGGATAAGAAAGCACCAAGCTCTGCTGCATCCTTCCAGGGGAGGAAAGCTATGGCAAATCTATACAGTATACTAAAAAGCAGAGACATCATCCTGCCAACAAAAGTGTGTATAGTCAAGGCTATAGTTTTCTCAGTTGCAATGTATGGCTGGGAAAGTTGGACCATAAGGAAGGCTGAGTGCCAAAGAATTGAGGCCTTTGAACTTTGGTGCTGGAGAAGACTCCTGCGAGCCCCTTGGACTGCAAGATGATCAAACCGGTCAGTCCTAGAGGAGATCAACCCTGACTGTTCTTTAGAAGGCCAGATCCTGAAGATGAAACTCAACTACTTTGGCCATCTAATGAGAAGGAAGGACTTACTGGAGAAGAGCCTAATGCTGGGAAAAATTGAGGGCAAAAGAAGAAGGGGGCAACAGAGAACAAGGTGACTGGATGGAGTAAGCTTAAATGGACTCCAGAAGATGGTAAAGGACAGGAAGGCCTGGAGGAACATTGTCCATGGGGTCACAATGGGTCAGACATGACTTCACAACAACAACAACAACAACATATTAACGGCAACTAGAATTATATTTGCGCAACAATGGAAAAGTGATGCAATTCCTGTCTGAGGAGAATGTAATTAAAAAAATATTAGATTGTGCAGAAATGGATAGATTAACACTTGCTATTAAGGATAAAGAAGAATGAATATTTTTTGATATGGGACATATTTTATCAATGGCTAGATAACAGAAACAGAAGTTAGAAAGGAGGAGATATAAAGGGAGGAAATGGTATAGAGGAGAGTCGTTAAAGAAGATGATGTTAAATGTTAAGTATTAAGGTTAGTACATTATAATGTTATTATATTATTAATGTGATGGTGATATCTAAATATAATGAAGATGTAGAAATATGACTATTTAAACATAATTGTATCCAGAATAACACTGTTTGATGAAAATTGAGTGTTATATAAATAAAACAAATAAAACATCAAAAAAATAAATAAATAAAAATAAAAAAGATTTATTTATTTATTATTTATTTATTTTGTCGCATTTCTATGTTGCCCAACTCCCAAGAGACATCTCTGGGAGATGGGAAATAAAATTTCATTCCGGTCACAAGCAATTTTGAAATCAGCTCCAATCAGGATTCATACATGGAGATGCAATAGAAAAGAAAATCATAAACAAGTCCAACCAATGTTAAATGAGAAAGGCTCAAGGGTACTGATTGCTTCCTTGCCGATAGAAGACAGGCAGCTCTAGAGTTAAGTGTCACCAATCTAGAATGTCACCAAACTATCTAGTTCTGTATGTCCTTCCCCAATGTTCTCTGGAGACAAGTTACTATATTGAAAGAGAGCAGGAGTCATTATCTGGGTATTGAACTAACTTCGTCCAGCATCACTTTCTGGACAAGACCTGACAGGAAGGATTGTTACCATTAAAGAACAGGGACCTTGAGGGTGGATTTGTAATTTTTCACTAATGTTTTTATCCACCTACTCCTCTGCAAATGGAGAATTTATGATTCCCAGAGGAGAAATTGCTTCTTGCTGTAATTTTCAAAATTCTGGTCTTTGAGATCTCGTCTGAGGTAAACATCAGACTGAAATAACATGGAAGGGATCTTGCCTCAGAAAAGGATAAATGCCTCAGTCACACACATTATGGCACATGTTTTGGGACATACAGGAGCCGTGCTCTTGGATGTACTTTCTCTTCCAGATGGATCTTGGTTTGTCTGAATCAGGAAAGCCACTACAATTTCGATATTGT
>WNWU01000322.1:124896-144014 GCA_012654045.1 Ptyas mucosa
GAAGCAAATGATTTCTCCTCCTACAGATAGAAATGTGGGCGGTGGGAGTGCTCATCTGCTCATTCTGCTCAGTCACTGCACCTCTTTCTACTGATCCCTGTGTCATGTAGGACACAGAACTTAATCTTAATCCCAGATACCTGTAGGATTTTGTAAGTGGCAGACAGGGCAGCAATCTCCGTTGCTAATGGGAATTAATGGGAATTAATTAGAATAGAGAGAACCAAAAAAAGAGAGAGAGAGAAAACAGATAAAAGTTAAAAGCAAAGCAAGAAAAAAATTCTGGTTTAAAAAAACCAAAATGATATACCGTATATACTTGAGTATAAGCCGACCCGAATATAAGCCGAGGCCCCCAATTTTATCACAAAAAGATGGGAAAACTTATTGACTCGAGTATAAGCCTGGGGTGGGAAATGCAGCGGCTACTGGTAAATTTCAAAATAAAAAAAGACTCACCAAAAGTGCGAGGACCTGTCATAAATCACTTTGTTCAGCCCTCTGGGTAGTCCTTTTGTGCATATGGACTACTCAGAGGGCTGAAAAAGTAATTTTTGACTGGTCCTCGCACTTGTGACCAGTCCTCGAACTTATGACTGTCCTCACATTTTACATTTTTGCCCTATCTTATCACCATGGTGAAGAGAAGCAGTTGTGAAATGAGTGACACGGTTGTTAAGAATGCTACAATGGGCATAAATGATGATCAGTCATAAGTGCGAAGACCGGTCAAAAGTGTGAGGACCTGTCAGAAATAACTTTTTTCAGCCCTCTGGGTAGTCCTTTTGTGCATATGGACTACTCAGAGGGCTGAAAAAGTAATTTTTGACTGGTCCTCGCACTTGTGATCAGTCCTCGAACTTACAACTGTCTTCACATTTTACGTTTTTGCCCTATCTTATCACCATTTCTCTCTCCCCCTCTCTTTCTCATTCTTTCTCTCTCCCCCTCTTTCTCTCTCTCTCTCCCCCATTCTCTCTCTCATTCTCTTTTTCCCCCCTTTCTCAAAGAGAGAGGTGGTAGGTTTGAGGAGAAAGATTGCTGTACAATAAAAAAGATGAAAGGGAAGAAAACCAACCCCAAACAAATATAAAGATATCAAGATAAAGCATGAATTGTTAAACTTTAAAGAATAAAAGAGAACAAATATGAATAAATAGCAATAATTAGAAACACACATACAAACATACAATGTATTTTCTTTGAACAGAGTATTTGGCCGGTTCACAAATTTAAACCGTGTTTAGTCATTTCACTTAAATTTACAATTTCTATATTTCCTTTTTGCCATATTTATTCCTCATCTATTTTTTAAAAAAACCAATATTACCCTTCATCCTCATCTCTAATCTTAATCAAATTCAATTTTTCACTTCTATTCTATATTATACCCCTTCCCATTGTCATCTATTTTTATATCCATCCTCACATTGGTTAATTATGTAATATTACAGTTGTTCAATACAAATTCAATATTTTAATATAAATCAATTAGTTATATAACTATCTTTTTTGTATATTAATCAATATGCACATGAATATTCCAATTATTTCCATGCAATCCAATTTCTTGCAAATCAATTACCGGTAATTATATTTACCAATAATAATAAACCAAATAATTTCCCCCATATATTCTTCCAAACCACAACTTAACCATTTCTGCTTTCAACATAATATACAATTAATAGTATCTCAATTATTACAATTCCCTAGTTAAATAGGGCTTTTTTTTCTTTTGTGTTTTAAAATCTTGAACTCTCCTCTTTTGTCATTTGCCATAAATTTCCCATTGTTTGCACCTACCTTTTTTGATGAGGAAAAAGAAAAGAAATCTGCCTTTCCAACGTTGCAAGCAAACAGCAAAGCCAATAGCTTTAGTTTCGGTTTCGTTTTCAGCTTGAATTGCACAAGGAGAAAAAAAAAAGTGCTCCAGAAGGACTCTTTGCATCTAGAAAAAGACCCCTGCCCAAAACAGCTGAGAGCAAATCAGCTGAGAGTTGGGAGGCTGTTCAAATCAACTTATGGTAATTAACCTAAAGCTGAAAGGGGCTGTTTTTTTCTATATTTGCAGACACGAGTCTACCCATTTGTTTTCTTTTTAAAAGAAGTATATACGGTAAATAAAGCTATAGAAATATAAAGAAGTATCTTCCAATATTCTTCACAGTAATTATAAGTACAATTATATTTAACCACTCTCTCTTTCTTTCGCTCTCTCTCTCTCGTTACATTGTAACTCTCTTCTTTTTATAGTCTGCCTGTCCAATCATTAAAAGAATAAGTCGTACGAGGATTTTTGTGGACTTTATATGCGAAAAGACACTAAGGTAGTCCTTGACTTACAACACTTAATGACAATTCAAAGCTACAGCGGCACTGAAAAAAGTGACTTATGGCCATTTTTCACACTTATGACCTTTGCAGCATTTGAACAGACATTTTGATTTACATTCGGATGTTTGACAACTGACTCACATTTATGTCGGTTTGCAGTGCCCCGGGGTCACGTGACTGCCTTTTGAAACCTTCTGACAAGCAAAGTCAATGGGGAAACCAGATTCACTTGACAAGTATGTTATTAATTTAATGACGGTAGTGATTCCCTTAACCAATGTGGCAAGGAAAGTCATAAAATGTGGCAAAGCTCACTTACCCAATTTCTCACTCAGTGACATACATTTGGGGCTCAATTGAGGTCGTAAATTGAAGGCTACCTGTAAAAGAAATCCATTTGCCCATCTCAGCAAATTCTGTCTATTTCACCAACCGATTCCTCCATGGTGGGCAGGGCTGAATTTTTCTGAATCTTCCATGTGGAATAGAAAAAAAAATGGCTGCTGCCGGGTTAGATTCAAAGTTGACAGTTGCTGCAGCCAACTGTCACTAATTGGAATCTTTGTTCTGTTGCTAGGCAACTAACCTAACGGAACCTCCCTTCTGCTCTCCTTCAACCTGGGCCATGACAAATCAAGACTTCAGGAGCCAAAATAAACAGCAAAGAGGACAAAGGAAAACCTTGTCTTCTCCTCTTCTAAATATCACATGCTTTACTTAAATCACCATTAAACATGATTGGAGTCTTCTGACACTAATTTCTGCTCTGTAGGGCGACCCGGGATGCACTAACTGAGGCAAGACCAGGTTGGGTTCAAACAAGAAAGATTTATTGCTAACAGTGAACAAGAACGGCTTGAGGAAAAACAGAACAACAACTAAGTGTTTGACAGCTATTTATACGGTAGCTGTCAAACCGTGTAACCAATAGGAGGCTAGGATTCTCCCGCCTGTGAGTCCATGAGCTTTAGCCAATCAAAGCCTCGCGTCGTAAGTGCGAGGACTTAGCATCCCTTCCCTCTTGGATGGAGCAGGCGTAGTCGGATAAGTAGGTTGGATGCCTGGCCATCCGGGTAGATCTACGCAGTTCAGGGGCGGCTGTTGGAAGAGTAGGTGGTGCCTGTGGTGACAGTGGAACTCCCTGCAACTTTTCAGGAACTCCTGCATCGGACTCATCGTCGGGAAACAGGCCCGGTTCATCAGGTAAATCAGGATCCGGTGGCGTACTTGAGGCAGGGAACTCTGGTGCATAGGTAGGGACTGGAACCACTGTGTTGTCATCCTGATCAGCTGTGTTTGGCAGGCCTGCCATTATACGGGCTCTGAGCTGGTTTATGTGGCGGTGCCACATCCTGCCATCAGACAGTCTGATTTGGTATGATTTGTTCAATAGTCCCCGGGAGCCATTTCGGTTCACCTCCAAAGTTTTGTGCATAGATGAGGTCACCCACATTAAAACTGCGGTGGCGACCTGTGGATTCTGGAGGTTTTTCAGGGGAATAGGATGTAAACGGTCGAGGTTGGTGCGTAGCCGCCAGCCCATTAAGAGTTCTGCGGGGCTCCTGTTGGTAGAAGGGCAGGGTGTTACATGCTGGGCCAAAGGTAGCGAGCACCTTCTCCGGCCAGTCCCCATAGTCAAATCGCGATAGGGTCTCTTTAGCTGACCGCACAGCCTGTTCTGCCTGACCGTTGCTGGCAGGGCAAAAAGGTGCCACCCTGGCATGGCGGATCCCATGGCTGGCTAGGTAAATTTGGAAGGCAGCAGAGGCTAGTTGAGGGCCATTGTCCGAGACCAATACATCTGGTAGACCGTGAGTGGCGAAAAGTCTCTGGAGCGCCCTGATTAGGGCAATGGATGTGGTGGATGCCATGGCGACTATCTCTACCCACTTTGAGTAGGCATCTACCACCACTAAGAAGGTCTGCCCATGGAATGGCCCTGCAAAATCCACGTGGATTCTTGACCATGGGGACTTAGGCATTTCCCACTCCTTGACAGGGGCTGCTGGGGGCACTGGGTGAAACTGTTGGCAAGACTGTCACCCTGCAACCCACTGGGCAGCCGCTTGGTCAAAACCTGGCCACCAAACATAGCTTTGCCCTAATGCTTTCATGCGTATTATGCCCGGGTGACCCTCATGGAGAGTGTCTAGCACTGACTGCTGCAGTTTAGGTGGCACCACTACTCTGTTACCCAACAGCAGGCACCCTCGTTGTACTGACAGTTAGTGCTGTCTGACTTGGTACGCCTTGAATTCCTGCCCTAGGTGCCCTGGTGGCCAGCCCCTTCACACCCAGTCCAAAACTCTGCGGATGGTGCGGTCTTTGGAAGAGTGGGCAGCAACAGCCGTGGCGGTGACAAGCAGATTTAGGGCATCAATGAGAAGAACTTGGGGAGCCAGAGAGGGGTCAAAGACAGAGATGGGCAGGGGGCATCGGCTGAGGGCATCAGCGTGGGCCAAAAGTTTGCCAGGGCAATAGAGAAGGGTGTAAGAGTAGGCGGCAAGGAATTCCACCCAACGTGACATGCGGGGGGAGAGAACGTGGGGCGTTTGGATGTTGCCAGCCAGGAGACCCAAAAGAGGCTTGTGATCCGTTACTAAGGTAAAGGGGCATCCATATAAGTAATCATGAAAACGTTTAATGGCTGCCACAGTAGCCAGCACCTCTTGTCAATCTGGCCATAGTTGCACTCTGTGGCTGAAAGGGTTCGTGAATAAAAGGCAATGGGAACCTCGGTGCCATCAGGGAGGGCATGGCTTAGGACAGCCCCAATGCCAAAAGGGGAGGTGTTGGCGACCAAGACCAAAGGAAGGCTGTCAGTGTATTGAACCAAGACGGCCTCAGATGACAATAGGAATTGAACCACAGCAAAAGAGGCAGCTTCGTGGGGAGCCCAAGACCAGGGGTTTTTTTTGTCTAAGAGGCGGCGTAGGGGCTCTGCCACCGAAGCTTTGTGGGGCAAGAAGGAGCTATAGAAATTTAAAAGCCCCAGGAAGGCCTGAAGCTGCGTCTTATTGGTTGGTGGAGGGGCCTTTTTAATTGCTGTGACCTTGGATGGTGTGGGGTGGATGCCAGTGGCATTGACTAAGTATCCTAAGAATTCCACCCTTGGTACCCCTGTCCTGCATTTAGTTTTTTTAAGTTTGAGCCCCGCTGATTGGAAACGAAGCAGGACAGCCCTTAATTTGTTTTTTAACTTGGCTGGGCTAGAGGCGGAAATAAGGACATCGTCAAAATATGGAATGACTCCCTGCAGTCCTTGCAGCAGTCGTTCCATAAGTCCTTGGAATATTCCCGGGGCAACACTTATGCCAAACTGGAGGCGGCGACATTTAAAAGCTCCCCGGTGGGTCACAATGGTTTGGGCTGTCGCGCTGGCATCGTCTACCGGGAGCTGCTGGTAAGCTTGTGCCATATCCAGCTTGGCAAAAATGGAGCCCTTGCCGAGAGAGTGCAACAGTTGTTGTACCACGGGCACTGGGTATGGATTGGCCTGGAGCGCCCTATTGACAGTCGATTTATAGTCCATGCAGATGCAGATTGACCCATCTGGTTTGATGGGAATGACTATGGGTTAGGGGGCGTGATTAGTAGACTCTAATACACCCTGAGCTATTAGCTTGTCGAGTTCTTTGTCAACTAGGGGCTTGAGTGCAAAGGGCACCCGTCTCACTTTCAGCCTAATAGGGGCTATCTTGGGGTCTAAGCTGAGGGAGATGGGTGACCCTTTATATTTACCTAGTTCGTTGTTGAACATGTCAGCAAATTCGGCCATGACATCTTCCAAATTCTCGTGCATGGTTGAATGGATGCCAGTTATGCAAGGCCCAATGCGCCAAACCAGTCATGCCCCAGCAGACTGGGCAGAGGGTCTTTCACAATAATCAGTGGTAGATTGCCAGTGAAGTTTTTGTGTTCAACCAGGAGTTTGGTGCAACCCAGGATAGGAATGTCATTTCCCTGGTAATCTCTAAAATGCATTTGGCACGCCTGGAGCACTCTTCTTGTTGTTTTTGGTGACAGCTTCTTGAGGGTGTCCCAAGAGATCAGGGATTTTGACGATCCCGTGTCGACCTCCATTCTACAGGGGGCTCCTTCAATAGTGACCATCAGGTAAATTTTTTTGTTGTAGCCGGGTTTGGCTTGGCGAGCAGACACTGCAGGGAGGTTGTTTCCTCGCGCAATTGCGAAACAATCGCCGCTTGGCTTCATCGGTTTTTGAAATGGTCTTCGAGAGAGGTTTGACTGAGGGGTTTGCAGGTTAGCCCGGCAGACACGTGCCAGGTGCCCCTTCTTACCACATCTGCGGCAGATGGTATTTTTGAAATGACAAGCCGCTCTAGGGTGCATCTCGCCGCAACCCTGACAGGGCGAGCCAACTAACTCTTTGTCTGTGGTGTTTCTCTTGCCCTTGATGGTTTTGAGGCGGTTGACGTCATCCTCTTCTTCCTTGGTTACCTCAGTGTCCAGTTCTTTGGAGTGGACAGCACTTGGCTTACTGGCAGGCGTGGCAGCTTGCGACTTCCGTATTTCAGTGGTAGACTTGCTCAATAACTCGCAAGCTTGAGCTTCGTCGATAGCTGAGGCAAGGGTAATGTCTTTCTTTTCAAGCAAGTGGCGTTGTACCCTCAAGTCCTTTACGCCACACACGAACTGTTCCAATAGGGAGTCTTCCAGTTCATTAAATTTGCAATTCAAGGCGGCAGTCCTGAGGAAGGCGACATAATGATTGATGGACTCCCCCTCAGTTTGTAAAATTTGCCGGAACACGAACCTGCGAGCTATTCGTGACGAAGTTGATGCGTAATGGCGCTTGAGTTTCTCTCTCAGGACCTCCCAGGGGACCGTCTGGACTGGAACGGGGGCTAGAAGGGCCAGCGTGGTAGCGAACATCTCCGGAACAAAAGCGTTTAGGAAATGGGCTCATTTACGGCTGCTGGTCAGCTGCGTAAAGTCGTTCACCTCCAGATAGCATTCAAACCTCACCTCTTACGAGTTCCAGGTTTCTGTGGAGGGGTTGAAGGGGGCAAAGGTTGGTGGTGCCATCCTTATAAGGACGGGGTTCTGTTCCTTGTGGAAACGACGTCTCGTCACTTAGTGACTTAGCCTGTGCTTCAGCTCAGCGAAGTGACTTCAGCTGTTTGACCGCCTGTCTCCTCATGCCCAGAATCCCACCTTGATCACCAGTGCTCTGTAGGGTGACCCGGGATGCACTAACTGAGGCGAGACCAGGTTGGGTTCAAACAAGAAAGATTTATTGCTAACAGTGAACAAGAATGGCTTGAGGAAAAACAGAACAACAACTAAGTGTTTGACAGCTATTTATACCGTAGCTGTCAAACTGTGTAACCAATAGAAGGCTAGGATTCTCCCACCTGCGAGTCCATGCGCTTTAGCCAATCAGAGCCTCGCGTCGTAAGTGCGAGGACTTAGCAATTTCCTTGAATAAAATTCTCAGCAAAGTTCATTTCTTCTAGAACTTTAAGTAAAAAAAAACAATTCAAATCCCAGGTCCCCTCAAACTAGCTTCTGGGTGGATGTGGGAAGAAGAAATCAAGTCTTACCATCCGCCATACTGTAGGCACTGCAGACCTCATGGCCAACTCTTTATTTAACAAACCAAGGAACCTCAAAATATAGAGGATTTCAGTGACTTACATGAATAGGGAAAGACAACACAGAGAGTGTTAAGGGAAAAAAAAACTTTCAATCCCTCCTTTAACTTTCCCCCTATTTACTCAATGATACAAGCTATCACTTTCCTTTCTTCTAGTCACCACTCATTCAAATTCTGATATTCCTGATCTGTTCTATTTCTCAAAGAGATGGGAAATGAAACTTCACTTCAGATACTTCAGGAATTTTAAAATTGGCTCCAATCTAAAGTTCATAAACAAAGGTTTAAAAGAAAAGAAAATCACAAACAGGCCCTAGTCTTAACTTTAGACAGGGTTCAAGGGACTGATTGGCTCCATAGCTCTGGTTGACCTTGCCCAAGAGACTTTGGAGGAGAGACCATCTTGAAAGACCGCAAAAGTTAGCTGGTTGTTGATATATCTTCATCTATTTTCTGGATGAGTCCTGACAGGAAGGATGACCACTAGAGAACAGAGCCTCCAAGGGTGTATCTGTGATTTTTCACTAACATCCTTTTCTCCAGTTTCTCCTCTGCAGATGGGACCGTGACGTAGTTTAGGATCCCAAGAGGAGAAGTTGTTTCTCAGTGTAATGATCACAATTCTGGGTTTGGGACATCTGCTGCAGATTCTCCAGTGTCTGCCTTTGTAGACTGAAGCAACATGCAAAAGTCTTGCATCAGGAAAGAATATATGCATCAGATCACAGGCTGTGTGGCACATGTATTGGGACAGGCAGGGACTGTGCTTTTGAATGTACATTTCTTTCCTTTCAAGACAAAAGTCAGTTTGTCTCTATCTAAATAGGGAAAGTCCCTGGCATTTTAATCTTGTAGAGTGTTTTGAATTCTTCTAACTCTTCTTGTTCTTGTTTAGAAATAGGAAAGGGGTTGATTCATCCCTGTGAATTATGGACCTCTTTCTTCTGCTTCTGATGCTTCTGGCATCCCAGCAAGTCTCCGGGAAGCTTAGACTGAAGTGCCCGCTGAGTTTGGAGCACCGGGATGAAAGCCACCCATGGAGCTATTATAGGCAAGGAGACCATCTCATTGGTATAGTCCTCTGTGCCACAAGAATATTGCGTGAAATGTTGCCTTTCAACATAGCTCCAAATAAAAAGTCTCACTCGTAAGTCATTAATGTGTGTGATGGAGTTGCATTCCCTCAATTTACGGTTCTGTTCTTTTTATTTCCCTGACTCCTATGTTACAGGACCTGTCTAATTTCCTGAATCTGAAAATTCCAGATTGTTTCCCCTTCCCAGTCCAATGCAAAGTTTATCACTTGAATGTTAGGTTTTCTTTAAAATAATGATGGAAAGAGCTGTAGTTTCCTCTGACCAGCCCTTTTCCATTCTTTTATAACATCTCATTGATAGCCATTCCCTTATTCTTATAGAAAGAGGGGACGAGTTATTTGTAGAATCACTTTTCCTGGCCACCTATGAAAAAGCCTCTTCTTTTTATGGTCATTCTACTCTAATGATTGAATTAGTTTGAAACCGAGGTAATGAAAATCAGCACTATTACAAAATGATATATTTATAACTTTTAACCCTGGTGGTGGTTAATCTCAATCCCATCTTCTGAACAATAATAAAATGGGTGACTATTATTTGCCAATGGTTATGGATCAGTATTAGCGTATGGATCCAAAGAGAAATAAATAAACTTGAACATTATTTTACAGTAAGACATTTAATGATATGGATAGAATTGTCCGCTTCATTATGACCACTGAAGAGGTTAACAAGAATCAACCGTACCTGCAAAATGTCACCATTGGATACAACATCCAGAATGACTATTTTAACACAATTGGTACTTCAGAAGCTTTGCTGGACATGCTCTCTACCGGAGAAGCCAATATTCCTAATTACAACTGTGGAAGGAAGGACAACCTCTTGGCTCTTCTTGATGCAGCTGCCAGTGATATCTCCATCCAAATGTCAACCTTAGTAGGCACCTACAAAGTGGCACAGGTTTGTGTGTGTGTGTATGTTTCTATCTGGTCAAGTGAATAGAATCCTTCACATTCTATACAACTGAATTGAAATCCACTGATACTGCATTAGTATAACACTATACTGTAGAATTAAATACAGGTACTGCTCTGGGATAGAAGCTGTCTTTCAGCCTATTTGTACTTGTTTTTATTATCCTGTACTGTCTGCCAGATGGTTATAGTTTGGGGAAAAAAGGGGTTCCCACGATGAGATGGATGTTTAAGAATGTTTTGAACTTTCTTAAGGCAGCGGGAGCTATAAAGCTCTTCCAAAGAGGGTTGAGAACAACCAATGATCCTCTGGGCAATGATGCTAACCCTCTGGAGCGGTGTCCTATCTGCCACTCTGCAATTGGCAAACCATACACAGATGCAGTAGTTTAAAATACTCTCTATGGTGCAGCGGTAGAAGGTCACCAATTTTTCACCAGTGCTTTTGACCATGCTGCAATATGAGTTCCCCAGGTCAGGTCCTCTTTTGTGATAACACCCAAAAACTTAAAACTGGCCACTTGCTTTACTTGGTCTCCATTGATAACCAAGGCTTGGATGGCTGATCTATTCCTTCTGTAGTCCACTATAAGCTCCTTGGTCTTATTGGTGTTAAGGACCAAATTATTGTCTCCATACCACCAAAGCAACCTTTTTACCACATCTCGATAGGCAGACTCGATAGGCAGATTAATCCCACCACTGTTGCAATTTAATGATAGTATTAGTGGCATGAATTGGAATGCAGTCATGTACATAAAAAGTACAGAATTGTGTACCAGTGGTGTACCAGTGTTAAGAATAAGCACTGAGGAGGTATGAATTATGGAATTCAAGAACTGCTTTCCACTGTGGTCATTTCAGATGTCATTGCTATCAGTTAGGATCCAGATTGGGGAAGGATCAAAGCAGTCATATCCTCTCATGACACCATCCCCATTGCTTTGTGGTTTTCTGCTACATGTTTGTGAAAGTTAGCAGAGGCTCGGTGTCTAGTCAAATTATCTTCTGTGCAAAAGGAAAATGCAGCAAAGATTGAAAGTTCTTGTTCTGTAGATTGTTTTAGCGAAAATAATATTTTTCAATGGTAACATATTCTAGATTCCTGAAAAGAATCCCAGTGAATTATCTTACTTACAGTCTACCTAGAAACTCATAGAGACCACTAACATTAACTAACCACTTTATTAAAACACTGCAAACATATTAGCCAAAATGGTAAGAACCATGATGGCTCAGTGATTAGTACGCAGTACTGCAGGCTATATCTGCTGACTGCTGGCTGACTGCAGTTTGGCAGTTTGATTCTCACTCAAGGTTGACTCAGCCTTCCAGACCTGTTAGGAATGGGGTGAGGTCAACAATAGACAGTTTAAAGTTAAATTTATGGGGGGCTGAGAATGTAACAACAGAGTCATTCTGTTGCTGATGTCGTATTTTCTGCAATCAAGTTTAGAGCGGTTTACCTTGAGTTTTTATCTATTGTGTGCTTGTGTATTATTGTGGTCGAAGTTGAAGTAGTCATTGACAGGGAGGATGTTGTAGCGGATAATTTTGTGTATTATGTTTAGGTCGAACTAAGTGGCGTAGTTCTAGTACATGAAATATGCTATATTTATATTAATCTGTATATGAAAAGAGAGATCAGTATCTTAAACTGCATATTAAATGCAGGACCTTTTGGAATCTATACATTAAAACAATATATTTCCTTTGCAATCAGAATTTTAAAACGTACTTATAATATGAAACTGTAGTTGAACAAAAGAGTTCAGCTGGTATCCCCATATGTGGATCTCATGGTGGTAGCTTGTAGTGATGATACAGAAATATTATTTGTAGTCTTTATTCTTTTCTGTTCTTATTAATTTGTTTTTATTCTATTTTATATAAGGTTCTGCTTATTATACTATGTATCTTCATATGGGGTCTAATAACTGATCAACCACATACTATTCTTATATGTTCATAAGAACCAAGTTGGATGGATTAAAAGCTAACATCTGGAGTTGATCTGACCCCAAATATAACACAGAATTCTTCATACCTTTTTTTCAGACCAGTTATGAAATTGTTTCAGAGGCTCTGAGTGATAAAAGTCAGTTCCCTTTTTTCCACCCAATGTTCCCCAAAGAAGGGATCCAATATCCCGGCATTGTCCAACTGCTCCTCCATTTCAGATGGACCTTGATTGGTCTCTTTGCTTCAGACACAGAAAATGGAGAGAATTTCATGAGAACTTTTACTCGCATGCTTGTCAGGAATGGGATTTGTGTTGTTATATCACAACGATTCTCAACGACTCGACTTACAGCACCCCTCACAGATGCCATCTCCAAGTGGAGACAAGTCAATGTCTTTCTTCACTTCATCGAACATGTTCCTCTTTTGGAGAGAATTATTCCTTTCCATTTAACATTTATGCAGTTGTCTGGACCTATAGAAGGGAAAGTCTGGATCCTCACAGTCTTGGAGAAATATAACATGCGAAGGAACAGAGTTTTCAAGTACATTCATAGTGTATGGAATTTTCCTTTACAGGAAAAAAAAGCGACAAAAGATAATGCCATATATCCCTTCCACTTCCTGGAATCCAAATATCGAGATCGGTCTTTGCACTGTTCTTTTTCAAAGCATGCCTTTTCTGTCAAAGGTCGGAGAAGATGCACCCAGAAAGCATCATTGGAGAATAAAATAAGCGGGGTACAGATTGAAACTAAACTAAAAGTTTTCAGTATCTTGAGGACTCTGACCCACGCCTTGAATGCTGCATATGCCTCCAGATCCAGGAGGAGAAGAAAGAAGGACAAAGAGAAGTTGAGAGCTTCAAGGCTGCAGCCATGGCAGGTATTGGATCCCAACAAGGATTTTGGTTCCTTTGGAGAAGGAACTCAAAGGAAGAGGGGAGGGAATCATCTCAACCTCCTTGTGCCACAAAAGATTGGCAGGTTTGGCCACTCTAATTGCTTGGAGCATAAAGTTCCAAACAGCAAAAATGATGGCAAATATACCTTGATATTACAGACTGAAAATTTTCTTCTCCTTCGGAGCTCTCAGGTTGCCTTGATGCTGACCTTGAGTCTCACACTTCCTCCTCCTCTGATTCGGCTGCTGGAGGGGCCGGTGGCTGAGAGGACACAACAAATGTCTTTCCCATCCCACCCGTTGTTGAATTTATTTGTCATTTACTTCAGTATCATCCCTATAATAGGCCAATTGTGTTAAGTATATTTTCTCAATAATATTTTGTCAGTCTTTGATTGACAAATTTTGCTGAATGTTTTTTTTTTTTTTGTGGTTTGTTTGTTCACTTGTGGAAATAACACCTGTTCTAATTAAGCATATTTGCAATTTGTAAAACTGTAAAGATTCAAATGTGAATAGACCAGGTAGGACAGGGGTGTCAAACTGACAGCCCGTGGGCCAGATGCATCACATACAGGCCACACACACACACACACACACACACACACACACACCAGCTCAGCAAAGGCAAAAAATATCATGATACGTTGTGATACGTCACGTGACGCAATCAAGTTTGACATCCACGATGTAGGATAAGAAACCAAGGTTTCTGCTTTTAAAATTCATGGACTTTTTCATTCTAGCTTCATCCCTTTATGAAGAAGAGTGTATTTTGTAATATTTCCCTTTGGAAACTGTACGTGGATCAAAATGGAGATATAGCCGCAGATCTGGACATCGTGAGCTGGGTGTTTGACTCCAAAGATTACCTCATCAAAGGCAAACTGGGGAGTTTTGAAAAAAAGGGACTTTTTGTCAATCAGGATACTCTTCAACGGCTAACGTCGCTCAACCAGGTGAGAAAAATATTGGTGTCTTTTCTCTATTGTCCAAAGATGTATTTTAACAATATAGATCATACAATTATATTAAACATTCAAAAACTTTTTAATTTCAACATAGCCATTTTTTTCTAACTATTAAATTCAAAATTTATACTCTTTATTTCTATTATTAAACCTATTTTATTCATTTTATCTTAACTATCACTCTCAACATACATCCCCTCACTTTAATTATCCCACCTCATTTTATATTTTCATAAAAAAAAAAACCAAAAAACCCCAACATTATTATCTTTATCTTTGTTGTTAAACCAATCATTTTTATTTCTTGGTTATTAAACACAGCATTACCATTTATTTTGGCTGCTGAACACAGCATATCCTTTTTTATTTTTTGGCTGTTACACAGTATGCCCTTTGTTTGGCTGTTAAACACAGCATATTCATTTTTGGTTTTTTGGCCATTACACGGCATATTCAGTTTGGTTTGGCTGTTACACACATAATCATTTTGTTTGGCTGTTCAACACAGCATATTATAACTTTTTGGCTGTTAAACACAGCATATTCATAGTTGGCTTAACTATCAATCTCTACTTAAGCCTTTCTTTGTTATTTCCATCCATCTATGCATTGCTTTTTCACATAATCTTATTTTTCTGTATCCTTTTTCATGACATTCATGACATTTTAACATTGAGACATGGTTTTTGTTTAATACATATCTTTAACTGTATTTATAAATTATTTTTAACATTTTCAGTTAATCGTATTTATCCTTGTTCTTTTCCTTAGCATTTTGACATTAAAACATAATTCTTGCATCAAGCATACCTTTACCTGTATTAATTAATTTATTTTAACTTTCTTAATTTCTATAAAAACCTTCCTTTTATTATTACAATCCATCTTTACTTTATTTTATTTTTAATCACATTATCTTCATTTCCTCACATACAAACATATATTTCCTTCCATCTTCCAAACTTTTAATTTTTTTCTCCATAAATCACATTAAATCTTTTTTCTTATTTTTATTCCAGATATGATGTATCAAGTCTTTTTCTTTTGAGGCTGTGCTTAATCCTTCTTCTATTCCTGCACCAACATTTAAATTGTTATTATTTCAACTGTAGGAGTTTCATTGTAAATTTCTTTTCTTTTCACCATAATCAACTGCCTGCATACAGGAAAGAAAAATCCTCTTCCACAGAATTCAGTAATTTTTATCTATAAAACACAGAGTTTCCCATAACAAAGGAAAGTTACAATGTTCCTCTTTACGTCAGATGGTGTCTCTCTATAATCCACATTTTTCATTAGTCATGCAAGACTCCATTTTATTTATTATTATATAACCATCCAATTTATTTCTTCTTATTTCTTCTTCTTTTAATTAAAAAAATATCAAATCTTCTTTTTTAAAATCCAGTTCAAATTTTAAACTGTTTAGTCTTTTAAACATATCTCCAGATTAATTCTCTTAGTTCTGTTCCAAAATTAGTTGTTTCTTGGGTCTTTGTCTCTTTAAAGTTATAGTTTTTAAAAGTTTTTCCAAAGCCCCTTTGTTGGATAGCTGCTGTTTTAGGCTAGCTAGGGGCCTTCTAATTATTAGTGATGTTCCAAATGTTATTACAAGCCTGGGCTGTTGTCACTCACCCGGCTTCAAAGAGCTCCGTTTTTCTCCGCTTTCCTCCAGCACTTTTCTTGCCCAGCTGTCAAAGCTTCGTGGCAGCCGCCATGGCTGCCGCCCACCGTGGCCAACTCACAGAGGGTCCCCTCTGACCTCCAAGTAACTTGCCTGTTCGTCTCAGTCGTCCGAGGCGCAACTCTCCTTCCCTCATCCCTGCAAGATGGGTTCGGTTCGAAGACCCATCGGCGCCAGTTCGGCAGCCGGGGTTTTCACAGGGCTCATCAGTGCCTGCTATATCCCTGACTGTCTCGCCGGAACACCAAACTGGAAGGTCAATCTAATGGAGTAAAAATTTTAATACATTTATAAATTTAATTTAAATTTAAAATCAATCAATTTCTTACGGTCTTAGACCAGAGACCAGAACAAATAAAAATGCTCAGTAAATATATAATGAAAAATTCTACCATAAAATAATGAATAAAAACTAAAATCTATAATAAAATCCAGTCTGTCAATTATATATGGTCTAACTATGCTACAATTGCAATCCATAAACTGTGTGGCCCATTGTAGGTTCAGTTCTAAAAGGGAAAAGACTAAGCAGTACCAAGGGCTTGCCACATTTGTGATATAACATAACTATGGAGGCACGTGTTTGTGACGAATCCCCAGTGCTGCTGCACAGAATCTGGCCACATGCGCTGTAGTTATGTTCATCCTTAAGCAGCCACTGAAGATAGGTAGAATCGGAACAGCCAGGATACCTACCAGTAGCAGTTATTGGCAGAATATGCTTTTTCCTAATTTCTGTATAAAAGGAACATCTAAAGAGCATGTGATCCACAGTCTCCACCACTCCTGAGCTACAGGAACAGAGTCTTTCCATCAATGATGTCCTTTTATACTTGCCGTACAGAACGGCAGATGGAAGCACATGGCACCATGTGAGCGAAAATGATAATTTTAAGAATAAAAATAGACAATTAAATTTTATTTCAAAATTTAATAAGAATAGATAATTGTACTTGAATGTCATCATAGATACATGAAGAATGGAGGAATGCATGTTCAGAGGAAGCCACTGATGTCATTTAATGCTTAAATCTTTTTTCAGTTCAATCCTTCCAGACTTTATTAAGTAGAATAGTAACATAATGCAAAGGAATCTGCCAGAAGCAAAGGTGAGGAACTAAATGAAGAAACCGCAAGTTCTTACAGTCATTTGGAATTAGTTAGAAATTTTATATTCATCTAAGCGAGACCCATAATGTACTGGACTAATGTTTACATTGACCTCTATTCTCCATGGATGGTCACTCCTGACATGTTTTCTTTGGCATTCCTTATTTACCTGCTTTAGAGTTTCCCTCAATCCAAATGTGTGGAAAATTGTCGTCCTGGATTTGTCAAGCAGGCTCGAGAAGGAGAGCCAGTTTGCTGCTACGACTGCATTCCTTGTCCAAAGGGGACCATCTCCACTCAGGAAGGTGAGTAACTCTGTAGGAAGAATGCTGGATTCATCCAGAGCATCTAGATTGTGATGCATGTTGAAGACACATTTAATTTTGAATACATTGCTGTTTTTCTCCTATAATGGGAGGAATAAGAAAAAGATCTTGAAGGATGAGATTGGAAGAGATAGGAGGACATGGTGGATTCTGCAAGGTTACTTATGCCAGAGAAAATCTCTCTTCTACTTGTCAGTTTAGAAGTGTCATCTTACCTTTACTAGGAACATCTGAATTCTTTGAAATGTGAGAAATGGTTTCAGATCAGTGGTGGGATTCTACCGGTTCAGACTGGTTCGGGTGAACCGTTAGCTCCAACTTTCAGCCATGAGTAAACCAGTTATCTCCCAGGAGTGGGCCCACCCAACCATCCCTGCTTTATACTCACCTAAATTTCTGCTTTTGAAGCCCAGCTGACCAGGGCAGCAGAGTTGATTGCAGCTCCTCAGCTGATTTTCTCGCTCTCAGCAACGCAGAACTTCACTTTTCTACAAACTGCACACACACACACAGTAAACCAATCAACCGCAGCGTGCACTTAGTGAACCAGTTGTTGAACCGATAGGATCCCACCCCTGTTTCAGATGAATGGCTTTTTCTCACCCAAGCTAACTTTACTTCATAGGCCAATGATAAATCAATCTATCATGCAACCAATATTTCAATCAATTAATCCATCAGTTGATCTTTATTAAGTTCATAGGGCCACATAAGCAGAAAGAACTAATTGGGAGGATCACAGAGGGAGAGCTTTTGGGTTCAAGAAACAAGAAAAAACCAAATGGAGGACTCACCATAAAATCCATCAAGAGGATATCAGTGTGAGAGGAGAGATGGAAACTAAATTTACCATTATTAGGCATAAAATCTGCCTCTTTACTCTCAAATTCTTTCACTTGTGGTTTAAGAAGTAAAAGACAAATATTTTTATAGCCCAGTTCAACCCTCCCAGGTTCAACAAAACCACCATAATGGATTCATTAGTAGGATCCTTACAAAGCCTTTCTATCTAATCTCATCTTTTCAATTGTATTGGATATTAAACAGTGAAATACAATATAATATAATAGAAAGGAAGAGGAAAAGAGAATTAATAAAGAACAATCTACATAATGTGCACTTATACCAAAGTGAAAGTCATCAAGTCTTTAAAAGCACTATTAAATCTAGAAAGTCTGGAAATAGATTAATTCATTCTTTTCCTTTTTAGAAGGCATTGCAGAAAAAGGTAACAATCTCAGTTTCTGTTCTTGAATTAGTTCAGGAATCAATCTTTTTTTACATCAAATTATTTTGATATGAAGTGATTTTTGGCAGAATGTGGTTAAACTAACAAGGAAACATTTTACAAAACCAACCTAAAGCATGTAACAGAAATAATAAAGATAGAAAGAGGTAACTACATCAACATGTTACATATGATGCAACCAGTGCACGGAATCCCTACCATTAGGGGGTCCCCGGTTTTGTTGAAAGAATCACATATTAAGGAATTTCTAGAGCTCAAAGATTGCAGCTAATTTCACACTTGGGGGACTTAATGCCTATTTCCATCAATCAGCACACCACCTTCTGTCTTAAAGGAGGCCCTCTTCTCAAGAGTCTCACCGTGAACCTCAGCATGAAAGACCAAAGCAGATATGATAGATGTGCCCCAGATTGGTTCCCTAAAATATTGCCACCTTATGGGTCTTTGGAAGCCTTCTTCTTCTGTTGAAAATTCTGCCCTATTGCACACCTTCTTCCTAGAATTCCAACAGGCACCCAACCTTCTGAAATTCTGGAGAAGGAGTTCCTCTCCCAAATGTTGAAATAAAGTGCAGGATGAGAACATGGCGTGTTGCATCAGTTAAGGTGATTGTGACTAAGTATTTCTCTTTTGGATCTTATTTCTTCTTGTTGTTTTTATAGCTGTATATATTGGGGGATGGGGGTTTGCCAGCTATAAGCTGCGCAAAGTGTGCTTGTTTCAGCCAGAAGAATGTTTTATATATATGTATGCAGCCTCCTATTTACAACTTGCTACGGAGTTCCTGTCTCTCAGTATCTGTTGTCATCCAAAGAAGGTCTTTCTTGAGATGTGAAAAGAGAGACTATAAAAGGAATATTACTTTCTGTTTTGTCAGATACTGAAAAATGCACCCAGTGCCCAGATGATCAATATCCAACTGAGAACCGAACCCAATGTATC
>WNWU01000323.1:72450-86874 GCA_012654045.1 Ptyas mucosa
ATTGATAGAGATAGAGAGATATGATAGAGATGGATGGATAGATAGATAGGTAGAGATGGATGGATGGATGATAGATATAGATATAGATAGACTGATTGAGAGATGATAGAGATAGATAGATAGAGGATAGATAGAGATAGATAATGATAGATATGAGAGAGATAGATGGATAGATAGATGACAGATGGAAGGGTGGATGGGTGGGTGGATAGATAGATATGATAGATACGAAATAGAGATGGATGGATAGATAGATGATAGATAGATAATAACAGATAAGAGATAGATGATAGATAGATGTGAGATAGAGATGGATGGATGGATGGATGATAGAGATAGGTAGATAGATAGATAGATGATAGATAGGTAGATATGGATGGATGGATAGATAGAGATGGATAGATAGATGATTATAGATAGAGGGGGGATATATATAAAAAAAAACTTTTGGAAACTGCTCTTTTCTTTTAATTTTTGCAAAACAATCCAAAAGTCCACTGAAAGCCAGCTTTTTTGGCCAGGGGTGGGGGGGACCCCTTATATGACTAAATTAAAAGGAAAAAAAGTAGGGTGGTTTTTTTTTCTTTAGTGTTTCAGTTGTTGACTTAAAAGGCTTGGAAATGTTAGTTTGCAAAACCGGGATGGTTTCCAAAGGAAAAACAAAAGTTTTGATTGTTCTCCCTTTTGGATTGGGTGGGGTGGGGAGAGGGTTTGTGTCAGGGTCACCAGATAGAACCCCGAATATTTCGCAAATATTTTCTTGATAGCTGACCTTCCGTGTACACTAGTATAAATTGTTCTTTTTTTAAAAAAAAGAACAATAAATTCTTTAAAAGAAAAACTCAAGGGGGGGGGGGGCTAGTGCCTTTAAAAATATAATGGGCCGATTATCCCTCTCGGCATGACTAGTGGCAAGGGATTATGGGTGCTGTAGTCTGTGATCTCTAGAGGGCAGTGAATTTAAAGAGGGTAGATTAATAGAGAGGGAGCTGTTGCTAATTTTGGATTTATATATGAAGAAATCATACCGTACGGTCTAAAGTGCTTAAAGTTAAGCTAGGTGTTGTTTTCTTACCGATGTTTCATTTACCCGCCTACTTTACAGCTAGGAAGAAATCACACAATGCACTCACCCAAGTTTCTAGTCCTCATTGCTTTGCAAGAAAGAACTTGGAACGTTCCTGTAATGCGGTTTGCTTCCCTGGTTGTCCCCCGCTTGTACAGAAGTTCGCTATAGCTCGCGGGCCCCCTCCTCGCTTCCTGGCCTCCCACCCACCCCCCAACGCCGCATCACAGCCCAACAATCCTGCGAGGTTGGCCAGCCAATTCAGTCAACAACGCTTCTGCTCAGAGATGGAATTGCCCCGAGGGACCCAGACGGCTGCCAGGAAAGAAAACGTACCCCCGGCTTTAAAATGCTATGGGGCCCCAAAAGGTAAGCTCTGAAGAATTGGGGTGAGGGGGTGAGGGGGGGATTTGGGAATATAATGTATATGCGGCCTTCAAAGGCTTTTGAACATTTTCTATCTTGCTCTTAGCAAGTGTCTTTTCCAACCCGCTCTTGGAACCCGCGTTCTTTTTCCGCTGAGACGCAATCTGTCGGAGTTTGAGATAGACTGCCCCTGGACATGGAGGCTCCGTCAGAAATGCGGTGCCGGGAATAAATGCGGTGCCTAACTTGGGTCCTTGGGGAAGGGCTCGAGATTTGGATAAAAATGCCAACTCTATTATTTATTTATTTATTGGTTCGATTTATATGCCGCCCTTCTCCGGAGACTCAGGGCGGCTTACGGATGTGTTAAGCAACCGCCTTCATACTTTTTGTGTTCTTTTTTATACAACGTCAGCTTATTGCCCCCACAATCCGGGTCCTCATTTGACCTACCTCGAAAGGATGGAAGGCTGAGTCAACCTTGAGCCTGGTGAGATTCGAATTTACGGTAATTGCAGGCAGCTGGTGCTACTTAACAGCACTTTAGTCTGCTGCGCCACCAAGGCTCTTTGCCTCAGACAGTTTGTTACGGCACTGTGATACAGGTGTTCCTCGACTTACGGTCTTACACACTTAGTGACCGTTCGAAGTTACCACAGCACGGAAAAAAGTGACGGAGGACCGTTCGTCACACTGAACGACCGTCGCAGCATCCCCAATTTTGGGGATGTGATCAAAATTCAAGACGCTTGGCAACTGATTCTTATTTATGACGGTCGCAGCGTCCCGGGGTCACGCGATTCCCTTTTGCGACCTTCTGACGAGCAAAGTCCCTGATTCACTTAACAACTGTGGTGAGAAAGGTCGTAAAATGAGGCAAAACCCGCTTAACAGCTGTCTCCCTAAGCAACGGAAATTTTCGACTCAATTGTGGTCGTAAGTCGAGGGCTACCTGTAGACTTGAGTGCTGAGAGGGTCACGTCCTATTTAGAGGTGGTATTCAGCCGGTTCAGACCGGTTCTGGTGAACTGGTAGCGGACATTTTGAGTAGTTCGGAGAACCGGAGATTTTGCAGTATCCTTCCCATGGAGTGGGGTGGGAATGGAGATTTTGCAGTATCCTTCCCCTGGAGTGGGGAGGGAATGGGGACTTTGCAGTATCCTTCCCCTGGAGTGGGGTGGTGATGGAGATTTTGCAATATCCTTCCCCCAGGAGTGGGGAGGGAATGGGGATTTTACAATATCCTGCCCCCAGGAGTGGGGAGGGAATGGGGATTTTGCAGTATCCTTCCCCTGGAGTGGGGAGGGAATGGGGATTTTGCAGTATCCTTCCCCCAGGAGTGGGGAGGGAATGAGGATTTTGCAGTATCCTTCCCCTGGAGTGGGGAGGAATGGGGATTTTGCAGTATCCTTCCCCTGCCTCGCCCACCAAGCCACACCCACAGAACCTGTAGTAAAAAAAAAATTGAACCCCACCACTGCTCCTATTCATAGAGAGTCTTAACTCTTGGGGGAAGAAGAGACGATGGGGTCCTTCTT
The DNA here is from genome assembly GCA_012654045.1 of Ptyas mucosa. Taxonomy (NCBI): domain Eukaryota; kingdom Metazoa; phylum Chordata; class Lepidosauria; order Squamata; family Colubridae; genus Ptyas; species Ptyas mucosa. The sequence continues at coordinate 75,421 of WNWU01000323.1, forward strand.
GACTCAACCCCTCGGCTTTTCACCTCTCCAGAGCAAAGGAAGATCCAGAAGAACATCAATGTTCATCTACTCCTGTCCTCGGGAAGCCATCTTGGAGAGCTCTGGACCCAGACGAGTTCCCGCATCCGTGGCTCAAATCATCTGGGAGAAAACATCGAAAGAGGTTTACGAGTCCCGTCGGGAAGGAGACAGACCGGCGGCCTGTTCCAGACCAATCTCTTTTGCCCTCCCAGGGGTCTCGCCAAAGCCCCCTTGGTCCAGCAGCAAACCAACCTTGAGTCCAACCTGGAGAAGAGGAGAAGATGGGAAGGTGGGACCTTAAAAAGGACCCCTCTAAGGGGCTTCCCAGAGAGGCCCCGCGACGTTCCTAGGAATTCATCCGGAATGAAAAATAGAGAACAATATTTGCCGAAAGGATCACGGGAGCTCTTCACTGGGTCAAGAAGAAGCTATGAAGACCTCAAGGCCAAGAGAAAATCGTCCTCGCCCAGCCAGTTCTCACTGGATCCATCTCTTCATTCACTTCGGATGATCTTCAGTGGGATCAGTGACTCCTCACCTCCAGGACCGGCCCTTACTTTGGACAGCCTGGTTGACGGTCATTCTTCTCCTGAGGGATCTCGGACTTTCATAACGTCTTCTCAAAGCTCTGCCGATCGGCGCTGGTCCCTCCATGGGCTTAAGAAGAAAAGGTCTTCCTTCTCTTGTGAATCCTGGTCACCTTCTTGGGTTCCTCAACCAGCACGCGAGCCACAGAGCTCAACCTTGGCTGTGCGAAAGGCCCAATCTTTGGTGGAAGGAAACTCCTCTGGGCAACTGAGAAGTAAATGGCCAACCATGCTTAGTTCCACCTTGTTGACATATCGGGAAGACGACTCCAGTTGTCTGAGGAGCAGTTCAGGAACGTCACCGACTACAAACAAAATGGATGAGTTGCGGGACCAGGGCTACCTGAGGACACTTGGCCCAGAAGAATGTCCTTCTGGAACCTTCTGTGGCGCAGAGTTGTATCTCAAGAACCTTCCGCCGGATGTCTTCTCCCTCAGGAGTTTGGAGAGCTCCCTCAAGATGTTGTGTGCGGAGTCTTCTCCGAGCAGAAGGTTGTCCATGGATGACACCCACGAAGAGGAGCCACCAACTTTTGATCCTTCTGGAGTCCCGGAGGTGCCGTTAGGTCACTCCTTTGAGAAGAACGTTGAGGGTTTTGCTGCCCGTGAAGTTGGAGATAAGCATGGAGAAGCTGGTATAGACCCCACCATCACCTCCTCTGTTGCTGAGGCCAGTCTGTTGACAGCTCTTCATAAGGTCCCTCTCTTTGAGGAAACCATCTGGAAAGGTCCCAGAAAAGGATCCCGGCCCATCAACACAACTGTCTGGCCACAGCACCTTCAGAAACACGGGAGTCCCCTCCGAGGATATTTTGTCCCGCTGGAAATTAAGAAATTGGGCGATGTTTTCAAAAGATGGCGTTCCCACTGGGAGAAAAGGCAGCAGATTCGTCTGCTGGTGTTTCGAATCCAGACCAGGCTGATCGGGCGGTGAGTAGCTGTCCTCGCAATACAAGGTAGTCCAGTGGTGAAATGTAAAATTTGTTACTACCAGTTCTGTGGGCGTGGCTTGGTGGTGGTGGTGGGGATAATATGACAGTGGGCGTGGCCAACTTTTTTTTTTTTTACTTTTAAAACCATTTTTGGCTGAAGAGGTTGTTAAAAAAATGCTTTTAAAGCCTCTGACGATCCCAGCTGACTTGCCTGATCGGCAGAGGCTTTTTTTCCTTTTAAAAAGATTTTTTCTACAACCTCTTCAGCTGAAGAGGTTGTAGAAAAAATGCTTTTAAAAGCCTCTGATGATCCCAGCTGAGCCGCGCGATCATCAGAGACTTTTTTTTTTACTTTTAAAAGTAAAAGTAAAAGAGGTTGTAGAAGAAATGCTTTTAAAAGTTAAAAAAAAAAGCCTCTGACGATCACGCGGCTCAGCTGGGCATGGTGGGGGGGGCAGGGATTTTTGCTACCGGTTCTCCGAACCACCCACCTCCATCGCTACCGGAACGGGCGATCCGGTCCGAACCAGGAGCATTTCACCCCTGAGGTAGTCTCCGACTTACAACAGTTCATTGAGCAACCCTTTGAAATCACAACAGGATTGAAAAAAGGTGACTTACGGCTTTGTTTCACACGTATGACCACTGCAGCGTCCCCATTTGGTCATGTGATCAAAATTCGGCCGCTTGTCAGCTGACTCGTATTTATGACGGTTGCCGTGTCCCGGGGGTCACGCGATCTCCTTTCGCAATCTTCTAAAAAAGTAAAGTCAATGGGGAAGAGGGATTCACTTAACAATCGTGGGACTAAGTTGACAGCTGAAGTGATTCACTTAAATAACTGTGGCAAAAGAGGGGTCGTAAAATGGAGCAAAATGCGCTTTAACCAATGTCTCACTTAGCAACAGAAGTGTTGGGCTCAATTGTGGTCGTAAGTCGAGGGCTACCTGTATTTTGATGCTGTTTCTCCTCTTTTACTAAACCTGGTTATTATCAGTTCTTATGTTTTCTGTTCTCACTTCCGCTGCTGATCATTTTAACTGCTGATCATTTTAAGCTGTTCATTGTTTTTTGGCCTGATCTATTACATGGATATTGTAGGTTAAGCATAACAAACTAGGATCAGCAGTGAAATGCTCCCGGTTCGGACGATCCGGTAGCGATGGAGGCGGGTGATTCGGAGAACCGGTAGCAAAAATCCCTGCCCCCCCCCCATGCCCAGCTGAGCCGCGCGATCATCAGAGGCTTTTTTTCTTTTAAATGCCTCTGACGATCCAAGCTCTGACGATCCAAGCTGAGTTGCCTGATCGTCAGAGGCATTTAAAAGAAAAAAAGTCTCTGCCGATCAGGCAACTCAGCTGAGATCGTCAGAGCCTTTTGAAAGCATTTTTTTACAACCTCTTTGCCGAAGTGGTTGTAGAAAAAATGGTTTTAAAAGTAAAAAAAAAAAAATTGGCCACGCCCACCCGGTCACATTACCCCCCCCACCAAGCCACGCCCACAAACCGGTAGTAACAAATTTTAGATTTCACCACTGACTAGGATGGCTTAAACAAGGCAGAGAACCTGTTTGAGGTGTGAACGGTGCCCAACGTCCTGTAATTTTAACTGTTGCTATATTTATAATTGGTTTTATATTTCTGTTTTTATTGCATTGTAAGCCACTGAAGAGTCGCTCTGGATAGCGGGATACAAATTTAATAAGTAAAAAACGAATAAGAATTGGTGGTTTGCTAAAACTGAGGCTTAATATGAGATGCTATCCGGACATTCCTTCCTTTTCTCTCCCCCCCCCCCCCCCCCCCCGATGAAGACCCTTCCCCCAAAAAGAAACCCTGATTGATGGATTGGTCCTTTCTTGCTTAATTTTTGATTCTTGGATAGAAACTAAGCAAGGAGAGAAGCAGCCTGGAATTAAGGAGAAACTTCCTAACAGGGAGCACAATTAACCAGTGGAACAGCTTGCCACTGGAACTTGTGGGGGCTCCAACAGCGGAGATTTGGAAGAAGAGATTGGACAGTCACTTGTCTGAAATGGTATAGGGCAGGGATGGCTAACCTTTTTGCCGTCACGTGCCAAAACCGGGAGGAGCGCGGGGGGTTGCGCGTACCCGTGCCCACACCCATAATTCAATGCGCTCCGCCTCCTGCGCATGTGTATGTGACCCCCCTCCCCGCTCCCCTGCTTTTGGCACGTGATGGCACGGTAGGCCCGTTTTTCACCTTCCCCAGGCTCCAGAGGCGTTCTTGGAACCTGGGGAGGGCGAAAAACGGGCTTCCCCACCGCCCCTGGAGGCCCTCCGGAGGCCGGAAACAGCCTGTTTCCCAATTTCTGGTGGGCCCGGAAAGCCCAAAAATCAGCTGGCATGAGCACCGGAGCTGTGCTAGGGCAACGCTCGCATGCCCATCGATATGCCTCACATGCCCACATCCATAATTCAATGCGCCCTGCCCCCTGCGCATGTGTCCCCGTCCCCGCTCCCCTGTTTTTGGCACGTGATGGCACGGTAGGCCCGTTTTTCGCCTTCCTCAGGCTCTAGAGGCGTTCTTGGAACCTGGGGAGGGCGAAAACGGCCTTCCCTCCTCCGGAGGCCAGAAATGGCCCATTTCCTGACTTCTGGTGGGACCGGAAGCCCCATTTTTTGCTCTCCCCAGGCTCCAGAGGCTTTCTAGGAACCTGGGGAGAGCCAAAATGGGTTTCCCCACCTTCCCGGAGGCCCTCCGGAGGCCGGAAACAGCCCGTTTCCCGACTTCCGGTAGGCCCGGAAGGCCTGAAAATTAGCTGGCCGGCGCGCACATACCTACTGGAGCTGAGCTAGGGCAATGCTCGCATGCCCACAGATATGGCTCCGCGTGCCACCTGTGGCTTGCGTACCATAGGTTCGCCATCATGGGTATAGGGTCTCTTGCTGGAGCAGGGGGCTGGACTAGAAGACCTCCAAGGTCCCTTCCGGCTCTGTTCTGACTGATCGATCTTTCTGCCGTGTTCGGTCTTTCAAGGTGTTTCAAAGCCTGGCAGAGTTTGGCCCAACGGAAACGGCACAGCCAGGCGGCCGTGGAGCACCTGTGGGCCCAATCCTTGAGGGCCTCTTTCCAGCAGTGGGGCCTAATGGTGCAAGCCAGGAGAAACGCCAAGAGGGCGGTGATTGAGCTGCTGGGGACCAAGCGGCCGAGCTCCTGCGGTACGTAAAATAATGAGAGCCGTGAACTTGGTGCTCCTTCGAGGGACCCTTTGCCCTTTTCTTGGGGTGACCCACGGACGAAGCACCTCCCAAGCTCTTTGTCTCCAAATGCTCCAGGGCCCCGGAGGGACCTCGCCAGAAGAACGTGGCCCCCAAAGTATGTAGAAAAGACTTTGGACTCTCTTTTCCACCTGAGGACGTTGCAGAAAGCATTTTTGACTTGGGAGGTGAGATGCCGGGAAGCGCAGCAGGCTGGGTAAGTGGCTAGTTTCCAGCAACGGACGCTCTTCTCTAAAAGGCAGGTTACTAGTCCTCATGGAGCTCGTCATGTCTTTTCGTTCTCGCAGGGCTTTCCATTGTGGTTTGACCCTGCGGCAGCTGCGGGAGGCTCTTGGACAATGGCGCCGAAGGACCTGTGGTCTGAATCCTCTCAGGCTCACTGAGGGCTCTCTCCTTGCGTCGGCGGATTTGCAAGAATCTTCCTCCTCCTCCGCCTTGCCTATCGCCAGTCAGGTTTGTGTTGTGCGTTGCGTCCTTGGCAAATTGTAGCGTCCCCTCCGGTCTACAGACCGAGCCACGCTGGCTCCTAACCATCTACCCACAGGCCTAAATTTTGTAAATAAAAGAAGAACATTATTTTTCAAGTGGACGCACAACTTTGATTAGCCTTGTAAGGTCGGCCAGGATTAACAGTGTGTTCTTTCTTTGCCAGGGGCAGGCAGTCCAACCGGTAGAGCCCAGCCTCATCGGCCTGACTTCCTTGGGGACTGTTGAAGAACCCAGCGGCCATCCTGCTCCCACCTCTCGCTGTCCGAACTGCAGTTTTGACCGTGAAAATCTTACCCGTGTCGCTAAGCGGGCCTCTCCTCTTCGGCTTAATTGGCAGGCAGCGTAAGTCCTCGTGTTTTGGGACTCTGGAGTTTCCCATCATGAAAGGTTCAGCAGAAGTTAGTTTTCCCTAACCTGTATTCCTCAATTTATGACCACAATGGAGCCCAAAACGTCCGTTGCTAAGGGAGACCGTTGTTAAGTGAGTTTTGCTCCATTCTTGCCACAGCTGGTAAGTAAAGTTAAGGGAATCACTGTTGTTAAGTGAGGAACCTGGTTGTTAAGCGAATCTGGCTTCCCCATTGACTCTGCCTGTCAGAATGTCGCAAAAGGGGATTAAATGACCCTCCTGGGAAACTGCTTCCGTCATAAAATACAAACCAGTTGCCAAGCGTCCAAATTTCGATCAGGGGACCATGCTGCAGATGGTTGTTAAGTGTGAAAAACGGCCATAAGTCCCTTTTTTTCAGTGCCGTGATAACTCCGAACGGTCACTAAACAAATGATTGTAAGGTCGAGGACTATCCGTATGGGAAATTTGGGTGAAACGTCCTTAGAAAAAAGAGGGATCGTGGTGTTGTAAATCAGAGGTCCAGGCTTTTGCTCTGTTTCGAGATGTCTCCAAGATGTCTCCCCCGACTTCGTAGAGCTTTATTTTTATACAGTTTTGACACAAGCAGATAAATGGTAGCACAGTAACAGCATTCTGATAGGATAGAAATTATTCAACCCCCCTCTCAAGATGCCATCTTCTCTAGGTGAGATTATCTCATCTAAATCCAAGCCAAAAATGAAGTAATGAAGTAAGCAGGAAAGATTCCCAGAGCACCAGCCAGCAGTGTGCTGCTACAGCCTAGCACTGAGACCTTTGACCTACTGACCTACACCACGGCTGCTTGGGGGACCCAAAGTTTCTCCAAAGAAAATGGGAGAAAATCCATTCATTTTGAGCGTCCATGTTGGCTCATGAGAGCTCGAAACGTTTTCTCACTTTGATAACGTATCTTTCCATCTTGATCTATCAATTGACTTGTTCATTTCTTTTCTTTCTCTTTTTTCATTTTATATGCTAACCATCGTCCTGGTTTATTTGCGCTTTCAAAAAAGGTTTTGCTTTGTAGCTTTTATTTTATTCGCCAACTCTTCATTTTCAATAATAATAACAACAACAACAACAATAATATATTATTATTATTATTATTATTATCATTATTATTATTATTATTATTTTTTATTTATATACCGCCCTCCTCTCGAAGGACTCGGGGCGGTGTACAGCCAAAATTAAAACATAAATATACAATATCATAGTTAAAATTAATTAAAATCATTAAATAGTTTTGGCCGAATTTTAAAACCCAAAGTTAAAAGCCAATTTAAAATCATTCAATTAGACAACCCCGCCTGTCGGAACAGGGCACAGCGAGAGACCCGGAGATCAGAGATGTTACGAATATCCGGGGGCAATTCATTTTCCATGAAATTCATCTTATGTTTTCTCAAATCTATCCAATTTTTTAATCTTTTTGTCGTGCGGGTTTGGTTTTTTTTGCAGTTCCATCTCTAATCTCTCCCTCTGCCCCCTTGCCCGATTCACAAAACCAAACTTCCTTATTCTCTGTGTATTTAAACCCTGGCTCAAGGAGTTATGGCCCACCTTGTGTTCTGCCCCAGCTACAGACCCCAAAGAACGCAGCACACACAAAGTCTATACAAAACTTAATTTACTAAAATAACTCTTTTTCAAAACAAAGGCTGTTAATAAACTTTCTTAACAGCCTACAAGAAACCAAAGATAAAGTAATCACAATCTTACTATGGTTGGCAGAAAGCCCAGAAGTAATTTTGCAGAGAATCCAGACGCAAAGGAGAGTGAACTAAAGTTGTTCCCTGGAAATTGCTTCAGTCGGTGTTCCTCCTTAAATAGGCTAAGGGAGTGGCCAATTAGCCCCAAGCCTTACCCTCAAGGAGACCTCCTCCTGAGGAGCCACTCCTGCCTTTTGGCCACTCTGCGCACCCATGCATCGAAAAGAGGCTCCTCCTCTTCATCCTCTTCACCCATGGAAGCTTCTGGAGGTTCTGAAGGCCCTGGCTGAATCCCCGCCTCTGGCACCACATCTTCTCCAGCCTCCTCACTGTCCAACTCGAGCGCCAGCTGCACAAGCTGCTGACGCAGCACCACACCAGCCTCCTCGTTGTCAGAATCAGCTACGATCCGCACAGGCCGCTGACGGGCCACAACACCTTGTGTGGCTAACTCCTCTGCCCTTTGACCCCCTCACCCCTTCCAGGAGCAAATATGGACGGCTGTGGAAACACAACGTCCAGCTGCATCGCTTCCAGGGCGTGCGGGAGGCGCGTCAGCTGGCAAAGGCCTGGCTTCTTTGGAGAGACGCCTGCAGGACCGAGCTGGCGGCACAAACGCTGGTGAGTATAACTTGCACACCTCCTGCGGCCGCGTCTTCGTACCTGCCTGCGGGAATCTGGCTTTAAAAAGTGCCGTCAAGCTTCCAGTCCATAGTAAGCAATGGGGAAGGGACACGCCTCATCGGCAGCACGATGGGAGGAATGGTTTAAGGTTTCGTTTTATTTTATTATCAAATTTGCAGACGATACTATGCTGGCAGGAATAGCTGATGCCCTAGAACAGTGGTGGGTAACCTTTTTCCCGTCGTGTGCCAAAAGCAAGGGGAACACGGGGGGGGGGGGGATCGTGCACATGCATGCCCACACCCATAATTCAATGTGCCGCCGCCACCACCGCGCAACCCTCACTTTTGGCACACGATGGCACAGTGGGCCTGGTAGGCCCGTTTTCCGCCCTCTCCAGGCTCCTGAGCTTGCCAATCAGGAAGGTCGGCAGTTCGGCAGTTCAGATCCCTAGTATAGGTCTCCTGCGTGAGCTTGGATGACCTCCAAGGTCCCTTCCAACTCTGTTGCCGTTACCGTTATTCTCTATCGGTGTCATGCCTCTTCCTGCAGAGATGGCGGAGAGAGGCTCGGTGGAGCTGGAAGATATGGAGAAGACGCTGGTTGCAACTCCAAGTGGCCCAGCGTTTCCACCAAGCCGAAGAGGAACAGTTGCTCAAAACAGTAAGAAGGATGCGTTTTAAGGGGCAAGGGGTTAAATAGCACCCACTTACCCATATCCTGGCCCTTCCCTTTGTTCTGTGGTCGGGTTGGGTCTCTGCCTACCCTGGGACACCTGGGCACAGCTAGTCTAGCGAGGAGAAGGACCAGGGGAGACAGGATAGCAGTCTTCCAATATTTGAAGGGCTGCCATAGAGAGGAGGAGGAAGGGGTTCAAGCTGTTTTCCAAAGCACCCGAAGGCCGGACAAGGAATAACAGATGGAAACTGAACAAGGAAGGATTCAACCTGGAAATAAGGAGGAATTTTCTGACAGTGAAAGCAATCCACCGATGGAACAGAAGCTGCCTTTTGAACTTGCTTTATAAATTATCAGATAATTGTTAAGACAAAACAATCCAAGTCTATACAATCCAATGTCTTACGTATGAGAATATCACATTATCTGTATAAATCAGTATATTCCAATAGGAATTTAGCAGGCTAAACATGTGTACCTATAACAGAACGTATAACAAAATAAAAGGGTTGGAAGGGACCTTGGAGGTCTTCTAGTCCAACCCCCTGTTCAAGCAGTAAACCAGGCTTAATAGCAGTAACTGTGAGAGGGATCCTGGACAACCAGTTAAATATGAGCCAGCAGCAAAAAAAAGCCAATTTAATCCTAACTTGCAGTACAGTGGTCTAAAGCACCCTGTTATTAACACAGCTGCCTGCAATTATTGCAGGTTCGAATCTCACCACGGCTCAAGGTTGACTCAGCCTTCCATCCTTTCTAAGGTAGGTAAATTGAGGACCCAGTTTGTGGGGGCAATAAGCTGACTTCATATAAATATACAAAAGTATGAAGGCTATTGCTTAGCGTATTGTAAGCCGCCCTGAGTCTCCGGAGAAGGGCGGCATATAAATCAAATTAAAACAAAAAAAAAACAAAAAAACAGAGGGATACAATCAAGATCAAGAGAGGTACTAATACCACCCTATAAAGCCTTCGTAAAACCACACCTAGAATCCTGCATCCAGTTTTGGTCACCACACTGCAAAAAAGATGTTGAGACTCTAGAATAAGTGCAGAGAAGAGCAACCAAGAGGATTAGGGGATTGGAGCCTAAAACATACAATGAACGGTTGTAGGAACTGGACATGGCTGGTCTAGGGAAGAGAAGGACCAGGGGAGACATGATAGCAGTCTTCCAATATTTGAGGGGCTGCCACAGAGAGGAGGGGGTCAAGCTGTTTTCCAAAGCACGGAAAGGCTGGACAAAGGCCAGACAAGGAATAATGGATGGAAACTGAACAAGGAGGGATTCAACCTGGAAATAAAGAAGTAAAGTTGCCTTCAGAATTTGGGAGCTTCATCACTGGAAGCTTTCAAAAATAGACTGTACCTAGGAACTGGGCAGGAATTGGGCATGGCTAGTCTAGCGAAGAGAAGGACCAGGGGAGACAGAATAGCAGTCTTCCAATATTTGAGGGGCTGCCACAGAGAGGAGGGGGGGGGCAAGCTATTTTCCAAAGCACCCGGAGGCTGGACAAGGAACGACGGATGGAAACTGAACAAGGAGAGATTCAACCTGGAAACGAGGAGAAATTTCCTGACCGTGAGACCAATCAACCCATGGAAGCCTTCAGAAGTTGTGGGAGCTTCATCCCTGGAGGCTTTCAAGAAGAGACTGGGCTGCCATCGGTCAGAAATGGTGTAGGCGCTGTGATGGCGAACCTATGGCGCGCGTGCCCGAAATGGCACACGGAACCATGTCGCCTGGCACCACACGGCGTCCCCCGTTCCTCTTCCAGGTTTCTGGCATGCATGTGCACGCAATGATTCAGCTGGCCTTTGTGGGTGCGGCAGTGCTGGAAACCGGAAGAGCTGGTGTTCCCTTTTTCCGCTGATTGGCGCATGCACACGCACGGCAGTAACCGGAAAACTTGCATGCCAGTACGGAAGTACCATATCCAGTGCGCGCATGCCCCCTGGGCGGCTCCACTTCCTGGTCGCGGCCCTGATGAGTGCGCGCTACATGCTCCCTTTTGGGCACTTGGTGCACCACGCGCCGTGCCAAACAGGTTCGCCATCACTGGTTCCGGGGTGCATCAACAGAGGGATAGAATCAAGATCAGGTGAAGTGTTGATACCGCTTTATAAGGCCTTGGTAAGGCCACACTTGGAATGCGGCATCCAGTTTTGGTTGCCACGATGTAAAAAGGATGTGGAGACTCTAGAAAGAGTGCAGAGGAGAGCAAGAAAGAGGATGAGGGGACTGGAGGGTGAAACATACAAAGAACGGTTGCAGGAACTGGGGATGTCTAGTTTAATGCAAAGGAGGACTAGGGGAGACATGATAGCAGTGTTCCAGTATATCAGGGGCTGCCCCAAAGAAGAGGGAGTCAAGCTGTTCTCCAAAGCACCTGAGGGCAGGAAAAGAAGCAATGGGTGGAAACTAATCAAGGAGAGAAGCAACTTAGAACTAAGGAGAAATCTCCTGACAGTGAGAACCATTAATCAGTGGAACTACTTGCCTCCAGAAGTAGTGAATGCTCCAATACTGGAAGTTTTTAAGAAGAGGTTTAAGAAGAACCACCATTTGTCTGAAGTGGTGTAGGGTTTCCTGCCTAAGCAGGGGGTTGGACTAGAAGACCTCCAAGGTCCCTTCCAACTCCTATTCTATTCTATTCCATTCCATTCCATTCCATATTTTCTATTCTATTCTATTCTATTCCATTCTATTTTCTATTCTATTCCATTCCAATCCATTCCATTCCATATTTTCTATTCTATTCTATTCTATTCTATTCTATTCTATTCTATTCTATT
>WNWU01000323.1:106206-156911 GCA_012654045.1 Ptyas mucosa
CCCCCCCCCCCCACAAAGCCACGCCCACAGAACCAGAAGTAACAAATTTTACATTTCACCACTGGGGCCACCTTTATGCGGACACCTTTACCTGGATGGGGAATATTCCCGGCACCACGGGGCAGCTGATGCCGATGGCTTGGCAGTCCGTTAAAAATTTGAGGAAAGTTTCTGTCCGGAAAAATAGCTGCGTAATGACGAAATCCGCTCCGGCGGACACTTTTTCCTTGAGGTGTTTCAAGTCATCGATGTAGCTCTCGGCCTCGGGGTGCCCCCCAGGATAACCTTCCAAATAAAAATGAGAAACGGTGAGCTTCAACCTGGCTTCAAAATATCTGTTGTGACCTTGGCTTCCTGAGTCCTTAAAACACACAAGTAGTCCCAAAAACCTCTTTTATTGCAACAGCTCTGAATTACTTTCATTCACAGCCGCGACCTAATTAGTTGCAAAAAATCCTTCCTTTGGGATAATCACCAACCTTTATCTCCATTGACACTCTGCCAAAGACCTAATTGGCAAAGCCACATGGAGTCCAGAATCAAACAGAGATGCCGACTGGAAACAGAATTAACAACGTTGCTTTCCTGCAAACGGCCCACGTGCCTTTGCTCCTCTTTTAAGCCTTATGGGAGGGGCCAATCATCTCCAGGCCTTACCCCTGAGTCGTCCCTTTTGTTTTAACTGTTCGTGCCTCCTGGCAGCTCTGCGCATGCGCGCACTAGGAACAGCCTCCCCCTGTTCCTCTACCTCTCTGCTGTCCAACTCTGGAGGCTCCAGAGTCCGTGCATCACTCTCAGATGACCCTGGCCCCATCTCTGCCTCCGACGCAGAGCCCTCGTCCGGGCCTTCCCCAGCCTCCAGGACTGGCCCATGTTCCTCCCCAGCCTCCTCACTGTCCGACTCTTCTGCCAGCTCCGCAGGCTGCTGGCAGACCACAACAATATACTCCGTGTAATTCATAGTCACGTTGACAGAGAAACTTGTTTTACAGGATTTGATTCGCGTTTCTGGGACCTACCCTTTCTTTTCCTCCACTCGTCCTCCTCCAAATGCAGAAACCTTGGTTTTCTTAGTCTCAAAGCTTCCTCTTTTACCTCAGGTCATCTGGGACCCAGGAGGAATCCAGCAGAAGAAGGGAGGTTTCTGAATTAAACTTCAAAATTTGGGTGAAATGCACGGATCTCTCTCTAGAAACTGGCATACTGAGTGGCCAAGCCACCTGGTTTTCATAGAGAGTTCTAACATACCAGGACACAGACGGAAAGTCGGTGTGTATCACCAGACAGATAAATTTCACCTAATGTCCATAAAAGTGAAACTTGAAAAGTAGAGAAACCTGAATTCATTCTTCGTTGACACAAAGCTAGCTGAGCGAGCTTAGGCCAGCTTCTTTCCCTCAAACCCAAGAAGACCATGGCCAACAAATTATGAAAATGTTGCTCCTAAAATGGCAGAGACCAGGCCAGGCCATTGCCAGGAGTCCAAGATGACCTGAAGAAGGCAGATGGTTAGAAAAGATGGACCGACTCTTGAGGAACCTCTTGAGAAGATCAGGAGAGTTTTGTGTGAAACTCATCTACTCACCCGCCACGCAGATGTCAAAATAATCGTCAAACTCCTGACGGATGTGCTTCACCAGGTCCACCGCGTGGTTGAAGCCCTCCAGTTCTTCTTCCCATTCTTCCCCAACAGGATCTGCGGGAGAAGAAGACCCCCATATTCTTCAGAAAACATGGTCCTTCCTTCCTGTGGAAGGAGAGACCATCTCGTAGTCGTTCCTCACCTCCTCGTAGCGCCATAATATTCTTCAGCCCCAAACGTTTGGCCTTCTGTAGGTGGGCGGTGATGGTTTCCCTGCTCTGGTTGCAACAGGTCATGTGGAGAATGGTCTCTAGCCCGCAGTAGTTGAGGGCGGTGGTGGCCATCATCATGGACGAGGTCTCCTTATCGGAGCCCGGATCGCCAGCCGGATGCCAAGTGACGTCGATGAAAAGGGGGCCGCCTGCCCCCATGCGGTCGAACCTGTAAGAAACAAAAGAAATTGGCCATCCTCATCTGGTAGATGTCTATGGAGATTCTCCGTCATCCAGGTCACGGTTGTCCCAAAGGTGCTTTTTTCAAGAGGCAACTGGACTTTCTGGTTTTTCTTTGAAGACATTTCGCTTCTCGTCCAAGAAGCTTCTTCAGCTCTGACTGGAAGGTGGGGAATGGAAGGATTTATACTCCTTGCAGACAGTTGGACATTTGGGGAAACAAAACAACCACTTCACAAACACATGGCTCAACATAGGAGAACAAACCCATCAGGACCAGACTCAGCAATCCGCATTTAAAAGACAAAAGCCGCTCTTTTGAAGACAGCAAAGGCCACATTTTGGACAGAGAGGACCACCGGTTTGAAAGAGGGGTCAGAGAGGCCATCTATGTCCAAGTTGAACAGCCCTCTCTCAACAGAAGGAGAGGGACACAATATGGAGTTCCAGGTGAGTTACGTTTAGCCTGATTCCCCTTATCTTAATGGCTCTACTTAAGTATTTCTATTGTCAGCTCTGTTAGCAGGGCTGCTCTGTGTTTTCCTTTCAGCTGGTGCTTCTTGCTTTTCTTAAAGTGGAAAGGGCTTGAATCTTTTGGTACTGTTTTCTGAGGTTTCTGGTGCTATGAGGGCCTGGCACAGTCCCCCTGTGGTACGCTTCCCACAAGATGCTTGGCAACTGACTCATATTTATGACAGGTGCAGTCATAAATATATACATAAAAGTCAACGAGGAAGCCAAATTCACTTAACCATTGTGCTTCTAATTTAACAACTGTGCCAATTCCCTTAACAACTTTGGCAAGAAAGCTTCTAAAATGGGGCGAAACTCACTTAACAACGGTCTCGCTTAGCCACAGACATGTTGGACTCCATTGTGGTCGTAAGTTGACAACTACCTGTATCGGAAAGATAATGCTAGGGCAATTGTGTTCCCTTCACCCACATTCAAGGTTTATTGGTTTGAGTCAACCCAGATTCAAGGTTTATTGGGTTGAGTCAACCAAGCGCCCATGGAAGTGGAGGAGATCCATCATCTCAGGATTTTAAATGAATCCACAGATACTTTCGAGACCATCAGCTGTTGGCATTGCAATAACAGCCCTTAGACTTACATACTGCTTCACAGTGCTTCACAGCTGTTTACAGAGTCAGCCTCTTGCCCCCAAGAATCTGGGTCCTCATTTTACCGACCTCGGAAGGATGGAAGGCTGAGTCAACCTTGAGCCTGGTGAGATTCACACTGCCAAATTGCAGGCAGCTGAAGTAGCCCTGCGGTACTGCACTCTAACCACTTGCGCCACCGCGGCTCTTAATAATCAACGTTTGAGCTTCCGTGACCTCCTGCTTCTTCACCTGGAGATGAGATTCACGGCTCCGTTGGCCGTCCGGGGAGGAAAGAACTCCAGGGAAAACCACTTGTCCCCGGATTCCTGACGACGACGCATTTTTTCCCGCAGGCGCTCGTGACGCTCCGTGTCCAGGACGGGAGTGGAACACCGGGAGCTGTTCTGGGAGCTCTCCCCGCTGCTGCTGCTGTTGCCGCCATCGGATCGGGTGACGCCGAGGCCGTTACTCACCGGAGGAAACTCGCCGTGGGACTCGTTGACCATGATGAAGGCCCTGGAGAAACAAGAAGATAACAATCGTGCTTGGCTCGCATTCGGCGTGGAAATCTATTTCTTTCTACAGGGTGGTCCTCTACTTACGACCACAATTGAGCCCCAAAATTTCTGTTGCTAAGCGAGACCGTTGTTAAGTGAGTGTTTCTTCAATTTGCGACCTTTCTTGCCACAGTTAAGTGAATCACTGCACTTACAGTAGTCCTCGACTTACGACGGCTCATTTACTGACCGTTCAAACTTACAATGGCGCTGAAAAAAAAGTGACTTATGACCATTTTCCACACTTACAACCCCATTTATGACTGATTGGCTCGTATTTATGACGTTGCAGTGTCCGTGGGGGGGTCACGTCATCCTCTTTTGCGACCTTCGGATAAGCAACGTCAAATGGGGAAGCCAGATTTGCTTAACAACCGGGTTACGAAATTAACAACTGCAATGACTCACTTAATGACTGTGGCAAGAAAGGTTGCAAAACGGGGGCAAAATTCACTTAAGGAATACCTTACTTAGCAACATAAATTTGGGGCTCAATTGTGGTCGTACCTACAGGACTACCTGCATTAAATTCATAACACGGTTGTTAAGTGAATCTAGCTTCCTTGTTGACTTTGCTTGTCAGGAGGTCGCAAAAGGGGATCCCAGGAACAGACACTGCGACCGTCATAAATACGAGCCAATTGCCAATAACGTCTGAATTTTGATTATGCGACTTTGAGGATGCCACGAGGATGGCCGAGTCCTTTTTTTTCAGAGCCGTCACTAAACGAATGGTTGTCTGCATTTCATCTGAACTCAAATCTAATCTAGATTTTCATCTGCATTCAATTTATAAATGTAAGAGACTCCAGGTGGCTTAATAACTTCTCCCATGCCTTCATCCAAGCAGGATTTTCTTAGCTAGCGGTTTGCAAGAGCCAGTGAGAATTTTTTTTACTCTAAAAAAACCACAGGAAATCTTTTTTAAAAAGCGATTTGCAACCGAATGGGCAGGCACAACTTCTCCGTGACCCAGTGAAGGAAGGCATGGGGGGGGGGGGGGGGGAAGGCAGCCCTAATTTTGCAGATCAGGAGAGGCAAATGATTCTGCAAAGGATCAACTGATTATCATCAGTTGATCCTTTTATAAGCCTGATTATAATCAGCCCCAAATCCATGATCAATCCCCCAGCTGCAAGCCAGCAGCAGAACAAAAGTAAAAACAGGGGAAGAGAGAAGGGGGGGGGGGTGGATGTATGTTTGCATCCCAAACAGCAAAAGGCAGGAAGGAGCAGGAAAAAAATTAAGGAATTTCAGCCACCGTGCCCATTTTACGTTTCCGTCCTGATCTCAGCTCAGCCGCTGCGCTGAGACCAGCCTTGCAAAATTTTGCAGAGCCCCCAGTTTCTTCCCCAGTGGGGAAGGGGGGACCACACGGCTAGTTTTTCAGGATCCCATCAGAGGAGGAAGTCAAGGGAAGGGATGCAGAGAGAGAGAGAGAGTGATCCTAAGCATTCACTCACCTGGTGTTGGCGTTGTCCCTCTGGGTAATTTTCCACCGGGGTCTGGACCCTCCCTCTGGTTTGATTGACCGATTCAGGCCTTCCAGTTTGCTAATTTCTTTTTGTGGGGGGCCCTCACGGGCCACGTTCACCCCAACATTTACTCAGTGAATTGGATCCATCCAGCCCATACTGCTGGATCTGACCTCCCCGCCAAAGGTCTGGAGAAATGCAAAGCGGCCAATTGCCCCTAAGAGATTCACACCTTGTCCGTTGGTGTCACAATATCCCTCGCAAAGGAAGCAACCTGCAGGCACCCTCTTATCAAAAAACCCAGGTCCCCGCCAATCGGCGCCCGGCTTTTCTACCAATGGGGGAGCTGAGTTTTCCCAGAGAAAAGCCCACCCACTCACCTCCTTGTTTGCTCAGCAAGGAAAAGCGGCTTTGCAAAGCTTATCTTGAGGGCGAGATTATCGCTCGGGCACAGAAACAAACAGGAAAACCGGATTCCCAAACATGCATTTTAAAAATAAAATAATATTGACACGGGAGAAATGGGCATGAATGGTTTAGAGGAGAGGGCTAAAAAGGCACGGAAAGAGTAAATGAGGAAGATAGAGGAGTTGAAATGCAGG
The DNA here is from genome assembly GCA_012654045.1 of Ptyas mucosa. Classification (NCBI taxonomy): domain Eukaryota; kingdom Metazoa; phylum Chordata; class Lepidosauria; order Squamata; family Colubridae; genus Ptyas; species Ptyas mucosa. Next base: position 111,981 of record WNWU01000323.1, read on the forward strand.
AACCTACGAGTGGAAATGGAACGGACGCAGAATGTATGATCACTATTGAGTACACCGTTATCTGTATGTGTATAAATCAATATAGGAATTGGATGTTATAAATGGCCAATTGAAATAAGGGAGAAAAATGGATAGGTAAGAAGCGTTGACTAAGGCGAAATTGTTGAAAAGAAGAAAATTGTAAACATGTCTTTTTTAATAAAAAAAAAAGAAACGTTTCATAAACATTTCTGTTAATTGAATTTCTGTTGATTGAATTTCTGTTTGATAAAAAGTGTTTAAAATAATTATTTAAAATTCTTTTAAAATAAATCCATAAAATAAAATATAAGGACGGTAACTCACCTTACAAGGGGAGTTTTTTCAGCCAGCTCCATCGGACCAGTCCAAAGTTTTGGCTCCCGCAAATCCCAATGGGGGAAAAAAAAAAAGCGGGAAGTTTGCGTCTGTCAAATCTCCTTAAATTCCTTTTTCACAGCAGGCATGGTGGAGGGGATGGATTTTTCCTGGCCTTTACTGTAATAATAATAATAATAATAATAATAATAATAATAATCATAATCATAATCATAATAATAGAAATTATTACAATCTTATTGATAAAAGATTCTTAAACTCTTTCTATAGAGATGGTTCTCGATTTACGACCACAACGGAGCCCAAAATTTATGTTTTAAGTGAGACGTTTGTTAAGTGGTTTAGGGGTGGGGAATTGTGCTGGGGGGGGGTGTTTGGGGATTGTTATGTGTGTTAGATAATTAGGTCTTAAGTGAATTTCGTTGTATGGGTATACTGCATTGGTGGGTTCCTCACGGTTCAGCCCGGTTCCACCGAGCCGGTAGCGGTGACGATATGACATCACCGAACCGGTTCTCCCCGCACCACCTCCCGTGTTATTCTTACCTTTTATTTGGCCCCACCCCCAATCTATTGCTGACTCCTGAGTCCCAGCTGATGGGCTATAAGGAAAAAAAACTGTTTAAACTGTTGCCGCGAGGCTTCAGAGGGCCGCCCTACAGCTGATCAGTGGTAAAAGGCAGTTTGGTGGTAGACAGGTGCCTCCAAAAACAAATGAGTAGACCGGTGCCTGCAAAAATAAATGAGTAGACCGGTGCCTGCAAAAATAAATGGGTAGCCCAGTGCCTGCAAAAATACATGGGTAGACCAGTGCCTGCAAAAAAAAATGGGTAGACCGATACAGCTCTGCAAGCAGTTAAAAGCCTGGTAGACCAGTACCTCTGCTAAATCCTAAACCATCAAGCCACGCCCACAAAATAAGCCACACCCACAGAACAGGTAGTAAAAAAATTTTAGAACCCACCTCTGATATACTGTGTATACACGTCCAATGACAATAAAGTTATAATTATTATTATGAGTTTTGCCCCACAAATATGCTGCCTTTTTTTTTTTTAATATTTCCCAAAATATTTCATTCTACAGGGGAGGGGGAGCTTCCCATAGCTTCATCCCCCCCCCCCGCCCTCCCTGGGAAAAAAAAACTCTGGAAACTTGAGCCACAAAATAATAAAATCTTGCAAAGTACAAGGTAAGTTCCCCCAGGTTGCGTTCCAATCTCTTCCCCTTTTATTTGGGTCTCCTGCTTGGGGCGGGGGCGGACTAGATGACCTCCAAGGTCCCTTCCAACTCTGTTTTAATTCTGTCAATTTATTCCGATTTTATATTGAAGCCGAAGTGACTCGGGGCGACTCACAGATCCGAACCACAAAGGCAACGTCGTGTCAATAAAATTATAAAAACCAGTCAAGGCAATAAACCTTTGGCTGAGATTCACCCGTAAAGTCTTGCACAGGTAGTCCTCGACTTACGACCACAATGGAGCCCGACATTTATGTTGTTAAACGACACGTTTGTTAAGTGAGTTTTGCCCCATTTTACAACCACAGTGGTTAAGTTAAAGTGACAAGGTTGTTAAGGGAACCCGGCTTCCCCATTGAGTTCAACTGTCGGAAGGTCGCAATGGGGGATCAAAATTGGTCATAACTTACTTTTTTTTTTTTGCAGGGCTGTGATAACTTGCGAATGGTCACTAAATGAACTGTCGTACGTTGAGGACAACCTGGACTACTTTAGGCCGTGGCAAAATTGCGGGGGGGAAAATAAAATGTATTGGATGCAGAATCTTTCCCCTTGGGGGGAGATTTGTTATGGTCCCTTGGGGTCATTCTTAATTCTAATGGTTTAGGGCCATGATGGCGAACCTATGGCACGGGTGCCGCAGGTGGCACACGGAGCCATATCAGTGGGCACGTGAGCGTTGCCATAGCTCAGCTCCAGCGCGCATGCGTGCGCCGGCCAGCTGATTTTTGGGCCTTCCGGTCCGCCTCGGAAGTTGGGAAATGGGCTGTTTCCGGCCTCTGGAGGGCCTCCGGGGGGGTGGGGAAGGCCGTTTTCGTCCTCCCCAGGTTTCTAGGAAGCCTCTGGAGCCTGGGGAGGGTGAAAAATGGGCCTACCGGGCCCACTGTGACATTGCGTGTTAAAAGCGGCGGGGAGGCACGGGGGCGGGGTGCATTGAATTATGGGTGTGAGCACGCACGTGGGCGACTTCCCCGTGCTCCCCCCACTTTTGGCACACGACGGCAAAAAGGTTAGCCATCACTGGTTTAGGGGCTGGGTCAAAGACCCCCTCTCCCCCGGCCACAGTGTTTATTCCTGTACAAGGGAAGATTAGTCCAAACGCCTTTAACCACTACACCTCACTGCTCGTTCCTGTTAATGATTACAATTGCCATTAATCTGGCCTGGTTAAAACGGTGAGTAGCGAGGATGGGACATGTAGTTAGTGGCGTTGGGAACTTGGCAAGTCCTCCGGGGATGGCATTTTGCATGACAGCAGGAAAGAAAAGTGGGAGCCTCAAAATTGGAGGTCACCCCCCCTCCCCAGATCTGTCCCCCCTGCCCTTCATTTCTCAGCCCAACCCATATAAGGGGGCAAAAATCTGGTGCCTATTTATAAACCTGGAGGTTTTATTTATTTAATTAATGCAAGGAAATGTTTTCTTTTAGGGTGGGGCAAAAGAAATAATCTTTTTGCAATTCTTATCCAGGTTTTTTTTTTTCCCCCTTCCTTCCTTCCTGGGGAGAGAGGGGAAATTGTACCAGGGTCTGAATCCCTGGAGGAAAACTGCAAACGTTTGCAAGGGGGAAAAAGAAAATAATCGCACGCTTCTCTCCAGCCTTCGATTCATACATTCGCATGCAAAACGGGACCATCATTCATTGAAATATTAGGCGTTAATTGTATCCTTACGATTTATATTGATATTGTTTCCTGATCGCTTATTTGTTCCCTATGACTATCATTGAGTGTTGCACCTTATGATTCTCGATGAACGTATCTTTTCTTTTATGTACACTGGGAGCTGATGCCCCAAGACAAATTCCTTGTGTGTCCAATCACACTTGCTTAGTAAAGAATTCAATTCAAAATTCAATTCATTAAATTTCCCCAGGATGGGGATGGGAATGTGCAGCGGGAGAAAGAGATCTGGCATTATTATTATTATTATTTATTTATTTATTTATTTATTTTATTGATTAAACATGAAACTGTCAACTGAACTTATTATCTATTTTACTCATTAAACATGAAACTCAGTCAACTGTTATTATTTATTTTATTGATTAAACATGAAACTCAATCAACTGAAATTATTACTACTATCTATTTTACTCATTAAACATGAAACTCAGTCAATTGAACTTATTATTATCTATTTCATTCATTAAACATGAAACTCGGTCAACTGAACTTATTATTATTATTATTTATTTTATTGATTAAACATGAAACTCAGTCAACTGAATTTATTATTATTATTATTATCTATTTTATTGATTAAACATGAAACTCAATCAACCGAACTTATTATTTTATTTATTAAACATAAAACTCAGTCAACTGAAATAATAAATAATAATATTAATAAATAATAATAAATATTTTATTATTATTATTATTATTATTATTATTATTATTATTATTTAAAATGCATTATTTTGTGGCCGCTGGAAAAATTGCTTTTGGACTCCCCTCGCCCCATTCTAGACCCAGATATATATATAAAAAAGAAAGGAACGCTTGCTTTCCCCCCCCCACCATTTCTTAATGGTTTCTTCTACCCTTCCCTTGCCAGTCGCTTAGACAGTCGCCTTCTTCTCCCCGACCCCCCCCCCCCGTCCGGACAGATGGAACGCTCCGCGGGTGCGCGCGCGCCCCCACTCACCTTCCTCGCGGCGCCCCCTCCCTCACGCGCATAGTTGCGGGGCTCGCGCCAGCGTCGTCACCGAAGAAAGAGAGGAGAGAGAGAGAGAGACGGAGAGCGCATGCGTAGCAGCCCTCCGGCTATCCCTCGTGGCCGCCTGGTTTAAATCTCCGCGTCTAAATACAATGGCAAAGCCACGCCCCTTCGGGGCCACAGCCACGCCCTTTCTGCGATCTGGCCCGATACCCGCTTCCAAGATGGCAGCGCTGACGTCATTTTACCCTTTCTTTTTTTAAAAAAACACCAGACGTCTGTCATTCGTGGTTGTTATTGTTGGCACGTGGTTGCCTGGTTAACCACAAATCTGGGACGGTTTATTTTTCTTCCTCCCCCTACTTTGCATCCTTGCTTGATAAGCAAGGAGCCCAGAATTTAATCCAAATCATTTTAATTCCTTATCTGCCTTAATTTTGGAGCACAAATGCACCAAGACAAATTCCTTGTGTGTCCAATCACACTTGGCCAATAAAAAAAATCTATTCTATTCTATTCTATTCTATTCTATTCTATTCTATTCTATTCTAAATGATTCTTTGTTCACTTCAGCCACCACGGCAGCAAATTCCCAGTTTGCAAAGAAAGCACCCCCCCCCTCCCAAGTGGTTTTAAATGCACACCCTGCATATTGAAGGAGCATAGTGTTCAAACCAATATTTACTGTCTGCTTCTGATATACTGCTATAAATCATTTACTAGGAATTCAGCTTTATTATTGGCTTCTTATTAAATTAGTTGTTAGCAACTAATTCTAGCTTAGTAAATTGTAACCTTAATACTGGTTGGCACTGGTGCAAATTTTGTTATCCTGCTTCTGTCTCTTGCTCCTATTCGTGGCTTCAAAGCTAGGCACATCCTTGAAAATATAGAAGAAACCGTTACCCAGGAATATCAGGCCCCATAGATAAAGGAATCCGGATAGGGAGTTTTCCTGCCTCATAGATTCTGAATCCTGAAAGCATTCTGCTGGAATAATCCATAGATAAGGTGAACAGAGACAGAGGCCTCAACAAAGAACCCTTTAAACTTTGTATAAATTTTGTTTCTATCAGTGTAAAATATATAATACTCTGAGCCACACTCGCAGGGGTATGGGTATTACCTTATATGCATTTTATCTGTAAGTTTTGGATGTAGTTTGTCTATAAGTTTTGGAAGGCACAGAAGAGGCTGTACTTCCTGAGAATGCTCAGAAAGATCAATCTATCTCAGCATCTACTTCTGTCCTACTATCGCAGCACCATTGAGAGCGTCCTGACAGATGGCATTCTCGCATGGTATGGGAGCAGCTCTGTAGCGGACAAAAAAATGCTCTACAGAGAATCATTAAAACTGCCCAGAATATCATCAGACTCCAGCTTCCAACATCTGGACGACATCTTTGAATCTCGCTGTTTGAGGAAGTTGCGCAACATTCTCAGAGACTCTTCCCGTCCTGCTTACAATCTTTTTTTTTTTAATTTGATTTCTACAAAAAGATTTATACAATCTTTTTGGACTGTTGCCTTCTGGCAGAAGATACAGAACAATTCAAACTCGGACCACACGTTTTCTGAATAGTTTTTATCCCAGAGCTATAATTGCACTCAACAATGAACTCAAGGGCCACCATCGGTGAGCTGTTGGACAGCATGACTTGGTCTGTTGTGTGGATGTTTGGGTGGTTTAAGGGCGGGGAATTGTGGTAGGTGGGAGTGGTGTTTGGGGATTGTTATGTGTGTTGGATCTGGTCTTTGGGTGTTAAGTGAATTTCGTTGTATGGGTATGCTGTGTATAGACATACAATGACAGTAAAGTTATTATTATATAGTTTTGATACCCAGCCCTTTTACTTTGGCCATAAATAAAAAAGCTGTTATTTTTATTTTGCAAGCCTCGTCTTGAGTCTCACTCTCTTTGGCATCTCAGTGGCTCGGGGAAATGTCTGGGACATTACAATATAAAACGGTTACAAGAGAGCTAAAAATAAAAGGCTTGTGGCTTGAAACCAGGCAACCGCAGCCCGCAAGAACATCATAATAATAGTTCAGGTCACTGATTAACCAGATAAGGCAGGTTTGTTGCTCTTTAATGTGCCATAAACTTTCAGTGGTTGTGACATCCGGAGTCTGGCTGGAAGTGTACACAGGCCCTGCCTGTCTGAAAACCTTTGGCCTATTTTCCGTAGCAATCCAGATATTGCAGATTGGTGGAGAGGAATATCTTTGAATGGGGGTGTTTGGAAAGGTTTAAAAAAAAGTCACAGGAGAGAGAGCTTGCCTGCTTTAAGGTGTTGGAAGAAATGTCCATCTGGGTCCAGTTCCAAATGGGGAGAAAGACACTGGAAATATGGTGGCTGAGTGGAAAGATGGTTTTTAATGGTCGACAGGACCACATGGTTTGAGGTCCTGGGCAAAAAACCACATAGGTGAGAGAAAGAGAGAGAGAGACATTTATACCCTTTGTTGGGATTTGATTCTGAGGTTGTCAGACTCCCATGGGGCCATGCAGGGGTAACTTTGTAGGTTGTCTGTGTCCTAGGCTTGGTTGACTCTTGCTGGGTGATGATGTAATGAAGGGGCTTTGGGCGATTCCTACTCTGGCTCTGCCTGAAAGAGGTAGATCTTTGTTATGTAGAATAGACTGGCCCAGGCTTTAATGGCCCATTGACGACGATGGGGGGGAGGCTGAGTTTCTGCCTCCCTTTTAGGGGAAATATTCTGCCCTTTTAATATTTCCTAAAATATCTCATTTTCCTAGGAGAGGGGTGGGTGCTAACTTCCTACACAGGGAAAGCAGCAAAAACAGCCAAATGCATGTTTCTCAAGGTTGAATTAAAGCTTTGTTTTATTTTTTATTTATTTATTGTGACATTGTACCATAGAGATGTAGGTGGTTGGTTTCGATTGAAAAAAAGATATTGCTGAAACCCCTCCTCTTCGTCAGTGCTTATAATAATAAAGGTTTAATTTTCCCACAAAGGTCACCACAGAACATCTCTTTCATTTCCTTGGGTTTTTAAAAAAAAAAAAAAACTTCATTTTTTATTTTATTCAGAAGGTTCAAATACAAGGCTTAGAATCACTTTATTGTCACTTTGAATGTACGCTAATCGGCATGCCTTAAAATGAAATTTCCTTGCATACAGGTCTCAAAGGGAGCTCTTGCCTCCAATATACTACATGAACATGATAAAATAATTAAATAAATACAAAATTACACATATACCCACCTGTATTTCCAGACGCAAGATTCGTTTTTCTCGCCATGTGCATGTATACATCCAAACTAGTGTAGGAAGTAAGCACCCACCTCTTTCCTGGAAGAATGAAATATTTTAGGAAATATTAAAAAGGCAGAATATTATGTTTCCCTGGGTAAGAAATGGAGAAGCATGTTTTAAGGATGAAGCAGCTCCCATCTTCCTGCCCCCAGCCTTTGTCAAGGGGCCAGAGGCAGAAACTCAATTTTTGTCAATGTGTCATCATTTGCAACACAATAGGACCCATCTATGACAGAAACTCACCACATGGCACCTGGGAAGATTACATCAGCCAGCAAAGTTAGCTAAGACCCCTACCCCCTGGGAGTCTGACAACCAATCAGGATACTCTTTCGGGGCCCCAGGAAATTTAAAGCCAGAGAGAGCATAAAAACCCGGGGACTCACGTATCTCGCCTCTTTTTCTGTTCAGGAACTCAAGCCATGTGATCCTGTCCACCATTAAACCATCTTTCCAAGCAGTCTCCATGTTTCCAGTGTCTTTTTCCCCACTTGGAGCAGAACCCAGAAGGATATTTCTTCCTACAATACTACATGAACATGATAAAATAATTAAATAAATACAAAATTACACATATACCCACCTATATTGCAAGATTCATTTTTCTTGCCATGTACATGTATACATGCGAACTAGACTGTTGTTTCTCTGTGTCATGTTGTTGCAGAAAAATAAAAGAGATGAATTTCGAAATCAAGAGAAACTTTATTTTGGGCCAAAAATTAATTAATTAATTAATCTGTTAGGTTCTGAACAATGACATTGTTTAAGACATGTGTTCTTATAGTTTTCTAAAGTAACAAAACAGGAAATATGTGAAATCTGCCTCTTTAGCTAGGCCTCCTCCCCTTATTGCTTAGGCAGGAAAGCTGATTCATGTGATTTAGTTCTGCAAGAGAATTTAGCTAACTTTGTGGTTTGACTTTTTGAACCCAGCAACTGCCTCTTACAATAAGTCAAGGGGCCTTTCAGTGATCATTCAGGCTAACCCCGTATTATTTCACTCTTATATCCAATTTCACTTTACGTCCTACTTTATTATTATGTGGGTACATGCATAATTTTATATTTATTTACTTATTTGGTCATGTTTATATAGCATATATTGGAGGTGGTGACCCTTTGAGAGCTGCAGGCAACGAAATTTCATTTTTTAAAAATATACAAATACAAATTTCTTTACAAAATAGAAAGAATAGAAAAGAAGAAAAAAAATTAACAGGCAAGAACAAAAAAATGTGAATTAAAAAGGACAAAAAACAAAATATATTGTTTTTTAGAATAGAATAGAATTTGTTATTGGCCAAGTGTGATTGGACACACAAGGAATTTGTTCTTTGGTGCATACGCTCTCAGCGCACATAAAAAGAAAAGATTGTTGCAATTGATTTGTCAATGCTCATCTAGGGGTGATAATATGTCTTTTTGACTTTTTGTCCATTTTGTTAGTTTTGAGGGGTTTTTTTACGATCTCTCTGAATTTTCTCTTGGGAAAAGCAACAATGCTTTGGGATAATATATAAACCCAAGGACCAGTTCTTTGAGAGAGAAAAAAATATCAATAGGGACATATCACTGCTGCTATTATTATTTATTTAAATGTATTGTTCTCCCAACTCCCTATAAGAAATTCTGATACTAATCATAGATTTTCTTTTAAGAAAAATCCTCTATGGTTATTCTTGAGGAAGGCTCCTATACCCGGGGTGGACAAATGTGTCTCTTTTACAACCTGTGGACCTCAACTCCCAGAATTCCTCAGACAGCCAAGCTGTCTCAGGAATTCTGGGAGTTGAAGTCCACAGGTTGTAAAAGACCCACATTTGCCCACCCCTGTCCTATACGCAGCTCTTCTCTCCCCCCCACCCCGTTCCTAGCTCTACAGCTCCACTTCCTGTTTCAAGGCCCACTTTCAAGATGGCCGAACGAACAACTTCCGCCCTGAAGTCGCCGTCTCCAATGAGCGGAAAGCTTTCTTAAAGGAACGCCTACCTTTTTCCGCTTTTCTGCGCCGGCTCCGAGGGTGGTGGTGGCGTCTTTCCGAGAGGCGCATGCGCGAAGGCGGGCTGCTTTTTGGGGGGCACCAGAGTGGGCTCCTTGAGGGGCGACGATGGCGGCGGGGTGCCGGGGGGGCTGTTGCGGGTGCTGCTGCTGCTGCTGTGGGGAAACAGAGAGCCGCACTCCGGAAGAACTGGTGAGGGGTGGGCTAGGAGGGGCTTTCCTAGTTGGACCCCCCCTTTTTTTCAGCAGATATGGGGGTGGGGTATTATATTTGCATATGCAAATTAGGCTGGGTCTGGTAGCACTTTTTTTTTTGCTGTTACCTCATGGCAAAAGCGAATAGGGCACCTCTGAGCATGTACAGAGTTCCTTGTGGAACCCAAGAGGTTGCACATTCAAAATGTGCTGAGGGTTTTGGAAGGGGGGGGAGGAGAAACACACACACACACACACACACACACACACACATATACACACACACACACATGTATATGTATGTGTGTATATAGATAGATAGATAGATAGATATAGATAGAAAAGAAACAGAAATTATTATTTATGAGAATATTAACGCGCAAGAAAACGACGGAAATAAAAGCCAACCAAAACGTGAAATTAAAAACAGGAGTCTTTTAAGTATTGTTTCATTTGCAAAGGCAACGACTTCAGCATGCCTTGGATTTCCAAGGCACTTCATGCAAAATCTCGCTTTTTAGGTGGTTTTTTTCCCCCCCTGGATGTTGGTTATGAATATTTATTTTATTTGTTTGTCAAACAAGTACAAGATAACAAGTATAGGTATGAACATAAGCATGAACAAAGGAAGTAAATATACCTGGTTTGCCTTTATCGTACTGATCTGTTATTTATTTCTTTTATTTTGCAGACCATCCTTGGAGAGACGGAGGATGAAGACGATGAAATTCTGCCTCGTAAAGACTATGAGGTGAAGTGCCTCAAAAAAGAGCTTTATTTGTTAGAAAGAGCCATGAAGCATTGCAGAAAAAAAGAAGAGAGATTTTGCTGGGAGTTTCTGCATCTCTCTTAAAAGACTGAAAATAAAATTAAGAGTAGTTGCCCAAAAACGGGACGTGCATGGCTCAGTGGCTAAGACGCTGAGCTTGTCGATCAGAAAAGTCGGCAGTTCAGCGGTTCGAATCCCTAGTGCCGCGTAACGGGGTGAGCTCCCGTTGCTTGTCCCAGCTTCTGCCAACCTAGCAGTTCGAAAGCACGTTAAAAAAAATGCAAGTAGAAAAATAGGGACCACCTTCGGTGGGAAGGGAACAGAGTTCCGTGCCCCTTTGGCATTGAGTCATGCCGGCTGCATGATCACGGAGACGTCTTTGGACAGCGCTGGCTCTTCGGCTTTGAAACGGAGATGAGCACCGCCCCCTAGAGTCGGGAACGGCTAGCACATATGTGTGAGGGGAACCTTTACCTCGTTGCCCAAAGCCATTTGATTCCCGAGTAGGTCTCTTCTAAATGAGCCTTTTTTGGCCAAACTCTTCGACTTCAATCGATGTTGGGAAACTAAGCGAGGTCAGAGTTGAGTATCCTTGCAAGGAGACCACAAAGAAACCCCCGGGAATGTAGGCAGGACAGGCGGGTCAAAACAACACAGCCTGAAAGAATGATAAATTTCTTTTGTACAGCTCGAAAGAAAATGGCTTGGACAAGTAGGTTTAGTCACTGTTAAAGTGATTTTAAATGTGGCGTTTTCAGTTACTCCGCAGAGGGTGGCTTTCTTTACTTAGCAGCCAACTTCTTGCAGCACTCAAAATTAGGGTTGATGAATTACGTTTCAACTACTGTGTTTTCCTGAAAATAAGACCCTGTCTTATATTTTTTTGAACCCTGAAGTAAGCGCTTGGCCTTATTGCCATGCGCTCAAAAGCCCCATTGGGCTTATTATCAGGGGATGTCTTATTTTGGAAGAAACAGGGTAGTTTTTCATAGGATTATGGATTTATTTATTTAGCGTATGGCAAATACACGGACTTATAGTAGTTCAAAGGAGCCTGGTGGCTCAGCAGACTAAAGCAGTGTTATTAACTGTTATTAACATCAGCTGTCTGCAATTACTGTAAGTTTGAATCTCACCAGGCTCAAGGTTGACTCAGCCTTCCATCCTTTCTAAGGTCGGTAAAATGAGGACCCAGTTTGTGGGGGCAATAAACTGACTTTGTATAAATATACAAAAGTATGAAGGCTATTGCTTTAACGCATTGTAAGCCGCCCTGAGTCTCCGGAGAAGGGCGGCATATAAATCAAATTTTTTAAAAAAATGTTCATGTCCAGTCTACCCAGCCGTTCATGACAGGGTGATGTATGTTGAAAAAAACCAGACATTGGGCCGGTGTAAACTCCTGATGGACATTCGGAAACAATGCAGTGGATATTTTGAGGATTATGGAGTTTGACATACAGTCCTCGATTTACGACGTCAAGTAATCGAGCCCCTAATTTTTGTTGTTCAGCGAAACGTTTGTTAAGTGATTTTTGCTCCATTTTGCGACCTTCCTTGCCCCGGTTGTTAAATGAACCACTTTCCGTTATTAAGTGAATCTGGTTTTCCCGTTGACTTTGCTTGTCAGAAGGTTGCAAATTGGGATCATGTTGCCCCGGGATACTGCACCTGTCATAAATATGAGTCAGTTGCCCAGCGTCTGAATTTTTTATCCCTTGAACGTGGCAATGCTGCAACGGTCGTAAGTGTGAAAAACGGCCCCTAAGTGACTTTTTTCAGTGCCGTTGTGATTTTGAACGGTCACTAAACGAACCGTTGTAAGTCGGGGACTACCTGTAGTGTGAGGTGTGGATCCAGCTATGGCATGAAAGGGCTTTTGCTTAGAGTTGACTATAGCCAGCCGGTCAGCCTTTCTGAAAATATTGGCATTTTGTTTTTCCTTTCCAGAGTTTGGATTATGATCGGTGCCTCAATGAACCGTATTTGGAAGTCCTAGAAAGCCTCGATAACAAGGTAAGACGTAACGGGAGACTCGATCGCGGTGGGTTTAGTAAATCAAATTGTGAAAGGGGGCTTGCGTTCCTGGGAATAGAGGAATATTTGAATTTGCTTCAAAGCGTATTAATGTTACTGTCAGGCAGGGGTGAAATGCTCCCGGTTCGGACCGGATCACACGATCCAGTAGCGATGTCAGCGGGCGGTTCGGAGAACCGGTAGCAAAAGTCCCTGCCCGACCCCATGCCCAGCTGAGCCGCGTAATCATCAGAGGCTATTTTTTATTATTTTTAAAAGCATTTTTCCTACAACCTCTTCGGCTGAAAAAATGCTTTTAAAAGTATAAAAAAAAAGCCTCTGATGATCGTGCGGCTCAGCTGGGATTGTCAGAGGCTTTTAAAAGCATTTTTTCTACAGCCTCTTCGACAGAAAAAAATGCTTTTAAAAGCCTCTGAAGGCAGAGGCTTTTTTTTTCTTTTAAAAGCCTCTGATGATCCCAGCTGAGTTGCCTGATCGGCAGAGGCTTTTAAAAGCATTTTTTTTTCAACAACCTCTTGGGCCAAAGAGGTTGTAGAAAAAATGTTTTTAAAAGTTTTAAAAAAAAAAAGTTGGCCACGCCCACCCAGTCACATTACACCCCACCACCACCAATCCACGCCCACAGAACCGGTAGTAACAAATTTTCCATTTCACCACTGCTGTCAGGTCTGGAAGCCATCTGCAAGCCTGCCGCAATTAGTGCTGTGGGAAACTGGGAGGGGGGATTGTATGGAGCTGGGGAGATATGTAGTCAAAATAACATTCCTTTCTCCAAGAGTCAAGGCCACTTTGCCCTGTATCTGGAGGGGTGTGACTGGGAAGCATCTCCAGTTGGGACGGTGCATTGATTGGACCGTGTGATGGACATGTGGGTGCTGGAGCAGGGACCTGGACTTTCCTTTGGGTGGGGAAAACCTGGAAGCTTTCAGATTTGGGTTTTCCCAGATGTGCCAGTACGACAGCTCTAATAAAATGGAACTTTGAGGAATGCCTAACCTCAGAGTTTTTTTTCGTTGAGGATGTTACTTGGAACCCTGACATTTACTGTGAAAGGCACTCAAATGCATGCTTCCCTCCATATTCTCCATCCAGTGAGTAGGTAAAGAGGAAGAGTAATTACAGGGAGTCCTCGATTTACAGCCGCAATTGAGCCCAACATTTCTGTTGCTAAGTGAGACATTTGTTAAGTGAACTTTGCGACCTTTCTTGGCTCGGTTGGTCAGGTGAATACTGCCGTTCTTAAATCAATAACGCGGCTGTTAAGTGAATCTGGCTTCCCCGTTGACTTTGCTTGTGAGAAGGTTGCACAAGGCAGATCGCGGGATCCCGGGACGCTGCGGCCGTCATAAGTGCGAGTCAGTTGCCGAAGCGTCTGAATTCCGATCACGTGACCATGGGGAATGTTGCAACAGTTGTAAGTGTGAAAAACAGTCGTAAGTCAGTTTTTCCCCCGAGCCGTTGAAATTTTGATCGGTCACTAAATGTACCGTTGTAAGTCAGGGACCACCCATATAGAACAATGTGTGTTTGTTTTAGTAAATTGCTAAGGTTTACGGGTCTGGGAATTGGTTGCTGTTGATAGTTTTTCCCTTTGTAAACTACCGTATTTTTCGGAGTATAAGATGCACCTTTTCTCCGCCCTAAAAGGGGGTGAAAATTTAGGTGCGTCTTATACACTGAATGTAGCCCCGCCCACCCACTGGCCCCCACCCTTTGGCCTCTGCCTCGCAGCAGTTACCTCCTTGCAAGCAAACAGCAAGAAAAAAAACAGCTCCTTTCAGCTTCAGCACCGCCTAATTAGCACAAGTTGATTGAATGGGCCTCCCGACTCTCAGCTGATTTGCTCTCAGCTGTTTTGTGCAGGGCTCTGCTGCATGCTGCAAGGAGGTAAATTGCTGGAGCAGATTTTTTTTTCCTTGTCCTAATCAAGCTATGCTGAAAACGAAACTGAAAGTAAAGCAGGCTGTTTGCTGCAAAGAGGCAAAAAGAGCCTGTAGTACAATGGTTTAAAGCACCCTGTTATTAACATCTATTAACATCTGCTGCTTGCAATTACTGCAAGTTCGAATCCCACCAGGCTCAAGGTTGACTCAGCCTTCCATCCTCTCTAAGGTGGGTAAAATGAGGACCCAGATTGTGGGGGCAATAAGCTGACTTTGTATAAATATACAAAAGTATGAAGGCTATTGCTTAATGCACTGTAAGCTGCCCTGAGTCTCCGGAGAAGGGCGGCATATAAATAAATTTAAAAAAAAATTGCTCAGAGGCAATCTTATACTCCGTTTTATAGTCCGAAAAATACGGTAATCTTATCTTTGCGGATGAGGCTGAGTAGGAACGTCGGATTGCAAGCACTTCCAGAGTTGAACTGTGTGCTTTGGCGTGGATTTGACCAACGTGTAGCTTTTATCATCCACGCCCCCAGGTGCCCCGTCTGACCTTTGCCCGGGGAATGTTGTTTGAAGGAAAAGCACTCAGACCATCGAATGGCACAAAGCGGTTATCAAAATGCTCTGAGCACAATTTGGAGCTGAAAGTGAAACACACAATTCTGGGTTTAAATGTCTGTAGAGATTCTCCGTCATCCAGGTCACACTTGTCCCAAATGTGCTTTTTTTTCAAGAGGCAACTGGACTTTCTGGTTTTTTCTCTTGAAGATGTTTTGCTTCTCATCCAAGAAGCTTCTTATTTTTATTTCTTTTTATTTTATTTTTTTTTAATTTGATTTATATGCCACCCTTCTCCGGAGACTCAGGGCGGCTTACAATGCGTTAAGCAATAGCCTTCATACTTTTGTATATTTATACAAAGTCAGCTTATTGCCCACACAAACTGGGTCCTCAATTTACCGACCTTAGAAAGGATGGAAGGCTGAGTCAACCTTGAGCCTGGCGAGATTTGAACTTGCAGTAATTGCAGGCAGCTGGCAACTTAAGTGCTACTTTCAACAGCACTTAGTCCACTGCGCCACCAGGCCCTTCAGCTCTGCCTCCGATGGTGGGGAAGGGAAGGATTGATACTCCTTGCAGACAGCTGGTGATTTTCATCCTTTTAAGAGAGTTCTTGAGGCCACTTGGAGGTTTGTCTGTGTCCTCGGGATCACCTGAGTAGTGCAAGTAATTCCTGTAATCTGCAATTTTTCTGGAAATCTGTTCATACCTCCCACACCGTTCGAAGGGTGTCCAGAAAAGAGATTCTCAGAAAAAGGACCTTTGGGATAACCTGTTGTGGTCTGCCAGCAGTCTGCGGAGCTGGCAGTGGAGTCGGACAACGATGAGGCTGAGGAAGAAAATGGGCCAGTTCTGGAGGCTGGAGAAGGCCCAGATGAGGGCTCTGCGTCGGAGGCAGAGATGGGGCCAGAGCCATCGGGGAGTGATGCGCAGATTCCAGAGCCTCCAGAGGCTGACAGCAGAGAGGAAGAGGAACAGGAGGAGCCTGTTCCTAGTGCATGCATGAGAAGAGCTGCCAGAAGGCAGGAGCAGCTAAAGCAGAGAGGACGACTCAGGAGTAAAGCCAAGAGATGATTGGCCCCTCCCATAAGGCTTAAAAGATGAGCAATGGCTCTTGGCCTCTTTCTCGGCAAACAATGTTGATAGTCTTGCTGCGCTAACTTCTTGTCGGCGTCTTCTGCTTTTGAACTTTTGCCGAGAGATGCCTTTGGCAGTTTGCCTAGTTATACCAAGGTTGCTGATTAGACTGAAGAATTTGTGTTTTGAGAACTTCGCTTTCATTTAATTTGGAAGACGCTGAGAATGAGTTAATTCTCAGCTCTTTTAATAAAATCTGTTTGGTTTTTTGGAACTGTGTTTTGCATTTAATATTAACTACGTGGGCCTGGGTCTCTGGGTCATCTTCCCAGATGACTGGGAATCTCCATAGTCTTTTAGCTATGCCATTTGGGATGAACGCCCTTCCAATGGTGTGGGAGGTATGGACGGATTTCCGGAAAAATCGCAGGCTGCAGGAAGCATTTGCACCGCTCGGGTGACCCTGAGGACACAGGCAAACCTCCAGGCGGCCTCAACGGCTCTTTTAAAACACGGGTGTCAAACTCGATCGTGTCACCTGACGTATTGGGATGTATCGCCACGGATTTTATGTCTATGCGGAGGCCGGAGTGGGCGTGGCCTGTGTGTGACACATCCGGCCCGCGGGCCGCCAGTTTAACAGGCCTGCTCTCAAAGGATGCCAATGACCAGCTGTCTGCGAGGAGTATAAATCCTTCCATTATTCCCCACCATCATCCAGTCAGAGTTGAAGAAGCTTTTTGGATGAGAAGCGAAAAGAAAAAACAAGAAAGTCCAGTTGCCTCTGGAAAAAAAAAGCATCTTTGGGACGTCCGGTTTTAAATCTTTTTGTTTTTTTTTTAATGAAGCATATAACCGTTTATTTAAGCAAGTTATGTAAGCTATCGCATCTTCCCAAAAGCATCCATGAGATCTAGAAACCTGATGTTTGCCTATACCTTTCTCCCTTTCAGAAAGGCCGGCGCTATGAAGCGGTGAAGTGGATGATGGTTTTTGCCATCGGAGTTTGCACGGGGATGGTAAGCCGCGGGTGCTGTCTCCTCCGAGATAGCCCTGCTCTTCTTATCTTTTCCTTAAGTGTGCGGTTGCTAACAACAGTCTATAGGACAGTAGACAACGGGCACGTAGTCCTCGACTTACGGCCACAACGGAGCCCAAAAATTTACGCTGCTAAGCGAGGCCTTTGTTAAAGTTGAGTTTTTGCCCCCATTTGACGACTTTTCTCGCCGCATTTGTTAAGCGACCCGCCGCCGTTCTTAAATGAGTCACGCGGCTCTTAAGCGAATCTTGATGATCCCCATTGATTTTTGCTTGTCAGAAGGTCGCCAAAGGCGAGATCGATCGTATGACTCTGGGACACTGCGACCGTCATAATTACGAGTCAGTTGCCAAGCAAATCCCGTGACTGTGGTGATGCTGCCCCGGTCGTAAGTGTGAACAAATGATCATAAGTCGCTTTTTTCAGTACCGTTGAAGCAATAGCAGAGTTGGGATTCAGATAATTTACCTATCGGTTTGCCCAGCACTGAAAATGTGAGTGTGCGCCACCTCCGCGCATCCACCTGGCCTTTCGCGCATGTGCTTTGCTCACGAGCGCATCTTCCGTGCATGTCCCTGTCTTCGAAAACGTGCCTAAATAGGACAGCATAGAACCGGGGCTATTTCCACTACCGGTTCGCCTGAACCAATCCGAACCGGCTGAATACCACCTCTGAGCAATAGCAATAGCCCTTCGACTTATATACCGCTTCACAGTGGTTCACAGCCCTCTCTAAGCGGTTTACAGAGTCACCCCCCAAAAATCTGGGTCCTCATTTTACCGACTTTGGAAGGATGGAAGGCTGAGTCAACATTCAGCCAGTCAAGATCGAACTTCAGACTGTGGGCAGAGTTAGCTTGCAGTACTGCATTCTAACCACTAGGGGTGGGAAGGAAGGAAGGAAGGAAGGAAGGAAGGAAGGAAAGAAGGAAAGGCAATAGCACTTAGACTTATATAGCGCTTCACAGTGCTTTTACAGCCCTCTCTAAGCGGTTTACAGAGTCAGCCTCTGGCCCCCAACAATCTGGGTCCTCGTTTTACCCACCTCAGAAGGACGGAAGGCTGTGTTAACCTTGAACTGGTCAGGAGGCTGTGGGCAGAGTTAGCCTGCAATATTTTATTCTAACCATTGGGAGGGAGGGAGGGAAGGAAGGAAGGAAGAAGGAAGACAATGAGAGAAGAATGGGAAGGAAGGAAAGAAGGAAGGAAGGAAGATAGCAATAGCACTTAGACTTATATACCGCTTCCCAGTGCTTTTACAGCCCTCTCTAAGCAGTTTACACAGTCAGCCTCTTACCCCCAACAGTCTGGGTCCTCGTTTTATACACCTTGGAAGGATGGAAGGCTGAGTCAACCTTGAGCCGGTCAGAATCGAACTGCAGTAGGCAGAGTCAGCCTGCAATGCTGTATTCTAACCATTGGGAGGGAGGGAGGGGGGGAAGGAAGGAAGGAAGGAAGGAAGGAAGGAAGAAAGACAATGAGAGAAGGAAGGAAGGAAGGAAGGAAGACAATGAGGGAAGGAAGGAAGGAAGACAATGAGAGAAGGAAGGAAGGAAGACAATGAGAGAAGGAAGGAAGGAAGGAAGGAAGGAAGACAGCAATAGCACTTAGATTTATATACCGCTTCACAGTACTTCACAGCCCTCTCTAAGCGATTTACAGAGCCAGCCTCTTGCCCCCAACAATCTGGGTCCTCGTTTTACCCACCTCGGAAGGACAGAAGGCTGAGTCAACCTTGAGCCTGGTGAGATTCAAACTGCCGGCAGCCGGCAGTACCGCACTCTTTACCTTTGCAACTTTGAACAGTCACTAAATGAAGTTGTGCTGTCTTTGTTGTCTTTTTAAATTGCCTTGTTCCTTCCTCCCTCTGCAGGTGGGCCTTTTTGTAGATTTTTTCGTCCACCTCTTCACCAGAATCAAATTCCACGTGGTTCAGAACTGTATCTTTTCTAGTTTGGATGGTGGGTCTCGAAAGTTGACGGGGGAGAGAGAGAGAAGGCCAATCGCCCCGTTAGAGGAATCCTGCTGGCCTTGGACAGGGCCCAGCGTTTGGGGCAAAACAATTACAGTAACGGTAACAGTCACGGAAGGAACCTTGGAGGTCATTTAGTCCAACCCTCTGCTCACGCAGGAGACCTGTACTAGGGATTTGAACTGCCAAACTGCCAACCTTTCTGATCGAGAAGCTCAGCGTCTTAGCCACTGAGCCCACCTAGTCAGGCGTTGTTACCTTGCTCTTAAGCCAGGTACTTTTTCACGAACATCACTTGGTGGTTCTCCTTCCTTTCCTTGACTCCATCTCTGCAGCGGTGGAGGACTGCAGCGAGAAAGGATGCCTGGCCATCTCCCTGCTGGAGCTGCTGGGCTTCAATCTCACCTTCATCTTCTTGGCCAGCCTCTTCGTCTTAATCCAGGTAAGGCTTCCCTTCTGGTTCTCCATTCGCGAGGAATAGATTTGCAATCGACAAGATGTCTGTAGAGATTCTCAGGTCATGGTTGATCCAAAGCAGTGGTGAAATGTAAAATTTGTTGCTACCGGTTCTGTGGGCGTGGCTTGATTGGGGGAGTCATGTGACTGGGTGGGTGTGGCTGACTTTTTTTTTTTTAAAAAAGCATTTTTTACTACCTATTCGCCCGAACCGGTAGCATTTCACCCCTGACCCAAAAGTACTTTTTCAGGAGGCAACTGGACTTTCTTGGGTTTTTTCTTTTCTTTTCTTTTCTTTTCTTTATTATTTTTTTATTATTCATATTTCTATGCCGCCCACTCTCCGAGGACTCTGGGCGGCTTACACCGTAGACAGTATACTAAATAGCATATTGCCCCCAACAATCTGGGTCCTCGTTTTACCCACCTCGGAAGGATGGAAGGCTGAGTCAACCTTGAGCCTGGTGAGATTTGATCCGCTGATCTGCTGAACTAGCAGTCAGCTGAAGTAGCTGCAGTACTGCACTCTTAACCACTGCGCCACCTCGGCTTTTGAAGACATTTCACTTCTCATCCAAGAAGCTTTTTCAGCTGCATTCCCCACTAACATGTCAGTGCTGAAAAAGCTTCTAGTTGCAGTTAAGACATGTAAAATTACCGTATATACTCGAGTATAAGCCGAGTTTTTCAGCACATTTTTTATGCTGAAAAAAGCCCCCCTCGGTTTATACTCGAGTGAGGAAAAAAAATGCCTTTTTTCCTGCAACCGTTTTGGCTGCAGGGAGGCTTGCTAAAGGTAAAATGGGGCATGGGGAGGGTCCACTAATCCAATTAGTGCCATGTAAATTCTGGAATCCCCAAAGACCTTCCCCATTGTATTTATTAAACAAATTTATATAGCTACCCAACTCATATACAGTACTTTTAAAGTTATTGTTGATACCATACTGTTTTTGTTGATCCTCTTTTCCACTTACAGAGCTAGTTTACTGTTTTTCTTTGAAATCAAAGACATTTAACCTACTGATGCCTCAATTAATGTAATTTTATTGGTACCTATTTTTATTTTGAAATTTACCAGTAGCTGCTGCGTTTCCCACCCTAGGCTTATACTCGGGTCAATAAGTTTTCCCAGTTTTTTGTGGTAAAATTAGGTGCCTCGGCTTATATTCGGGTCAGTTTATACTCGAGTATATACGGTAAGTACGTATTCCCTTTATTGTATTTTTTTCCGGTAAGCTGCCCAACAAGAATATTTCTGGTTTTAAATCTATATTGTCGTTTTTATCATTTTTTTTTTTCCCAACCAGGTATGTACTTTTGTCCGGTATTTTTTGACTTTGGGGCACGTCCACCACATATGATAGTACGTGCCTGGTGCCTGATGACATTTCCAACGTTTAGCAGAATTACCCTTAAACATCTTTGCCAACCTTGTGGGTGAAAAATGCCATCTGTAAAACATTTTATAAATGTCCTGTGTTGTGCCTTCCTTTCCAGCCAGTAGCTGCCGGATCTGGGATTCCAGAGATCAAGTGTTACTTGAACGGAGTCAAGATCCCCGGGATCGTACGGCTTCGGACTCTGATCTGCAAAGCCCTGGGAGTCCTTTGCAGTGTGGCTGGAGGTAACGCCCAAAACCGTCGCTCATTCTCGGTCCTTGTTCTTTCTGACATTGGGAAGGTAGCTGGATTTTCCCGTAACCGGACGTATCTTTTCTCCCAGGTCTTTTTGTAGGGAAGGAAGGGCCCATGATCCACAGCGGCGCTATCGTCGGCGCTGGCCTACCTCAGGTGAGCGCGAGTGCTAAGCTCGTCCCAATGGGGCAGTGTGAGATTTTAAAAAAACAGCGAACCTCATAAAAAGGGAAACAGAGACCATGAACAAGTAAAAAGCAGATTTATTATTTTTATCTATCTATCTATCTATCTATCTATCTATCTATCTATCTATCTATGTGTGTGTTTTCTGAGGTTTTCGCGGGTATTTGTATGTAGGTCTTTGGTTATTCGGGTTTTCTCCTACGTAAAATTGGAAGTGTCTTGGCAACGTTTCGACGAAGTCTCATTCGTCATCTTCAGGCTGGTGTTTTCGGCTTCGTGCTTCTAGGAGCAATGTGTGATCTCAGCTGTTTCTTCCTTTTAACTGCTAGTGGGGGTGTGAACTGATTGGGTGGGAGCCAAGCTATATATCTCAAGCTTTTGGAAAAGGGTTCTCCCATGAAAGAGAGAGAGCGTTTTATCACTCTGGTTACATGGTTTAAATACAGTTTCAGACGATCAGCAAAACAATTAGAATGCCCCCGCCAGACATTGTTTTCGACTGTTACATAACATTTTGGCTTTCGTTCACATGTTCCGCCTTGGAGTTCCCCTCCAAAATTCCCCTCCAAAAATATGTCTCTTCCTCTTTTTCAATAAAACTTAGGTGAAGGGTGGGCAAATGTGGCTCTTTTACAACCTGTGGACTTCAACTCCCAGAATTCCTGAGACAGCCAAGCTTGGCTTGGCTGTCTCAGGCATTCTGGGTGTTGAAGTCCACAGGTTGTAAAAGAGCCACATTTGCCCACCCCTAACTTAGGTCATCCTGACCAAGTTTAGAATGTACCAAAACATCTATTTCTTCAAAACAAGGCGTCAGAGTTCCCTTATTTTTAGTCACAGTTCCGTTATCTTTCCCAGAACAAAATGCTTACCCATGTCCTATTCTGATTAATGTTGGAGAGCCAAACTCAGGTTATATAAAACAGTTATATAAAGCATGTTATATAAAGGTTAAATATGGAGTTAGCTTAGATTATTTTTTAATTTTTACAGGAATAATACATTTTTCTCTCAGGCAGGAACGCTTTTTTCGAAAACGCTTCTCCGGATCTCTGCTTGGTGTGTTCCAATGCAAGATTAAAAAAAGCTGAGTTTTAGTTAACGCTTTCCAGGGGTTTCATTTGAGGCAAAGATTTCTGACAGGAAAATCCCAGTTTTGTTAACCTTGCATATTTCAGAATTTGGCCAACCTAGAACAAGCGCCGACACCTGGGTCCCAGAGGTCTGTCTTTGTGTCTGGTTTTACAATTGTGAGATTAAGAAGAGTTCCATCACCTTTTTGGGTTTTTCTTTCCAAAAGAAAAAACGGACACTTTCGATAATTACAGGTAGTCCTCCACTTACGACCACCATGGAGCCCAAAATTTCTGTTGCTAAATGAGACATTCGTTAAGTCAGCTTCGCCCTATTTTACTACCTTTTTTGCCACCGTCGTTAAGTGAATCCCTGCAGCTGTTAGATTAGTCACACGGCTGTTAAGCGAATCTGGCTTCCCCGTTGACTTGGGCTTGTCAGACGGTCGCAAAAGGGGATCACATGACCCTGGGACTCTGCAGTCGTCATAAATATGAATCAGTGGCCAAGCCTCTCAGTTTTGATCACATGACCACGGGGATGCTGCAACGGTCGTGAGTGTTGAACAACGGTCGTAAGTCCCTTTTTTCCACTGCCGTTGTCACCTTGACCGGTCGCTAAATGAGCTGTTGTAAGTCGAGGACTACCTGTGTAGTATCACTCCCTGTGAATTTTGTCTGGTGTTTTTTTAATGTGTGTGTGTGTGTGTTTATATTTCACTGACACAGAAATAAAGGGAGACTAGTATAGATCTATTTCAAGCTATTTAGCTCTCATCAGCTAGCCATACCCTTACTCGGATTCGAACTTGGGCTGCCTGCATATTAGGCAGTTGTATTAACCTCTGAGCCACAAGTTCTCCTCCCTTCATCAGCTTGAGCCAGGGGAGAGATTAAGTGTTTTTCTATCAAGGCACCTGGTCTATCCCAACATGTGGAATATGTATAAATATATATAAATAACGTGGCAATTATCTTTCAACATTCACTTACTTTTCCTTTTCTCTCTTTCTCTTTTCTGTTGTGCAGTTCCAGAGTATCTCTTTAAGGAAAATCCAGTTTAATTTCCCCTATTTCCGAAGTGACAGGTATGGTGGTTCCTTGAGTGGAGAAGGCATGGCTCTACATGTAGGAGAAGGATGTGTTTTCAGATTTGCTGTTTGCCCAGTGGTGAAAATTTAGCCGTGTTTTGCTGTGGGACGGGGTTGCCATGCGGGGGTCTCTTTTAGAGAAGCAATTGTACCCTCTCACCAATGGCTGCCTTCGTTATTGGCTGCCAATCAGCTATCAAACAACAACTGACAACCCATCGATGGAGAAGCGACCGTGTTTCCCCGAAAAGAAGACCCGATCTTATTTTCTTTTGACGCCTGAAAAAATGGCTAGGGCTTCTTTTCGGGGGGTCTTAATTACTGACTCATCTTGTGGGGGCGGCACCAACAGCTCTGGCCAGCAGGAGCCCGCTGCCGGCTCACTTCTACTGTGGCCGCTTGCCGTCGCTCGCGCGCGTTACCCCCGATCTCCGTTTCGCCGTTAGAGCCTTCCGGAACTCCCTCTGCAGCTGAGAAACGGGCTCCGGATTGAAGTTTTTGAAGTTTGAAGTTTATTTAATTTATATACCGCCCTCCTCTCGAAGGACTCGGGGCGGTGAACAGCCATAAATAAAAACATATAAATACAACGTTTAAAACCCACTAAAACCCAATTAAATAAATTTGGCCATAGAAATATTAAAACCCCAATAATTGAAAACAAATTAAAATTTATAGTATTAATTAGAAAAGGGGAATCAGGCCAGGCCTGCCTGACGAAATAAAAAAGTCTTAAGAGCGCGGCGAAAGGTGCGTAGGTCCGGGATCCTCCGAATCTCCGGGGGGAGCTCATTCCAGATAGTAGGTGCCCCCACAGAGAAGGCTCTCCCCCTGCGGGCTGCCAGTCGACATTGTTTGGCCGACGGCACCCGGAGGAGGCCCTCTCTATGAGAGCGTACCGGCCGGTGGGAGGCCACTGGTGGCAGTAGGCGGTCTCGTAAATAACCAGGTCCTAAGCCATGGAGCGCTCTAAAGGTAGTAACCAAAACCTTGAAGCGCACCCGGAAGACCACCGGGAGCCAGTGCAGCTCGCACAGGAGAGGTGTCACACGGGAACGCCATGTCGCTCCCGTCACCACCCGCGCGGCCGCACTCTGCGCCAGTTGGAGCCTCTGGGTGCTCCTCAAGGGGAGCCCCATGTCGAGAGCATTACAGTAGTCCAGGCGGGAAGTGACAAGGGCGTGAGTGACCGTGTGTAAAAAGTCCCGATCTAGAAAGGGACGCCACTGGCGGATCAGGCGAACCTGATAAAAAATCCCCCTGGTCACAGATTGACGTGTGCTTTGCCCTCCCGCCCCGGCTTCCATTTCGCCTTCAGAGGCGAAAGCCCTCTGCAGCTGGTAACAGAGCCCCGGATCGATCTGGAGCTCTTTATTATCAGCTTTCCGGAAGCCTCTGACAGTGAAACGGAGGCCGGGGGCGACACACGCAAGCGGCGGCAACTGGCTACAGAAGAAGGGGATGTGTGGGATATGCGAGGCCTGGTAAGTAGGGCAGCTCCACCACCCCGCATCCCCACCCTAGCTTAATTTTTACCTGTGTTACCCTGCACCCACCTCCTGCATCCCACCCCTTGCACCCCAGGGTCTTAGGCAGGATCTTAGGGCTAATTTTGGGGATAAGGCCTATAATGGGGCACATGTGTAACGATCAAGCTACGACTTACTTTCGGGGTTTTTGGGGAAACACGGTATTTATTTTCCTCCTCTTTTAAAATTTCTAACTCTGAAATCTGCTCCGCTTTTTAAAAACTCTCCAGCTAGTCCACGGTGAATAAGTCCCACCTGCAATTTTTTTTTTTTCTCCCTTGGTGTTTTCGAGGGTCCCTAACAGGTTGTGGCTATGAACTATGGGGGAACTCCTTTTCGAAATCCCTTTTAAAACCATCCAGATCTGAATCGAAGGCCGTATTTGCTACTCTGAGAATCTAATTCGCTTTCATTGCTCTGTGACGTTTTGCCCTGTAAGCCTTGGCTCAGTAAACTGGCTCAGTAAAGGTAGCCAGCTAGAGCGTTCCTGACAGACTGTTACTAAGCAGACTAATGGTTTAGCTCCCAGCCAGCGTGGACAGTAAGAAATTCCGAGGAGGATAGTTTTAACCATCTGTGTCTCGCTAGGATTTCCCCCTGGGTCTTTTTCGATTCATTTGATTGGTCAATTATTTGTCCAGAGTGGTATACGGTCTCCTTCTTGAGCAAGGGGTTGGACCTCCAAAGTCCCTCCTTACCTTGTTATTCTATCTTCTATGAGCCACTTAATGTATCGTACTTTTCGGAGTATAAGACACAGTTTTTCCCCCCTTAAAAGAGGGTGGACAGGTTGGTACATCTTATACACCGAATATAGCCATTTTTGGCCTCCTGAAACCCTGCCTGTGTGTCCCGTTTCACCAAAAACAGGCCCATTTTTTGTAAAAACGGGGCCCGCAGAGGTTTTGGGAGGCCTGCAGAGTGCTCCTGGGGCCTGGGGAGGGCAAAAACGTGACGCATGGGGGGCCTTGGGAAGCCAAAAACGGGCTCATTTTTCGCAGAAATTGCATTTTTGCCCTCCCCAGGAGCACTCTGCAGGCCTCCCAAACCCTCTGTTTTTCGTTTTTGCGGAACATGGGATGTGCAAAGGGTTTGGGAGGCCTGCAGAGTGCTCCTGGGAACCGGGGAGGACAAACACTTTTTTTTTCTTGTTTACCTCTTTGAAATCTCGGTGCGTCTTATACTCCAGTGCGTCTTACAGTCTGAAAATTACGGGTACTTTTTAAAACATGCCCGTTGTCCTTCCCAATGGGGGTGTGGAAAATGCAATGCTGCCTCCTGTGTTTGTTCTTTCTGCCTCAGGTGCCTCCTGTTTTTTGTTTTTCCCCCTTCTCTTAGGGACAAACGAGATTTTGTTTCTGCTGGTGCGGCCGCTGGGGTGGCCGCAGCCTTCGGGGCGCCCATCGGAGGGACGCTTTTCAGTCTGGAAGAAGGCTCCTCCTTTTGGAACCAGGGCCTCACGTGGAAAGTGGTGAGATCAAACTCTCAGCTCGGCCCTCGTGGGTCCGGCTGGTGGGTCAGGATGCGAGGCCCCTGCCGTCCCCCTGTTCGCATGTTCCCGGAGGTCTCACGGCAGCCCTTTTAGCTCTGAACACGGCATAGCCAGGCAGTCCTCAACCTACAACTGCAACAGAGCCCTGAAATTTTTGCAGCGAGGTGAGGCGGTGGTTCGGTGAATTTTTTTTGTCCTGTTTTACGACGTTTCCTGCCACAGTTGTTCCGTGGATCTTGGCAGTTGTTTAAGTTAGTAACACCGTGGACGAGTGAAATCTGGCTTCCCCCCCCATGGACTTTGCATGGCAGAAGTCGCAAAAGGGGATCACACTGCAACCGTCATAAATATGAGTCAGTTGCCAAGCGTCCGAATTTTGATCGCATCCCCATGAATAGAGGCTACAACGGTTATAAGTGTGAAAAATGGTCATAAGTTTTTTTTTCCAGTGCTGTTGTAACCTCAAACAGTCACTAAACGAGTGGTTGTAAGTCAAGGACTACCTGTAGGCAAGCTTCGGGACCTCAACAATTGCCCACACAGATCCTGGGAATGACCTGGATTTGTGTGTCTTTTCCTTCCAGCTTTTCTGCTCCATGTCCGCCACCTTCACCCTCAACTTTTTCCGCTCCGGCATTCAGTTTGGAAGCTGGGGGTCTTTCCAGTTGCCGGGGTTGCTGAATTTTGGAGAGTTCAAGGTAGGCCTTATTTGACTTTGAATCTCTTTTCCTTGATTAGAAAACCATCTGTTTTCCTAAAACCAGTGTAGAAAAATGTCCTTGGCTAATAATAATTTAGCCTTCTGGCAAAAAGTTTCTCTCTCACCACAGGCTAACAAGTCCGTCCATCCGTCCAGAAGATGAATAGTTGTCTTCCACATCTATTCATCTCTGTCCCCTGCCTTTATCCCCAGAGCTAGGGTGGGGCTTCACTAGCAGTGGTGGCTCTTCCGTCCCGAGGACCGGCCCATAGATTTTCACTGCTCTCCTCTCCTCTGCCTTCTGTGCATCCGTGCATCAGGCACTGGACCCAGCTGTTCCTCCTCTTCCTCATCAGCGAACTCCAGACCTGGGGGCTGTTGACTCCATCTGAGGGCTGACAGACGGCCCAGGCTCCGCCTCTGACTCTGTTGTGACCTCGGCTTCCTGAGTCATTAAAACACAGGAGTAGTCCCAAAAACCCCTTTTATTGCAACAGCTGTGAATTACGTTCATTCACAGCCGAGACCCAATTAGTTGCAAAAAATCCTTCCTTCGGGATAATCTCCATTGACACGCTGCCAAAGACCTTCTTGGCAAAGCCCCACGGAGTCCAGAATCAACCAGAGGTGCCGACTGGGAACAGAATTAACAACGTTGCTTTCCTGCAAAGAGCCCACGTGCTTTTGCTCCTCTATTAAGCCTTATGGGAGGGACCAATCATCTCCAGCCCTTACTCCTGAGTCGTCCCTTTTCTTTTAACTGTTCTTGCCTCCTGGCAGCCCTGCACATGCGCGCACTAGGAACAGGCTTCTCCTGTTCTTCTGCCTCTCTGATGTCTGACTCTGGAGACTCCGGAGGCTCCACATCACTCCCAGATGGCCCTGGCTCCATCTCTGCCTCTGACACAGAGCCCTTGTCTGAGCCTTCCCCAGACTCCGGGACTGGCCCATGTTCCTCCCCAGCCTCCTCACTGTCCGACTCCGCTGCCAGCTCTGCAGGCTGCTGGCAGACCACAACAGCCTCCCTCTCTGCCAGATCCATTCCCTCTTCCCCCTCGGAGCTCTCAGGTTGCCTTGATGCTGACCTGACTCCGACTCCTCCTCCTCATCTGATTCGGCTGCTGGAGAGCCCGGCGGCCGAAAGGCCACAAGAGCAGGTTTCCAGGCCCAGGTTTAGAGAAAAGCTGGATTGCGGCCATGAAACGTGCAAGGAATTTGCACCACTTTCCTTTGTCTTGTCTCTTCCGCCTCCAGTGTCCAGAGTCTAACAAAAAATGCCACCTGTGGACCATCGTGGACTTGGGGTTCTTCATCCTGATGGGGGTCGGCGGGGGCCTCTTAGGGTCCACCTTCAACTGCATCAACAAAAGGCTGGCAAAATACCGTATGAGGAACGTGCACCCCAAACCCAAGCTAGTCAGGTACCGGCCTTTTCTGCTCTTGGAAAGTTTTTGCTCGTAACGGTTGCAGGAACTGGGTCTGTCTAGTTTGATGAAGAGAAGGACTAGGGGAGACATGACAGCAGTGCCCCTCGGGGGACAGCCGAGGGGAGGAGGAGACGGGGCGGACTCCCCCATGCAGCACCCTGTCGGCCAAATCGGGGCGTGGCAAGTGGCCATGGGCAGCCCCTGTGTGCCCCGTTTTTGGCCTGGACGGCCTCCTGCAGCACCCTGTCGGCCAAAACAGATTGTGTGGCAGTTGTGGGTTGCCCCTGGTTTGGACCAGTTCGCAAGAACCGGTAGTAAAACTGGTGTGAGGCTCCGCCCACCGACCCCGACGTCATCAGAAAGCTTCTGATGAAACATATGAAACACAAAACATAGGAAGAACGGTTGCAGGAACTGGGTATGTCTGGTTTAATGAAAAGAAGGACCAGGGGAGACATGATAGCAGTCTTCCAATCTCTCAGGGGCTGCCCCAAAGAAGAGGGAGCCAAGCTATTCTCCAAAGCACCTGAAGGCAGGACAAGAAACAACGGGTGGAAACTAATCAAGGAGAGAAGTTTCTCCAAAAATTGTGGTTGTTTGGAGTTAATAAACTCTTAAAAGAGAAAGAGATCTATTTTACAGGGAGATGCAATTCCGGAATCCTGGAAAGAGACCAATATTGTCACCAAAGGAAGGACAAGACTTCACCTCTACTAAGGATTACAGACCAGTTTCCTTATCGAAATAATTATAAACTATTCACCTCAATTTTAGCCTACAGATTTAAAATGTTTTACACGTTTTACAAGACCTATTCAATGTGGATATTTATCTGAAAGACAATATGAGAACTGTATTGTGTGTAAGAATATTGCAATATAACATCATACAAGCCATATTAATCTTAGATGCAGAGAAAACTTTTAATAATTTGAACTGGCCTTTTTTTAAAATTAAAATTCTGGAAGGTACGAACTTAGACAATAGCTTTATTCGAGGATTCAAGTTGATACATCTGCCTCAGAAGGCTCCAATTATGGTTAAAGGTGATTTCACTAAACCATATGAGCTCTACGAGGGGACAAGGCAAGATTGTCTTTTGTCCCCTTTGTTGTTTATTTTGGTTCTTGGAAGTATTGGATATCTATCAAATAAGGCAAGAAGATAATTGATGAAAAGAAGGACTAGGGGAGACATGATAGCAGTTTTCCAATATCTCAGGGGCTGCCCCAAAGAAGAGGGAGTCAAGATATTCTCCAAAGCACCTGAGGGCAGGACAAGAAGCAACGGGTGGAAACTAATCAAGGAGAGAAGCAACTTAGAACTAAGGAGAAATTCCCTGACTGTTAGAACAATTAACCAGTGGAACTACTTGCCACCAGAAGTTGTGAATGCTCCAACACTGGACAGTTTTTAAGAAGATGTTAGATAACCATTTGTCTGAAGTGGTGTAGGGTTTCCTGCCTAAGCAGGGGGTTGGACTAGAAGACCTCCAAGGTCCCTTCCAACTCTGCTATTCTGCGAAAACCAGGAGAAGGCAGGAACATTTGGGACAACAGCCATAGCTCCGGTGCCGGGGTGTGTTGAGGTGAAGAGGAAGGGGCTATGCAGGTAGTCCTCGGCTTACAACCACAATTGAGCCCCAATTTTCTGTTGCTGAGCGAAGACAGTTAGGTGAGTTTTGCCCCATTTCATGACCCTCCTTGCCACAGTCGTTAAGTGAATCCCTGCAGTCCTTACCTTGGTAACATGGTTGTTAAACGAATCTGGCTTCCTGGCGGAGTTTATCAGAAGTTCGCCGAAGGGGATCAATGAACATGGCAACCGTCGTAAATATGAGTCGGTTGCTAAGCGCCTGAATTTTGATCCTGTGACGGTGGTTTGTAAGTTAAAAATGGTCATGTCACATTTTTCAGCACCGTTTTAACTTTGCTAGGTCATTAAACAGATGGTTGTAAGCAGTGGTGAAATCTGTTACTACTGGTTCTGTGACCATGGCTTGGTGGGGGGAGGGGTAATGTGACTGGGTGGGCGTGGCCAAATGGTTTTTTTTTTACTTTTAAAACCATTTTTTCTACAACCTCTTCGCAAAGGTTGTAAAAAAAATGCTTTCAAAAGGCTCTGACGATCCCAGCTGAGTTGCCTGATCGGCAGAGGCTTTTTTTTCTTTTAAATGCCTCTGACGATCAGGCAACTCAGGTTGGATCATCAGAGACGTTTAAAAGAAAAAAGGTGAGCCGCGTGATCATCAGAGGCGCTTTTTTTTTTACTTTTAAAAGCATTTTTTCAGCCGAAGAGGTATTTTTATTATTATTATTTATTATTTCTATTTCTATGCCACCCACTCTCTGAGGACTCTGGGCGGCTTACACCAAAGACAGTATACTAAAGAGCATATTGCCCCCAACAATCTGGGTCCTCATTTTACCCACCTCGAAAGGATGGAAGGCTGAGTCAACCTTGAGCCGGTGAGATTTGATCCGCTGATCTGCTCAACTAGCAGTCAGCTGAAGTAACTGCAGTACAGCACTCTAACCACTGCGCCACCCACAGAGGTTGTAGAAAAAATGCTTTTAAAAGTAAAAAAAAAAGTCTCTGATGATTGTGCGGCTCAGCTGGGCAATGGGGGAGGATTTTTGCTACCGGTTCTCCGAACCACCCGCCTCCATCGCTACCGGATCGGACGATCTGGTCCAAACCAGGAGCATTTCACCCCTGGTTGTAAATCAAGGATACCTGTACTCTGTATACAGGGGGGACCAGGGGGAAAGTGCGAGGGACACTTATTCCCATGTTGCCTTGGGCGCCATGAGGAGAAAAATCACCAGTGCATCTTCACGGTCAGTACGGTTGGTCCTCGACTTACAACAGTTCATTTAGTGACCGCTCAACGTTACAACAGCACTGAAAAAAAGTGACTCGGGACCATTTTTCACAGTTGCAACCTTGGTAGCCTCCCCCTTGACCATGCGATAGAAATTCAGACGCTCGGCAACTGGTTCCATTTTTACGACCGTCGCTGTGTCCCAAGGTCCCACGTGATCTCCCCTTTTGCAACCTTCTGGCAAGCGAAGTCACCACGAGGAAGCCAGATTCACTTCACAACCGGGTGACTAACTTAACACACCCAGTGATTCGCTTAACAGCTGTGGCAAGAAAGGTCATAAAAACTGGGCAACATTCACTTAACAAACATCTCACTTAACAACAGTAGTTTTGGGCTCCCTTGTGGTCTTAGGTCGAGGACTACCTGCATCTCAAATCAAGGGTTTTGGGGTCCTGTTCTAACCTAGTCTCCCTTAAAAAGCAGGAAGCAGAGTCTTGGTCCCGGCAAAACCTCTTATATTTACACAACTGTGAATTCCTTTCATTCACAGTCAGCAAGGTTTGTCCAAACAGTCTTTCAAAGGAATATTTATCAACACAGACCTTATCTCGCTTGGCAAGCTGCCACGTAACTAGTTTCCAAATGCAGAATAAGGCCAAACTTGGCACAGAGTCTCTTAGAGTCATGAACAAAACTTTCTACTCTCGAAACGACCATCCGAAGGAATTTTTTCCTGCAAAAGCCCACTCCCCGTTCGTTCCTCTTTTGTTTCCTATGGGAGGGGCCAATCATCTCCAAGGTGTGTGGCTTTACTCCTGAGTCGACCCTGCTTTCTGAGTTGTTCTTGTCTTCTGGCAGCTCTGCGCATGTGCATACTGGGAACGGGCTCCAGCTGTTCCTCTGCCTCGCTGCTGTCTAACGTCCTATGCAGAGCCCTTGTCTGAGCTTTCCCCAGCCCCCAGGACAGGCCCATGTTCCTCCCCAACCTCCTCACTGTCCGACTCTGCTGCCTAGCAGGTCCCCTAGCTCAGCTGGAGGGCGGGGCGGTGGGTATCTCAGCCCCTGTGACTTTTCAGGACATCGGTGTGGGGTTCCAAACCACGCGTGGGGTTCGAAACCATGCACGTTTCTCATGTGCTTTGCGTTGCTTGCAGAGTCCTGGAGAGCCTTTTGGTGTGCCTGACAACCACGCTTGTGATATTTGTCGCTTCGATGCTCCTTGGGGAATGCCGGCCGCTCTCTTCCGCTGGCCACGGAGACAACAGCTCCTCCTCCTTCAGCCTGCAGGTGAGCGGAGAGCATTTCATGCTGACGGGTCCCAAAAGATGGATGATGGGCATCTCGGGGTCACCTCTGGGTTTTTTTTTAAATCCTTTTGAAACCCTTTGAAGGTCGCCCGGGAAATGGTTGTAGAGCCCCATTACAACCCCAATGTCCACAGATGGGACCTTGGCGGTCTTGGGGGGAGGGACTTCCTTTTAGAGGATAGATAGAGGAAGGGACACGGTGGCTCAGTGGCTAAGAAGCTGAGCTTGTCGATCGAAAGGTCGGCAGTTCAGCGGTTCGAATCCCTAGTGATACAATGGGGTGAGCTCCTGTTACTTGTCCCAGCTTCTGCCAACCTAGCAGTTCGAAAGCACGTAAAAAATGCAAGTAGAAAAATAGGGACCACCTTTGGTGGGAAGGAAACAGTGTTCCGTGCGCCTTTGGCATTGAGTCATGCCGGCCACACGACCACAGAGACGTCTTCGGACAGCGCTGGCTCTCCGGCTTTGAAACGGAGATGAGTACTGCCCCCTAGAGTTGGGAACAACTAGCACGTATGTGCGAGGCAAACTTATACCTTTATCTTAGAAGAAGTCCTCGCCTTATGACCACAATTGAGCCCAACAATGTCTGTTGCTAAGTGATACATTCGTTAAGTGAGCGGAATTTTGCAACCTTTCTTGACCCAGTTTTATTTGATTTATTTATTTTAGAAAATGTGTATCTTGCCGCCTTCTCCTACCTGGCAACTCAAGGCAGCTCACAGCTTTTTACATGTATTCTACAATCTGTGGCTAGGGAGGGGGGGGGGAAAAGGGGGAAAAATTTGTATTGTTAAAACTTTTTCAATAAAAAAAAAAAAAACCCTATAAAAGAAAGATAATAAAATAATAAATTAGGAAAATAATAAAATAATCACCTACCCCAGTGACAACACACATTCATACCAGCCATTTTATGGACTCCATCTCGCTCTGGGGTCCCCAGGCCCTCTGGCAGAATTGCGTCTTCAGGGCCTTCCGCAAGAGAGTAAGAGTGAGGACCAGTCTAATTTCCGGAGGGATGA
Organism: Ptyas mucosa; assembly: GCA_012654045.1. Classification (NCBI taxonomy): domain Eukaryota; kingdom Metazoa; phylum Chordata; class Lepidosauria; order Squamata; family Colubridae; genus Ptyas; species Ptyas mucosa. Next base: position 145,816 of record WNWU01000323.1, read on the forward strand.
TGTTCCAGAGAGAGGGAGCCACCACAGAAAAGGCCCTTCTTCTGGGTCTCGCCAGATGGACCTCCTTAGGGGACTGTTCTGTCCCTGTCTCACACACGCACCCAAACAGCCAGCCGGGGGTTAAATAACTTTTCAAACACCCAATGTCAGTTATCAGAAACTTGGCAGCAACTCCGTAGCTGCCTGCCAAGAGCTTTACTCCAAGAAGGAGGGGTTGTTCCTCCACCAGATAACATAAACAAAATACACACAGTTTAAACAGTCCAGTTCATAAATTAAATCCACAGCAGATTTAGGCGTTGTTTTCCAGAGGTGCAAAGTGACTTGCCAGAAGTTTCAGCTTTGTCCGTCACAGAGTCTGACTGGCTGTAGCCTGTGGGGTGTGGTCCAGTGACTCAGCTTAATCTCTGGCACGCCTCCTCTTCTGCTGCATACGTTTGTCTCACCGACGCTGGCGTGGATCCAGCCGCAACTTATCTCCATCGTCGCTATCCGACTGATCGGAGACACCTGGCTCCTGGCCAATCTCTTCTCCTTCGGCAGACACCTGAGGCATTGCCAGAGAGGAGGGTCCTGGAGAGGGAGGCCTGGCCGACTCCCCTCCTTCATGTTCGGAGCCTTCTTCCTCCGATAAGAGGGGCTCGGGGGTCGGAGCCACAACAGGGACGGGACCGGCAATGTTTCTTGCCTTCCTGCTCTGATGGGTCGGGTAGATGTGACCGGCAAGAGGCAGTCCCTCAGATCACCTGGTGTTCTGTCCCCGTCTCACACACGCACAGTCAGCCGGGGGTTAAATAAAATAAATTCCTTCGTTAACAGGATTGGCAGCAACCCAGTAGCTGCTTGCCAAGAACTTTACCCACAGCGGGAGGTGTTCTTCCTCCGACAGATAAACCAAAACAAATACACAAAGTCCAAAGAGTTGTCAAGTCCAGTCCGTATTAAATCCAACGCAGGCAGATAACGTAGTTTCAGAGGTACAATGCGACTCGCTAGTTGTTTAGCTTTGCCCGTCACAGAGCCTGAATGGCCACCACATCCCCTTTTATCCCCTGTGGGGTGTGGTCCAGGGACTCAGCTTAATCTCTGGCACACCTCCTTTTCTGTTGCGTGCGCTTGTCTCTCCGACGCTGGCATGACTCCAGCCAAGACTTATCTCCGTCACTGTCCGACTGCGACTGCTCGGGGATACCTGGCTCCTGGTCTATCTCTTGGCCTTCAGAGGATACCGGAGGCATTGCCAGAGAGGAGAGTCCTGGAGAGGGAGGCCTGGCCAACTCCTCTCCTTCACTTTCGAAGCTTTCTCCCTCTGATAAGACGGGCTTGGGGGTCGGAGTCACAACACCTGGTCCCAAGCCATGAAGGGCTTTAAAGGTGACAACCAGCACCTTGAATGCAGCTCTCGCAGCAGAGGTGATATATGTGCACACCGAGGTCTGCACAAAATCAGGCGGGCTGCTGCATTTTGCACCAGCCAGAGCTTCCGGATGCTCTTCAAGGGCAGCCCCTTAATGGTTGTCACCGTATTTTTCAGTGTATAAGATGCACCAGACCATAAGACGCACCTACCTTTTTTGGTGAGGAAAAGAAGAAACAGAAATCTCCCTCTGCCACTGAGCAATTTTGCCTCTGCAGCAAACAGCCTTGCTCTACTTTCAGTTTCGTTTTCAGCATAGCTTGATTAGCACAAGGGGGGGGAAAAAATCTGCTCCAGCAATTTACCTCTTTGCAGCAAGCAGCAGAGCCCTGCGCAAAACGGCTGAGAGCAAATCAGCTGAGAGCCGGGAGGCCGATCCAATCAACTTGTGCTAATGAGGCTGTGATGAAGCTGAAAGGAGCTGTTTTTTCTTGCTGTTTGCTTGCAAGGGGCCAGAGGTCAAAGGGTGAGGGCCAGTGGGTGGGCGGGGCTACATTCGGTGTATAAGACGTACCTAAATTTTCGTCCCCTTTTAGGGGGGGAAAGGTGCATCTTATACTCCGAATAATACGGTAAGTGACTCCCTGAAGTTGTTAAGTTAGTCACACGGTTTATTTTGCTTGTCAGGAGGTCGGAAAAGGGGATCACGTGAAGCCCCCCTTCCCAGGGCACTGCGACCGTCATAAATGTGTGAGTCAGTTGCCAAGCGTCCAAATTTTGGCCACGAATGGGGGCAAGCATTTCTTCCATTTATTAGAGTAGGTATACTAGCACATCTGGCAAAACCCGAATCTGAAACTTCTGGGTTTTCCCTCAGTAAATCAAAACCTCCAAAACCATATCCTCACTCATCAGTCCATCCCATGCTCCAATCACCCTCCGTCCCATCTCGAGACATCATACCGACCACTCCTTCTCCAGATGCAGGATCGGCCTGACCTTGACCGAAAGGAAGAATGCTATTTTGTCTAACTACATTCCCTCTACTAAATCCCCCCCCCTCCTACTTTCCCATACACGAGAAGGTGGCAGCATGGAAGCTTCCGGTCTAATAAGGGTTCCAACAGTTATTAAGTGTGAAAATGGTCGTAAGTCACTTTTTTTTGGTGCTGTTGTAACTTTGGTCCCTAAATGAATCGTCGTAAGTCCAGGACTACCTGTACTTCCACTTAGCGGGGAAATACTGAAATTGAAACCAAAGAGACGGGAACCTCAGAACGGTCCCGAGAAAAGGTGCCGTCTCGAAAGGTTGCAGCCATTCAGGTACCTTGGGAGGTAAATTTTTAGAGATGCTTGATATGATTTTGGAACCGGGGTTAAACACGATGTGTTAAAGATATTCTTGGCTCATAACCGATGTTGTAGGTTATTGAGCAGAGTACCCTTTGAGTAAACGCATGAAAAGCGACTGGGAGTGGTTGTGAACAATCACAGTCAATGTACAAACACACTGAGTTGTTGTAGTCTTTTACTTTTAGAAAAAGTAAAGCCAAGTCCAAAAACAATCCAAGTCATACACAGATAAAACGAGAGTTAAAAGATCAATCCAGGGATATTCCAAGTACAAAGTCTTCTTACCAGTTGTTGTCATTACACAATAAATCAGTTCTTCTTGAGTTTCAAAACAGGACCAAGTTCAACATCAAAACATTCCATAAATAGTAGAAAGCAACATGTAGCTTTGATCAAACAGTGATCATGCAGAGAGATCAGGTAGAGCGTTACAGCAAATAAGCAGTAAAATGGTGGTGTATCCACACAAGCCACGATCCTGGCTTCCCTTAAGTACATTGGCTACGGAGCTTAGCCAATCAGGATGGTGCAATACAGTCTTAATATAATACCTTTCTGACTGCAAACATACATTGTTGGTTTATATGTTGCCTGGCCAACTAGTTAGACAAATAACTATTTCCTAACCCGGTGCTCGTTTCTGCCAAGGATTCGTCATCGGAGGAGGTGAATTCAAGCATCAAGACATTCTTCTGTCACAATAATACTTACAATGACATGGCAACCCTGTTCTTCAACCCTCAAGAGTCGGCCATCTTGCAACTCTTTCACCAGGAGGGTGAGTCCCAGCTCTCCTCATACCTTAGCCGCGAGGAAGAGCATGGGCTATTTCCTCCGCTTTTATGCTTGCTTGTTTGCCTTCCTTGCTGGATTGGGCAGCGGCTCCAAAGAGTCTTGGTTAGAAATTTGGAGAAGCCTACTCCGAGATGAAATTCGGGGAACTGGGGTTTTCGTGGTCTCAGAATTCGTGGCTGGAGGGGCGTGCGTTTTTAATTTAAGTACACGAATTAAGCAAATGTACTGAAACGAATTAAGTATAAATTTATTCACTTCAGGAGTCAATAAATTCTCCCAAGGTGGCCAGCAGCTTCCAGGCACTTCACACGCTTAGGGCATCACGTTTAGAAAGGAGTGTGAAAACACGGGGAATGACGCAGGTTGTAAGTCCTCCTTCCCTGCCACCGTGGTACTTGTTATTACTCAACTGTCTCCATTGCGCTGATCCCCACACTGATCCCCCAAAGTGACCGGCACAGCCACGACTTCAGGCCCATATGAAAAGATAGAAGGGTTGGAGCCAATCTCGCATCGACCGGGGTGGGGTGGGGGGGGGGGGTAGGTGTTCCAGAAGGCAGGAGCCACAGCAGAGGAAGGTCCTCCTTCTGGACCCGGCTAGCCGGAATAATCGGGCTGACAGGACCCCTAGCAGGCCTCCTGGTGGTACGGTCTAACCCCAATGGGGTGAGATGGTCCTTCCAAGTTTAGGAGATGCTGGCTGGGCTTAGCTTTTGTCTTCACCTGCTGCTCAACCTCCTTTCCTGTTTCTCTTCCTGTTTTCCAGGTACTTTCAGCCCTGTCACCCTCTCTCTTTTTTTCCTTCTCTACTTCTTGCTCTCCTGCTGGACTTACGGGATTTCTGTGCCCAGCGGTCTTTTTGTCCCATCGTTGCTCTGCGGGGCCTCTTACGGACGCCTGGTGGCCAATCTCCTGGAAAGGTGCCCTCTTCAGCTTTCGTGGGTTTGCTTTTCCCCGGGGCAGAGCCTTCGCCCTCGCTCCCCTTTGACTCCGAAGACGACCTCATAACATCCTTCCTCCTTCCTTCTCTCCCAGCTACATTGGCCTGGATCACGTCTACTCCGGCACCTTTGCGTTAATCGGAGCGGCCTCCTTCCTGGGCGGGGTAGTCCGCATGACAATCAGCCTCACCGTCATCCTGATCGAGTCAACCAACGAGATCACGTACGGGTTGCCCATCATGATCACCCTGATGGTGAGTCCGGGGCCTGGAAAGTCCTCCCGGATGGTGGGGATGATGGACAAGTCAGCATCATCAAAATTTCCCCGAAAATAAGACCCTGCAAAAAAGGCACTAGGTCTTATTCTCAATAAGTGGGGGGCAGTGGTGAAATCTAAAATTCGTTACTACCGGTTCTGTGGGCGTGGCTTGGTTGGGAGGGGGGTAATGTGACTGGGTGGGCGTGGTCATTTAAAAAAAAAACTTTTAAAACCATTTTTTCTACAACCTCTTTGCTTTCAAAAGGCTCTGACGATCCCAGCTGAGATTGCTTTCAAAATTGCTTTCAAAAGGCTCTGACGATCCCAGCTGAGTTTCCTGATCGGCAGAGGCTTTTTTAAAAAGCCTCTGACGATCAGGCAACTCAGCTGGGATCGTCAGAGGCATTTAAAAGACAAAAAGGGGTTGTTTTTTTTTCCTTTTAAAAGCCTCTGAGGATCCCAGCTGAGCCGCACGATCATCAGAGGCTTTGGGGTTTTTTTTTACTTTTAAAAGCATTTTTTGGCCGAAGAGGTTGTAGAAAAAATGCTTTTAAAAGTAAAAAAAAAAAGCCTCTTGATGATTTTGCAGCTCAGCTGGGCATTGGGGGGGGAGTAGGGATTTTTGCTACCGGTTCTCCGAACCACCCGCCTCCATCGCTACCGGATCGGGAGAGCCGGTCCGAACTGGGAGCATTTCGGCGGGGGGGGGGGGGGGATATCCAGTAACTCACCTCACTTGCGCACGTCACCCCCGGCCTCCTTTTCACTGTCAGAGGCCTTCAGGACCTTTTTCTGTAGCCGGCAAGGCTTTCCTGAAGGCCGCTGCAGCCGATAACAGAGCTCCGGATCGATCCGGAGCTCTGTTATCGTCTGCAGAGGCCTTCAGGAAAGCCTTGCCGGCTGCAGAAGAAATGAGCCATCAAGGCAAGTGTCGGGGTGAGCGAGGCCTGGTTGCAACTGTCCGAAGGTAAGTAGTAGGGCAGCTCCACCCTCCCGCATCCCCACCCTAGCTTAATTTTTACCCGTGCACCCTGGAGTAGGCGGGGTCTTCATTAAACCTTATTTTGGGGGTAGGTCTTATATTGGGTGCACATGTAAAAAATCAAGCTAGGCTTCCTTTCGGCGTAGGTCTTATTTATGGGGGGGGGAAATACGGCAGTGGTGAAATGTAAACATTGTTACTACCGGTTCTGTGGGCGTGGCTTGGTGGGGAAGGTAATGTGACTGGGCGTGGCCAACTTTTTTTTTTTTACTTTTAAAAGCATTTTAAAAAATGCTTGTTTTAAGAAAAAAATGCTTTTAAAAGCCTCTGAAGATCCCAGCTGAGCCGTGCGATCATCAGAGGCTTTTTTTTTTTTACTTTTAAAAGCATTTTTTTCAACCGAAGAAAAAATGCTTTTAAAAGTAAAAAAAAAAAAGAAGCCTCTGATGATCGCGCCGCTCAGCTGGGCGTGTGGGAGAGGGAGCGCAGGGATTTTTACTACCGGTTTCCCCCAACCGCCGGCCGCCATCCCTAGCAGATCGGGCGATCCGGTCCGAACCGGGAGCATTTCACCCCTGAAACATGGTATTTTGTCATGGAAGCTGTCCATGAACACCTGTCCCCCTTACCTGAAAAGGTGAAATCAGGGCTACCGGACCAAAGTTGATTAAAACGGAGACGTTTCGTTACTCATCCAAGTCACTTTTCCAATCCAAATGAGACATTCGTTAGGCAGAGAATCATTGGAAAGAACCAGTGGAGGTATTCAGACCGGTTCAGGCGTACCGGTAGTGATGACCTGCCCTCTCCTCGCCCTGGTACTATGCCATCCTATTTAGCCACGTTTTCTAAGCCATGCGCATGCGTGCAAGCCGCATAAGCAAAGCACATGCACAAAAGGCCACGCATGCGCGCTCATTTTCGGTGTGTGGCAAACCAGTGGTAAAATTATGTGAATGTTGTGACTCTGACTCCCGAGCCTGTCCTCATGGAGGAAGAGGACTCAGAAGGTGAGGGGGAGGAACTGACAAGGCCTCCCTCTCCAGGACCCTCCTCTCTGGCAATGCCTCAGGTGCCATCCGAAGGCCAGGAGGAAGGCATTTCGGAGCACCCATTGATAGAGAGTGATGATGATGATGATGAATCCTGGCTTGATCCCAGGCAGCGTCGGAGGGAGAAGCTTGCGCAGCAAAGGAAGAGGCGTGGGAGGGCCAGGGATTGCGCCGAGTCACTAAGCCACACCCCACAAGGGATAAAAGGGGGCGTGATTGCTCGGCAGGCTTTGTGACGGACAAAAGTTTAAACTCTAAAGAGTCACATCGTGAATCCTGAACTTCGGCTTAGATATCTTTTGGACTAAACGCTCGTGGATAATTTGTCGCTTTGGAAACGGACTGCAGATAAGGCCTCTCCTGCTTTTTGGGAGTACCAATTGGACTTGGCAGGCGTTTTACAGTTAGCTGCCAGAACTCTCGTCTGCCAGGAATTCTGGTCTGTTTATACCATAAATTATTGGCAGCCGTGTTTGATATTGCATTTGTCTGTGTGAGGACGGGGGACAGAGCAGTGAAACTCCACCTCTGGAAAGAACCAACTCTTGCCTGTCCCCCCTTCTGTTTGCAGGTGGCCAAGTGGACAGGTGACCTCTTCAACAAAGGGATTTACGACATCTACGTGGCCTTGCGTGGGGTCCCCCTGCTGGAGTGGGAAGTCAAAGCAGAGATGGACAAGTAATGTCGGCCGATCTTAAGGCTGGGAACATCTGCCAGCTTGGACTCAAACTTGTTTCCCTTTACAGTTCAATCTAAAGTGGCATTCGAGCAGCCCCGATTTTCTAATTATCTTTATTCTCATTTCAATTTCTTACTCAAGTTAATATTTATTTTTATTTCATCATTTGTGTACATTTTTATAATATCTCACTTTTTTCCCCCTTTCCCCCCCCTCCCCTTTTCTCCTTTTACTCGGCATCATCTGGGTATCTATTTTTTTTTAATTTGTTTTCTCCCTTCTGTTCCCTATCTCTTTTATCTCTACGTCCTTATTCATATTTCCTTTCTAACCAATCATACAATTTTTCCCATGTCTTGAAATGCATCGACGCCTCTTTATCTTTTTTGTTCTCAATGTTAATCTATTCATTTCTGCACATTCTAAAATTTTCTTTATAATTTCTCCTTCCAACGGGATTTTATCTGTTTTCCAATTTTGTGCAAATACAATTCTAGCCGCTGTTATTAGGTGAATAATCAAATATGTATCTTCTTTACTGTAATTCTCTGGTAAAATTACCAGTAAGAATATCTCTGGCTTTAACTCTATATGTTGCTGCAACATTCCCTCTAACCATGTTTGTATTTTCACCCAGTAATGTTTTGCTTCTTTACACAACCATCACATATGATAATATGATCCCGGCAACTAGTGACACTTCCAACACTTAGCTGATTTATCTTTAAACATCTCAGCTAATCTTTCTGGTGGCATATGCCATCTATAAAACATCTTATACAAATTTTCTTTATAAGCTGTTGCCATTGTTAATTTATAGTTTCTTTCCCAAAGTTCTTGCCATTTCTCCAATTCTATGATGCGTCCAAAATTCTTTCCCCATTCTATCATTGTTTCTTTTAGTACTTCATCCTCTAGTCCAGGGGTGGGCAACTGGCCCTTTTACAATCTCTGGACTTCAACTCCCAGAATTCCTGAGACAGCCAAGCTGTCTCAAGAATTCTGGAAGTTGAAGTCCAGAGGTTGTAAAAGGGCCGCAGTTGCCCACCCCTTCTCTAGTCTAATACACAATAAATAATTATATAATTTCTTAATCATTTTCTCATCTGTTCCTGTCAATATTTCATCCAGTTCTGATTTTCCTAAGTTAAAGCCATGTTGTCTACGATTCAAACTTGTCTAGCTATTTCCGAAGCTCACTTGCTTTTGATTTCACCCCAACTTTTCTGTCGCCCAAAGGCTCAGAGCGAGCGACATCATGGAGCCCAACCTGATGTACGTCTACCCGCACACCCGGATCCAGTCCCTGGTCAGCATTCTCCGCACCACGGTCCATCATGCCTTTCCGGTGGTGACCGAGAACCGGGCCTACGAGAAAGAATTTATGAAGTGGGACCAGCTTATCAGCAACAATATTAAATTCAAGGTGAGCATTTTGATCGGTGGCTTCCTTGTTCCTCTGGAGGAGGAACCGCGGCAAATAATGATTTATCGACTCCGTGGCTCAGCTTTCAGCCAACCGGGTATTTTCAGTTTTATGCGTTGTGCGTATTAGTATGCACTGACATTGTGAGCTTAGGAGACTAACTGGGGCAGGGGTGTCAAACTCGACTTCACTGAGAGCCGCATCAGGTGTTCTGTCCCCCTTCCTCACACAGGCAAACGTAATACCAAGCACACCTGCCAATATTTTATTAGGTAAACAGATTAGAATTCCTGGCAGACCAAGGTTTTGGCAGCAAACTGCCAAATGCCTGCCAAGACCATTTTCACTCCCATAAAGCAGAACAGGACTTATCTTCAGTCCGTTCCAGGAGCAACAAATTATCCACGAGACAAAGAGTTTAGTCAATGTTCAGTCCAAAATATATCCAAGCCGAATTTTGGAGATCACGATGTGACTTTCAGGGTTTAACTTGGTCCGTCACAAAGCCTGAAGAGCAATCCCACCCACTTTTATTCCTGAGGGGGCGTGGCTCTGTGACTCAGCTCAATCTCTGGCCCTCCCACGCCTTGTCCGTTGCTGCGCACGCTTCTCCTTCCGACGCTGCCTGGGATCAAGCCAGGATTCATCATCCTCGCTCCCTATCTCTTGTTGTTCCGATATGCTTTCCTCTGGGCACATCCCAGGCTGTTCCTCTTGGCCTTTGGATGGAACCTGAGTTATTGCCAGAAAGGAGGGTCCTATAGAGGGAGGCCTTATCAGTTCCTCCCCATCACCTTCTGAGTCCTCTTCCTCTGTTAGGACAGGCTCGGGAGTCGGGGTCACAACATCAGGGTTGTGTTTGGGTGGGTGGGCATGGCCAGCTCAACGGCACTCGTGTTCTGGGGGTACCTTTTTTTTTTTTTAATTTGATTTATATGCCGCCCTTCTCCGGAGACCCAGGGCGGCTTGCAATGCGTTAAGCAATAGCCTTCATACTTTTGTATATTTATACAAAGTCAGCTTATTGCCCCCACAATCCGGGTCCTCATTTTACCTACCTTTGAAAGGATGGAAGGCTGAGTCAACCTTGAGCCTGGTGAGATTTGAACTTGCAGTAATTACAGGCAGCTGATGTTAATAGCCTGAGTGGCGTAGCAGGCTAATGCCTCCTATTAAGGCAGCATTTAACATCCAGCTGCCTGCAATTACTGCGAGTTCTACAGCTGATCAGTGTTAAAAGGCAGTGTGGTGGTAGAACACTCCAAAAACAAATAGGTAGACCGGTGCCTCCAAAAACAGATGGGTAGACCAGGACGCTCCCAAGAACAAATGGGTAGATTGGTACAGCTCTGCAAACAGTTAAACGCCTGGTAGACCAGTACCTCTGCTAAATCCTAAAGAATTGTCACATGACCATCAAGCCACGCCCACAAAACCAGTAGTAAAAAAATTTTAGAACCCACCCCTGGAATAGACAGGTGAATCTTGTTCTTGATTCTGAGGGGCTGACTTGCATGAAACAATCCTGGATGTCCGTCTGTCGTGTCCCCCCCCCCCCCCCCCAAAATGATCCTTGGGTAAACGGCATCCCACTTTCCCTGTTCTAGAAATCCAGCATCCTCACTCGGGCGGCCGAGCAGCGTAAACGTAGCCAGTCCATGAAGTCGTATCCCTCCAGCGAGTTGAGAAATATGTGCGATGACCACAACGCGGCTGAGGAGCCTCCGGAGACGGAGGACATGCTGCAGCAGATGTTGGAGCGGAAGTGAGCGTGGGGAAGAGGGGGGGGGGAGCTTCGCGTCATGAGGTGCGCAAAAACCCTTGGCTGGCTGGGTGGAGAGGCCACCTCATCCAGCCAGCAGGATTAGTAGATCCCTACTTATATATCAGAAGAGTTTGGCACTTAAAGAGCGGCTGATTTTTGATTTTCGTGGATCCTTATTTGGTTAAGCTGGCTTAAAGCTCTTCCTTGACTGTGTAAGGAAGAAATGTGGACGTGTCTCAGAAACTGATAAACGCAACCCATCCATCCATCCCATTCTTCTCCTTCCTTCCATCACATCCATCCATCCATCCCCCCTTCCCTCCCCTTCCATCACTTCATTCCTTCTATCCCTCCATCCCACCTCCCCTCAATCACATCTCTGCTTCCCTCCCTCCCTCCCATCCCATCTCCTCTTCCTTCCATCATATCCATTCCACCTCCCATCACATCACTTCCTTCCTTTCTTCATTCCTTCTATCCATCCCAT
>WNWU01000323.1:156921-173839 GCA_012654045.1 Ptyas mucosa
CTTCCATCACATCACTTCCTTCCTTTCTTCATTCCTTCTATCCATCCACCAATTACATCCATCCATCCCACTTCCCCTTCCATCATATCTTTACCTATCTTCCTTCCATCCAATCTCCCCTTCCTTCAATCCTTCCATTACATCATCCATCCATCCATAACAAAGTTGTAATGGTTCCTTCTAGATACACTCCGTATCCCAATCTGTATCCAGACCAGTCCCCCAGTGAGGAGTGGACGATGGAGGAACGCTTCCGGCCTCTGACTTTCCACGGCCTGATCCTGCGCTCACAGCTGGTCACTTTACTTATCCGAGGAATCTGCTATGCAGAGAATCAGTCAGTGAGTTCCGACGAAGAAGTGACTGGGTTGTCTGAATAGATGATAATCCAGCAGATTTTTCTGAGAGAGGAGAGATTCTTGCGTTAATGCCCCAATTGGGTGTGGTTTTTTTTCCAAGCAGAAACCCTGTTAGGATGTTTTTTTAGCATGTTAGAAAAGTGGTGTCTTTATTTTTTCTTGTTTCGCCCCTTCTTAGAGTGCCAACCAGCCTCGTCTCTTGTATGCAGATATGTCAGAAGATTACCCACGCTATCCGGACATCCATGACTTAGATCTCACACTCCTGAATCCACGCATGATTGTGGTAAGGCCTTCTCCTTGCAGTTGTGCGGTTTCTACCTTGTTTTCTAGAAAAGGCACTTCCGCAGGTCTTGGAATTTTTCTAGACTCTTTTCCATACCTCTGTGTTTGTTTTTGGAGGTTGCCTGTCCAGAACCGGCTACAGAGGACAAATGGTTAGAGACTTATAATGCAGATTTTGGGGGTATTTTGTTCACCTAAATAAATTCCTCTGTGAACGTCACAGGCTTTTGAAAAATAAAGGGAAAATAAGAGAGGAAAAGGTGTAGGGAAAAGGAGAAAAGAAAAAGAAAAGCATTTTCATTTCTCTTTGCATTTCTACATTTTATAGTTTGATAAACTACCGTATTTTTCGGACTATTAAGACACACTTTTTTATCTCCCAAAATGGGGCAAAAATGTCTGTGCGTCTTATAGACTGAATATTGCTGAAGCCCCACCCACTCACCAGCCATTTTTTTTTTTGCCTCAACACGCCCTGTTTTTGGGCCTTTTTCTTCGGCCTTTTTCAGGCCTCTTTTGGCCCATTTTTGAGTCTCTTTTTGGCCTGTTTACAAAGCTTTTTGGGCCCATTTTCAGGGCTTTTTTTTTGCCTGTTTTGAGGCTTTTTTTGGCCCGTTTTCAAGTCTTTTTGGCCCGTTTTTTCGGAAAAAACAGGCTGAAAAAATCCTTGAAAACGGGTTGAAAAAAGCACCAAAAAAGCCCTGAAAATGGGCCAAAAAAGCCAAAAAATAGGCCAAAAAAGCCTTGAAAACAGACCAAAAAGCCTCAAAAACAGCCCCAAAAAAGCACCAAAAACACCCCCCCAAAAAGCCTCAAAAATGGGCCGAAAAAGTCTCAAAAACGGCCCGAAAAAAGTCTCAAAACGGGCTGAAAAAAGCTGCAAAAATGGTCCAAAAAAACCCCCTCAAAAATGTGCTGAAAAAAGCCCCGGAAACAGTCCGAAAAAAAACTGGAAAAGGCCCGAAAAAAGGGGGGCCCAAAACTTTTCTTTCTTTTCCTCTTCTAAATTTAGGTGCGCCTTTTAGTCTGAAAAATACGGTAATAAAAATTTGAACTGAAAGTCGAGCATTTTTTCTTCCCAACAGGACGTCACGCCTTACATGAACCCTTCTCCCTTCACCATCTCGCCTAATGCTCACATTTCCCAAGTCTTCAACCTCTTCCGGACGATGGGGCTGAGGCACTTGCCAGTGGTGAATGCTGTCGGGGAGGTGAGTCTGTCTGCGGGGTCTTTGGAGAAAACCTTCCTCTTTTCTGATCCGATTTGTAATTTGCTTAAAGTAGTTGCTTAAAGTTGAGCAAGGTGAAAAGTTGAGGTTTCACCACTAGATGTCGCTGCAGGCCCACAAATGGCATCGAAGCTCTCAGATGACCTAGGAAGAAATATCGGTTTGTAACTTGTGGGTCTGTTCCTGAAACCACTTGTTGAACTTGCTGCAAAGGCAACTTTAGAGCAGGAGGGTCCAATCCTGGCAATTTTCAGGGTCGTGGATTTCAACTCCCAGAATTCCCCAGCCAAGTTGAAGCCCACATGCCTTAAAGTCGCCACCCCTGCTTTAGAGTCTTCACTCAGAGGGGAAAACTAGTATTAGGCTAATTCTAAGATGGGAGGAACATTGCTGGACGGCAGAATTCGCTTCCCTTCCGGCTCTGCTTTCAGTTTGAGGGAAGATTATGCTTTGAAATTTCAAAATAAGGGTTTTTTTGGAAGGAGAAGTGGGTGGGGTCCACCCCGGACCATCTCAATGATGCCCTTGACGTGATGTCCCGGTGCCTGGAGGCCATGCGGATCTGGATGGGGAGGAACAGGCTTAGAGTCAATCCTTCCAAGACCGAGTGGCTGTGGTTCCCGGTGTCCCGGTATAGTCAGCTGGTTCCATTGCTGACTATTGGGGGCAAGATTCTGGCCCCCTCAGAAAGGGCTCGCAACTTGGGTGTTCTCCTGGATGCACAGCTGTCTTTGGAGGAGCATATGATGGCCGTGGCCAGGGGAGCTTTCTATCAGGTTCGCCTGATATGCCAGTTGCGTCCCTTTCTGGACCGGGATGCCCTGCGCACTGTCACTCATGCCCTCATCACGTCCTGTCTGGACTACTGTAACACTGTCTACATGGGGCTCCCCTTGAAGAGCACTCAGAGGCTCCAACTGATCTAGAATGCGGCCGCGCGGGTGATTATGGGGGCAACTCATCACACCCACGTGACCTGAGCAAGCTGCACTGGCTCCCAGTGGTCTTCCAGGTGCGATTCAAGGTGTTGGTGACCACCTTTAAAGCGCTCCATGGCTTAGGACCAGGGTATATACGAGTCCGCCTTCTGCCACCGATAGCCTCCCACCGGCCAATATGCTCCCACAGAGAGGGACTCCTCAGGGTGCCGTCGGCCAAACAATGTCGACTGGCGACGCCCAGGGGGAGAGCCTTCTCTGTGGGGGCACCTGCCCTCTGGAATGAGCTGCCCCTAGATGATCCCCGACCTGCGCACCTTTCGCCGCGCCCTGAAGACCCTCTTGTTTCAACAAGCCGGGCTGGCCTAATATGAGTATGAATTTTAATGGGTGTATGTTAATTTTTAATTGGCGGGCCACATTTTTGTATATTTGATTTTAATGGTTTTTTTAAATTTTGTCATTTTTATGTGTTTTAATATGGCTGTACACCGCCCTGAGTCCTTCGGGAGAAGGGCGGTATAGAAGTCCAATAAAAGTAAAGTAAAGGGGTTTTCCTGCTGGGAACGTGATTTCTTGCACTGATTTCATGGTTCAGCGTCCCTTGTCCCATTCCTGAGGGCAGGGAGCAGGGCTACCATCTCCTCGTAAAGCCGAATTCAGACAAATCACCTGCCCACTAATTTAGGGAAAAGTTGCTGGGCAAGGAATACTCTCTAAAGCTGCAGAGGCAGGGGTGGGATTCAGCCGGTTCGGGCGAACCAAATGTTAATTTTAATCTAGTTCACCAAACTGGTAGTTATAAGGGCTGGCTCTCTCCACCCACCCCACCCTACCCCTCTCAGGAGTCTCCACGCAGCCCATTTTGGATGCGAGTTAAGTGCAGGGCCTGCGCGGAAGCTCTGGGAGGGCAAAAAACGGGCCTACCGGAAGTCTGGAAACGGGCCCATTTCCGGGCTCTGGTGCCTGGGGGTGGCTGTTTTCGTCCTCCTGGAGGCTCAAGGAAAGCCTCTGGAGCCTAGGGAGGGCAAAACCGCCACCCCCCCACCCCACCCCCGACGTGGTGCAGGAGGACGAGTAGGCCACACCCACCCAGCAACCGGGCAGCGAACCGGTTGCTAAAAATGTTACAATCGCACCCCTGTGCAGAGGGAACACCATTCAGGGTGGGACAGAGTGAAACCAGAAGGCAATGCTGGAAAGACGTCCCCAGCCCGATTCAGAAAAGCCGATCCCTCTGGCGATTCTGCTGTGGGTTTTTTTTTTTTTGCTTTCACGCTTGACAAATTCACTTGCTTTTTTTTTTCCTCTCTCTCCTCCCCCCCCCTTCCAGATTGTGGGCATTATTACTCGACACAACTTGACCCACGAATTCCTCCAGGCCAGGCTGCGCCAGCATTACCACACCATCTAAACCTCATCTCCCGCCTCTTCTACCTCCTGAGACCCCCTTCCTCTTCCTCCTCCTCCTCCTCCTCGGGATTCCTGGGCCCACCGTGTGCACTTTAGTCAACAAAACGAGCCCGTCGTTTCTGGAGCCGTAAAAACTGTACATCCTTTAGGCTAGGAGGGGGAAAAAAGCATAATACGTGGGGAAATCTGGAGAGCTGGCTGTCGTCTTCTTGTTCTAGCAGCCACGCGCTTCTCCGTGGATTACGGATCAAATCATCTCAGTGCTTCGTTGGCCAACCCTGCAGACACCTGAAAAGATTATATCTCTACCTTATTCCAGAGAGAGAGCGAGAGAGAAAATGTCATTTTTCCTCTTTACTTTGCTGAAGTTTTTGCAAATCTTGCAGACTTCCCTCTTCTGGGCCAGTTGGGGCACTGTTACCTTCACTTCAAACTTTAGCCACCTGCTTTTCGGTTTAATTAAGGTTATCCATCTTAATTGGAACGGGACAACAACAACAATTTTCTGACTGGGGCTTTTGACTTTCTGCTCTTTGCACCTCTCTCCCATCTTTCACTTTCGATGACGTCTTTCTGAGATCAACCCCTACCGGGCGTCAAGGATGTCTCCCGCTTGGGCGAGTGGGGGAGAGATTCAGATTGAGTCCTCGGTTCTCCCCTTGGGATCCCCTCCAAAACTTTGCAAGAGTGAGGAATCCAGAGTGGTTGGACTTTTAAAGCATCGGAGCTGCTGTCGCTAGAACGGGGGAGCTGTTGAACCCCGGATTTCGAGCACGTTCGCCTCCTTTGGGTGCTGAGCTTCAAACTGAGCCCCCCCCTCTTTTTTTAAAAAAAAAATTGACACAGAGACAGTTCGTTGCTAAATGATTCTGAATGTGCAGAAGGGAACCAAGATTTTTTTTTAGCGGGGGGCGGAATATATTATCTGGCGGGACCAAACCGTGATGTTCTCTCTTCAACCCCTAACAGCCTTGCTTTGCATGCTGTTTTCCAGCTTGGATGATTCTCTCCCCCCCCCCCCCCCCCCCCCCCCCCCCCCCCCACACTACTTTCCTCATCCTGTCCTCTGTTTCCTTTCTTGCCATCTGACAATCTCTCTCCCCTCCTTCCTCTGTTTCTGGCTGGGAAGGACTGTTCTCTCCCAATTCTTCAAAATCCTGAGAGCCTTGCGCGCAAGGGTGACCTGCAGAGATGTCCCCAAATAACTTCTCTCCTCTCAGCCAGACCTTGCCTGGAAGGGGGGTAGGGGCGGGGAAAGGGGTACATAGTTGATAACCCAACACCTTTGTTCTCTGCGGGTGGTAGAAGTTTCCCTTGCCCTGGCATGACCCTCCTGGCACGGCACTCCCTTCTCCCTCCCCCCCTCCCCGGTTTGTTTTGTTACCTTCAACAAATCTGGTTTTTGCTGTAAAGGGCTGTAATTTCCAACCAGGGTGGGGGAGTTGGGTTTGATGGCAGGCAGGGGAGGACCCCTTTAATAGTTACGAGGGATACCCAGGTAGGACCGGAATGGATCTCGGATCGGAGGGCGGGGGGGGGGGGGGAATGTCTGCAGCGGCTGCGTTCAAGACCTTTTCCATCCTGACCGGCTGGTTCACACAAAGCCTTGAACCGGCTGTGACCGGCTGAGTCCTTTCTAACAAACCTCATCCCACTGGCTCTTGTGATTCCGGCAGACTCCTGTCTTTGTAGCTTGGTGTGTGTGTGTTTAACCTTTGCATAAATCTCTTTTTCAAGGGAAAGCAGAAATTGAGGCATGGAAGAGAGCTGATACAGCCTTGATAAAGCACAGTCATCGGTGTTTTGGAAGGAAAAGGGAACCCAGGACCAGCTCTTTCATTCTCCCCCCCCCCCTCTATTGTAGGTGGGGGAAGGGGCTCATTCACTCAAAATTGGTCAAATTCCCAGCGGGGCAGGGACTGCAGTTGGTCGCAATCTGGAACTGCCGGATTTTGCAAGGGTTGACCAAACGTAACGATTCCTTGCTTATTTTTGCCCGCTGATGCGATCCGGCAGCAAAATAATTCGATTTTCGTAGACTTAAAGACTACGAATGGGGCAGAGCTGGTTTTTTTTTTTTTTTTTGCACAGACGAGGTTTTGGATGTGCTCCGATGCTAATTTAAGTCTCCCATCCAGTTGTGTGTTTGTGTGTGTGTGTTTTTTTCTCCTTCCACTTTCCAGTAATAAGACTTATCTCTAACCTATTTTGGAGAGACGCGGTCTGGGCGCCGAGCGGAAATCCAATTTTTGAATACCGGTTCTGTCTACTCAAGACAGGAATGCTTTTGCAAGATTGTGTGTGTGTGTGTGTGTGTGTGTGTGTTCACCTCTCCAGAATACTCAGTTTTATCTCCCCTCCCCCCTCCTTCCTAATATTTCTTTGCTCCATTCTCAACCCAAGCTAGATTGAACCTCCTCCTTTGCTCCCTCCTGCTCTTGACCTTAAAATATATATATATATATAAGTCATTTTCCTTTTCTAAGGTGTTACCTTCCCTTGCCCTCTTTATAGCCATTTCTGGTTCGAACAGGTCCCGTTTCAGCTCCTGTTAGCAACTCTCCACAGGCCTGTCTTAACACGGCATAAGCCCATCCACCGTTCCTTTTGCAGCTTGAATTTTCACAAGACCAAAATTATCCTGTCTGGGATTTTGTTTTTTTGTTTTTTACTTTGTTGTCCTAGGCCAATGGGCATTTTTATTCTAAAGCACGGGCTGTAAATCTCCAATTTGTTTGCATCTCCGTGTGTTCGTGAAAGAGACCAATATTCTTATTTTCCCAGGAAGCTAAAGTTGTTTTGTTCTTTGAGAATTCCAGAATTCACAAGAGAGTAAGAGAGAGAGAGGGAGGGAGAGGGAGAGAGAGAGAAAGAGAGAGAGAGAGAGAGAGAGAGAGAGGAAAACAAAAATAATGTATTCGATATCTACTTCAATGCTTTAAAAGTGGACGAGGGAAAAAAAAAATGCCAAGCTAATATTTTTGGGGCGGTTTTGTATGATTGCTGGCCAGTTATAACTTCCTTCCTCATTTCTAGAAGCTTGAAAATATTAGAGGGTTAAAAAAACCTTGGATTCTCAGTTGGTTTCATCTGGAAACCCAATAATTGACATGTTACTAGGCTGGGAATAAAAATATTTTTTCATTTAAGACATGTAAGGTAGCCCTAGAAATTCAGGCGACCCTTACAGTCCATTGTCAAAAGTAGGTGCCCCTTTGGTTAGCGGGTTCTCGCTTCACCATCCAGAATGACCACTGTCTCTTTTCTCCCAGGTGTTGATATGTGTGCGTGTGTTACTTTAAAAAGATTTAAAGGTTCCGATTACGCGGTTAACACCTTTCAGGTTTGTAAAGAGATGCGGGAGGGCTTCTCCGTCTTATTTGTCACGGTTTAAAAATCATAGAATTGATCGAAGGGACAGCGATTCCCGTAAAACGACACTAGTCGCTCCTGCGTTCCACGAATTGTGTTGAGAATTGTCTTCTGTCTTACAATAGTGAAGAGGTTTTTCTCGCTTTCCCCAGAAAACTGTTATTTATTTAACATTCACACGCCAAATTTGGCTTCCGTTCCGGGTCGATAGGCCCTCTCAGAATTCATGTCTTGGGATTTTCACGGATGCTGGGAGAGTCTAGGAATTCTCATTATTTCTGCTCTCTCGTCCCTTCAACAGTATTAATATCCATTCCAGAGGGAGAAGCATACACGGGGTATTTCTTTGGTTTCTAAGCTCTTACAAATATCTTGATTTCCAATTGTACTGTCCCTGGTCAACGTGAGCCGAATCTCGGGGGGAACTAATTTTATGTGCATAATATTTTTGTTTTTAATCATGTTTCAAAGCATTCCCGGGCAGAGAATGTGCTAGATATATATATTTTTAAATTTTGGTTTGAGCACTTGTATTCTATAACCATGGTCCTTCTCTTTAAAAAAAAAAAAGAAAACACAATAAAATTCCTCCTTTATGTCTTTGGGGTCCCGTCCCTCCCCAATCTCTGTCACTGTGACTCTTTATCGCCGTTCTTGATTTATTTTCCCCCCAGTGTTTAAGCTTTGTCGCATTTTTATTTTATATTCAGAAACCAACATTCTCAACCCCAGAGACATTTAACGGCTTATTGTAATGTTAAAAAAAAGGAGTTATAACCAATTCTCTTTTCATCTCCATGATATGATATTCAAAGGTAGAGTGCTTCTGAACATGCAAGCTCACTTCAACTGTCTCCCAGTCTGCTCTGCAGGTGCATTGGACTTCAGTTCCCATGTACCGTATTTTTCGCTCCATAAAACACACCTAACGTTTAGAGGAGGAAAGCGGGAAAAAAATATCAGGCGGAGCCTGAGAGGACCACAGATAGGTGTCCTCTCACATGCCAGCTCTGCCTATTGACTCCTTCACACTCAGCAAAGTCTTTCAAGGGAGAATTTACAGTCACGGACCTTATCTGGCTTGGAGAGCTGCCAAGCCGATATCTTCAAAACTTGGCAAAAAGTCTCGGAGAGTCACAAACCAATTAAGTGAACAAATTAACTCCTGCAAACTCCCCTCCCCATTCGCTCCTCTTTATTCCCTATTCTTTAGTTTGAAGGAGTTAAACTATACTCGAAGCACCTAAGGGTAGAACAAGAAGCAATGGGTGGAAACTAATCAAGGAGAGAAGCAATTTAGAACTGAGGAGAAATTTCCTGACAGAATAATTAATAAGTGGAACAACTTGCCTGTAGAAGTTGTGAATGCCCCAACACTGGAAATTTTTAAGAAGATGTTGAATAACCATTTGTCTGAAGTGGTGTAGGGTTTCCTGCCTGGGCAGGGGGTTAGACTAGGGGACCTCCAAGGTCCCTTCCAATTCTGCTATTCTATTCTATTCCCCTCTGGGAGGGGCCATTCACCATCCACCTGTGGCTTTACTCCTGAGTTGACCCTTGTTCCTTAGCTGTTCCCTTCTGGCAGTTCTGCACATGGGCACACCCGGGAACAGGCTCCAGCTGCTCCTCTGCCTCACTGATGTCCGACTCCGAAGGCAGCTGATAACTGTCAGACGGCCCTGGCCCCCTCTCTGCCTCCGACGCAGAGCCCTCGTCAGAGCCTTCCCCAGAATCCAGGACTGGCCCATGTTCCTCCCCAACCTCCTCACTGTCCGAATCTGCTGCCACATCTGCTGACCACTGGCAGACCACAACAACTTTTTTTGGGGGGGAAAGTGTGTTTTATGGAGCGAAAAATACAGTATATAAGCCAGAGACAAGAGCGACAGGTTTTTAACACAGCTCAGCTGTGTTTTTTCCATCGATGAATAAATTCCTCTCCCATCGCTACTTGAGAACATTGCGTTCATAAGACATTCTTATGAACGCAAAGAGCCGAGGTGGTGCAGTGGTTAGAGTGCTGTACTGCAGCTTCTTCACCTGACTGCTAGTTCAGCAGATCAAATCTCACCGGCTCAAGGTTGACTCAGCCTTCCATCCTTCCGAGGTGGGTAAAATGAGGACCCAGATTGTTGGGGGCAATATGCTATTTAGTATACTGTTGATTGTTGTAAGCCGCCCAGAGTCCTCGGAGAATGAGCGGCATAGAAATATGATTAATAATAATTAATAAAAAAAATAATTCTTAACTCGCTAACTTTGGACTTGCACAATGCGTTAAATCACAAACCAATCCATGCCTGAGTTGCAGGGGAGGAAAAAAAAGAGTATAACCGCGTTTAAAATTACCGTAGCCAAGTTTCCTCTTTTATACGCACACAATTGCTGGATCATTCATCATCCTGAATAAGCATTTAATGAAAAGATAGTTGGTTTCAGGTGTTTGGTCGTTTGTTTGGTTTTTTTTTTTCAGGAAAGGGGCCCGTTTGTTTTTATCATCTCGTTTTTATCTCTGAAATACCCTCTTCATTAAACATTTTGCTATGTTTGTGCCCAATTTTTGCCAACTGGAATTTTCCCTTCTTGGGAACAAAATATCCTAGTGATACCTCTGAAGCAGCAAACAACTTTAAACTAGAGTGATGTTTGTTTATTTTTTTTTGCAATCCCTGCAGTCAGTCAAGATGCTGAGCTACACAAATCATTTACACACACACCCAAGAAAGATAGCTACACACAAAAGTCATTAAAATCCTGTTTATTTAGTCATACCAGTGTTCCACAAAGCCTTGGTTGCGTGCAGATTAAATAAAACCACCAAATTAAATATCTTCTCGCTGTATCCTAACAATTCCACGATGCTTGTCGATGGCGTCCGTTCAAACTTGAAGGGATGAAAAAAATCTCTCTCAAAACCGATTCCTTTAATAATTCAAAGAATGAGCAGGCACGATGGGTTTTTTTCAAATTTTCCCACAAACCCAAAATCTTAGTACAGTTGGGGGTTCTTTTTGGCAACAAGCCATTTTAAGGGGATTTTCTTGGCCTGTGTAATTTTGGAAAACAACATTATTCCCTGTTGCAGTCTCTTTTATCTTTATACTTCAGTGGATTTTATTTATGGGGAAGAAAGTAAGATATTGTTTACACTCTTAATTGATGGATAAAAATTGGGCAGGGTGGAAAGAACTCACCCCGTCTCTGTCCTTGGTGCTGAATTTAAGAATTGGTTTCAAATTATCCAGGAGATTAAATGCATGGATCGGAGGGGAAAGCATATACGTATTTAAATTCACACGATTAGGGGAAAATGTTAGATTTTTTTTTTCTTATTCTTGACCTGAGAATGGGTGGCTTACAGGTTATGAGTGGTCTTGCTTGGATCTCAAAAATTGCCCTGTGGGATATATTTCAGCTGAAGCAAAATCCTGGTATTCTAAGATCCGGTGTATTAAATTTTTCCGGTGGAACATACTCTTGGCAGGAAGAATCTTCCAAGTCACAATGAAACAAAAACACCTTTGGAATAAGATGACTTACAAGGTGATTTCTTCCACAGAATTTCACTTCTGAAAAAAAGAAAGAAAACGAATATGGTTTACCTTGACCGCCAACCAATGTTTGGAAATTGCAATCCTGTGGCCAAATTAGATTTCGAGTTTATTTTACAGGAAGGAGTAAGGCAGTTTAGAAATCAAAACGCATGAATAATCACATCGAACATGGAGCAGAAAACTGGCATTTTCCCCCCTGCCTTTCTCGAAGTTAGTTTTCAAGGTCTCCCTCCCTCCTTATGATAATTTTCTGTTTATCTGAAAAGAGAGATACCCATAAAAAGCTGACACTTATAAATAAATTTATAAATGCAAAACACCTTTAAGATAACCCTCTTCTGCTCATTTAGACCCAGGGGTCCCCAAATTCTGTTCACTGACCCCTTTGTGGAATTTTAGATTGTTCAACCCTCCCCGCAAACATTTTATGATATGAAAATAATGTAATAAATACATTACTTTAACAGTGCTATGAATAATATTTAACAGGGTTGGAAGGGACCTTGTAGGTCATCTACTCCAACTCCCCGCCCAAGCAGGAGACCTTACACCATTTCTGACAGATGGCAAAAATATGGATGAGGCCATTCATGCTGGCAGCTAACCATCCAAATCTGATCACCCAGTCTCTAATTGATCCCTATCGACCTGCTGTTGTAAATCAGAGATCCAGGCTTTCGCTCTGTTTCAAGATGTTTCTCAAGATGTCTCCCCGAGAGCTTTATTTTTATACAGTTTTACACAAGCAGATAAAAGGTAGCACAGTAACGAGGTTCTGATTGGATAACTTATTTACCCCCCTCTCAAGATGCCATCCTCTCTAGGTGAGATTATCTCATCCAAATCCGAGCCAAAGATGAAGTAAGCAGGCAAGACCCACAGCGCCTGAGCCGCGGCAGTGTGCTGCTTGCAGCCTGGTACCGTGACCCTTGACCTACTGACCTACAACCTGCCATTTTTTTGACCGCCTCTTAACTCCCATGTATCTTCTCCTGGGATAGGCCCATCAACTCTTGGGAATTGGTATTGACCACATGACCATACCCCAATTTGGATGCTTTCCTGGGCGACGCAGAGCTTCTGATTCTTCCCCCCAGCAATTGAACTAACATTGTAGACCTTCCCCATTTTGTAACTTACGTGTCTTCTGTTGCACCCGAGTCCACTCACTGATCCTATTCTGTCCAGCCGTTGTCCAAAGCAGCTGGATAACCGTCGGGGGGCGTTGAAAAAACTCCTCAGTTTGTTCCGCCCAGCTGCTGCTTCTGGGGCTCTTTCGGGAGGTTGCCAGTTGGTGCCGTCGCTTGGGGGTCTGGAGTATTCGCCATCCCAGGACGAGAGAAGCTGGGTGGCATCACCCGCTGGTTCCTCATTGGCCTCGTTCTGATCCCGTTCAATCTCTTCCTTTTCCGCCAACGCCACTTTGCTCTCAATCCGCTGCAGAAGATCCTAAGAGCAAAAAGGGGGAAACGAAAAACATATTTGGCAAACTCTTCTGTTAAAGTCAGTCTCTACTGAAGTAGTTGTCTATATTTCCACTAGGGCAGTGGTCCCCAACCCCGTTCCATGGGCAGGCAGCGGTCGGCGGCATGCCGGAAACTGGGCCGTGGAAACAAGCAAAGCCCAATCCACGGGATGATGGCAGCATGTGAAACCATGCCACAGAAAAACCTCTCTCCAGGGAACCACTGCTACTCTACTCTTAGGGACCACTACTCTTAGAGTATGAACAGGCATGTCAGGGGGAAAAAAGCCAGTTAAAGCTGTCCAGGTACGTCTTCAACCATTTGAAGCCTTGAGCCTTGGTGGCGCAGCAGACTAAAGTGCTGTTAATTAGCACCAGCTGCCTGCAATTACTGCAAGTTCGAATCTCACCAGGCTCCAGGTTGACTCAGCCTTCCATCCTTTCGAGGTAGGTAAAATGAGGACCCAGATTGTGGGGGCAATAAGCTGACTTTGTATAAATATACAAAAGTATGAAGGCTATTGCTTAACGCCTTGTAAGCCGCCCTGAGTCTCCGGAGAAGGGCGGCATATAAATTGAACCAATAAATAAATGGAACCAATAAATTTACTAGTTGCAGTGAAAATAAGAGCCTTGATAGTACAGTGGACTAAAGCACACTGTTATTAACACCAGCTGCCTGCAATTACTGCAAGTTCGAATCTCACCAAGGCTCAAGGTTGACTCAGCCTGCCATTCTTTCTAAGGTAGGTAAATTGGGGACCCAGTTTGTGGGGTCCCCCAGTTTGTGGGGGCAATAAGCTGACTTTGTATAAAATATACAAAAGTATGAAGGCTATTGCTTAGCGCATTGTAAGCCGCCCTGAGTCTCCGGAGAAGGGCAGCATTTAAATCAAATTATTTATATATATATATATATATATATATGTATATTCAACATTCTTTTCAGCATTTGGCTGTGCTGATTTCTTTAGTTTAACAGAATAACAGGTTTGAAACGGACCTTGGAGGTCATCTAATCCAACCCCTGTTCATGCAAGAAAACTTTTCCCATTTCAGACGGATGGTTATCCAATCTCCTCTTAAAAGTCTCCAGGGATGCAGCACCCACAACCTCTGGAGTTAAGCCGATCGATTGTTCTCACTGTCAAGAATTTTCTCCTTAGTTCTAGATTGCTTCTCTCCTTGATTAGTTTTAAGATAAGATCCTCCATCTTCAAAAGCACTCTTACCTGCAAAGAGGAGCAGTTTTCCTCAAGCATTCGGAGGTCTTGTAGTCCAACCTCCTGGTCAAGCAGGGGACCTATTCTATTCCAGA
This sequence comes from Ptyas mucosa, assembly GCA_012654045.1. Lineage (NCBI taxonomy): Eukaryota > Metazoa > Chordata > Lepidosauria > Squamata > Colubridae > Ptyas > Ptyas mucosa. The sequence continues at coordinate 170,855 of WNWU01000323.1, forward strand.
AAAGTGGCTGTCCAGTCTTTTCTTAAAAGCCTCCAGTGATGGAGCACTCACAACTTCTGGTGGGAAGCTGTTCCACTGGTTAATTGTCCTCACGGTTAGGAATTTTCTCCTTAGTTCTAGGTTGCTTCTCTCCTCGGTGAGTTTCCATCCGTTGCTTCTCGTCCTGCCTTCTGAGTGCGTTGGAGAATAGATTGTCAACCCTCCTCTTCTTTGGGGCAGCCGCTCAACTATTGGAAGATGCTATCATGTCGCGCCTAGTCCCTTCTTTTCACTAGACTAGACACACCCAATTCCTGCGACTGTTCTTCGTATGTTTTAGCCTCCAGTTTCATATAATAATTTGGGAAAGAGGAGATTTTTGATGGCTCCTGCCAAGTTGTCCTAGCCAGATTTTCAGTGCTGGCGAACAGGAGCAGGTTTGATGAACCCATAACTATGTCCGCTTTGATCTAATAAATATATTTACAACTGAAAATCCTGCCTTTTGAGTAGTAGATTTGGAGACTCGAAGCCGAGTCAAGAGAAGATGACTTCAAAGCAAGGCAAGTTCAAACCGAATGGTCTTTTTCTCAACTGCGCTAGAGTGTGTCTTACCTTGGACCAATTCACACATGCATCACAGACAGTCCTGTGACCTGTTTGAGACTAACCCAGGGATCAGCAACCTGGGGCTCTGGAGCCGCTTGTGGCCCTTTCACCCCTCTGCTGCGGCTCCCTGTCACTCAAAAGATCACTCACAGCTGCCAATGTGTGACACTTGTCGGCACGCAATTTATTGAGCTTTTCGACCCCCGGTAAGCCAACCATGGATAAATCCACGAAAAGAAAAGTTTCAGAAGGAAACAGAACGTTTCGTTCAACGACATAGGCTAGTTTTGTGGCCGCTCAAGAAATCGTCAGGCACGGGAAGGGTTTTTGTGGCTCCCGGTGTTTTCTTTTCTGTGGGAAACGGGTCCAAATGGCTCTTCGAGTGTTTAAGGTTGCAGACCCTTGGACTAACCCATCGAGTAGATCCTTTCTGGGTTGAATACAAGCTTCCGGTCAATATGTCTATGGTTTTCAAGGCCAGTCAGCAATCATAGCATTGTGCATTGACTCCTATTAATCAATATTACCTATTTTTTTTCTAGACTGGTATGACCAGTCTAGGGGATTTGGGGCGACGTGATAGCAGCATTCCAGTATTTGAGGGGGCCGCCACAAAGAAGAGGGGGTCAACTTATTTTCCAAAGCACTAGAGGGTAGGACAAGAAGCAACGGATGGAAACTAACCAAGGAGAGAAGCAACCTGGAATTAAGGAGAAACTTAAATCAACCAGTGGACCAGAAGTTGTGGGTGCTTCATCACTGGAGATTTTTAAGGAAGGACTGGGCAACCGCCTGTCTGAAATGTTATAGGGTCTCTTGCTCGACCGGGGGGTTGGACTAGAAGACCTCCAAAGTCCCCTCCAGCTCTATTCTGCTCGAATTTAGAAGGTGACAGCCAATTAGAGTATCGTTTCAAGAAATGTCAGTTCCCATCACCTGTTCTCTGAACCTGCCTATAGACCGAGGAATCTTGGTATGCCAAGCAAGTGTCCACCAACGTTGAGGTTCTCCCCAAGTGCTCCAAGGCTTCTCCCCAAGTTTTGACCCGACCCCAGATGGACCTTACCTTGAAATCTGTTAGCTCTGACCAAGAGATGGGCTGAGCCCCAGATGGACCTTGGAGGTGAGCCGTAAGGAACAAGGAGAGCAGGAAAGGAATCCTTGAACCCATCATCATCTTCTCCACCGGGACCTTAGTCTTCCTCCGTCCGCTGCCCGCAGTGGTGTCGATTTCCGCACCCTCTATCTTTATATCTTTAGGGCGGTCGAAGCTCATGCCTGAAGAATGAACCCCCACATTCCATCACCCTGACTCGATAAAGCATCTCAGACACCGGAGCCAGGAGAAGATTCCCTTTTAAAGTGATCTTCGTGGGGGCGGAAAGCAACCTTCTGCGGTTTCCAACCAGCGGGGACCAGTAAGGGCACCAGCGGAGGAGAACCCGTGACACACACATTCCTTAGGCCTTGTCTGAAGAGCTTTCACACTTCCTAGGTGTGAGAGAAGCTCTAAAAAATCCCTCTTTATCTGTTTTGGGAGACGGCCTTGTAGGAGAGAAGAGAGGTTGTTTTAGGAGTGGAAAATCCGATTGGCTGGGGAGCATGGGCCTGCTTTGGTACCCCCAACAACAAGCCACGGCGGACGTGTGCTGGTTTATTTATTTTTATTCAGTTACTTTGTCAAACATGTATAAGATAACAGGTATCAATATGAGCGTGATTATGAATACGGGAAATGGATACCGATAAATGGGGACAGTAAGACAGGGACGGAAAGCACGCTGGTGCGCTTATGCACGCCCCTTACAGACCTCTTAGGAATGGGGCGAGGTCCACGGGTAGACAGTCTAAGGTTAAAGTCATGGGGGATTTGGGGATGTAACCACAGAGTCAGGTAGTGAGTTCCAGGCGTTGACCACTCTGTTGCTGAAGTCGTATTTTCTGCAATCGAGTTTGGAGCGGTTTACTTTGAGTTTGTATGTATTGTGTGCTTGTGTATTGTTGCGGTTGAAGCTGAAGTGGTCATTGACAGGTAGGACATTGTAGCAGATAATTTTTGTGTTCTACGCTTAGGTCAGACCGAAGGCGGCATACTTCTAAGTTGTCGAAGCCCAAAATTTCAAGCCTCGTGTCATAAGGGATTCTGTTGCGAGCAGAGGAGTGGAGGACTCTTCTCGTGAAATACGTGAATAGAATAGAATAGAATAGAATAGAATAGAATAGAATAGAATAGAATAGAATAGAATAGAATAGAATAGAATAGAATAGAAAATACGGAATGGAATGGAATGGAATGGAATGGAATGGAATGGAATAGAATAGAAAATACGGAATGGAATGGAATGGAATGGAATAGAATAGAATAGAATAGAATAGAATAGAATAGAATAGAATAGA
>WNWU01000324.1:0-13153 GCA_012654045.1 Ptyas mucosa
AAATGAAAAAAGAATAAAGAAAATGGAAACAAAAATGGATCAAGTGGACAAAAGAATGGAAATGATGGAGCAGAAGTCTCTGCAACTAAATAGGGAGCTGACAGAGTCAATTGTGTTCTTGCAGATGGAGAAAGCTTCGTACTTTTTACTTTTCAAAAATATCCTGGAAGAATTCTCAATTTCTTCATCAGGAAGATGATAAACATCAAAAGGGAAGAGGGAAGCTCTGCTGGCCTAGTGAAGAACTCAAATTATAATATTAATCTGAATAGTAGTAACTTCCAGTAGAAAATTCAAATAAAAGCACAACACTCTTCAAATGTTCAGGAGTTACAAAAATCCTTCTCAGTGTTGGAATCAGCATTGCTTATGTCTAATGGCCTTCAGTAAATCTATGAGGTGACTCCCACTGTAGTCCTGTGCTCAGCAATCTTTACCACACCTGAAGAAGCTGCTCCAAGAGAGACCTTAAAGAATTACAATGAAAGGGGAGCTGTTGGAAAGGATTTCAGCCACTGCAGCAAAGTGAATATGGCAGGGATGATAGAGAGTATAAAACAGTCCATGATATCTATGGAAAGACTTGTCTCCTTTTCACACAAAGACATCCAAGTTTAGCCAAGGAAAACCTTTGAAAAAAACCCAAACCCAATGAAATTTGGGAGTTTCTGCCCCCAAAATCCCCTCCAAACAGTGAAGCAAATTCTACAGCCATGCACAAGCTTTTCTGTAGTGTTCTCCAATGTTTTTCTCATTACAGACTCATCACCAGTAACAACCAGCAATTCCTTGCATTGATGTTTGCTGTCTCCGAGGTCAATAAGGATTTTCTTCTGCTCCCCAACATCACCCTTGGCTTCCACATACATGGCCATTTCCAGAGGGAGAGGTCTATTTCCTTAAACAGCCTCTCCATGCTCTCCTCACGAGGCCAAGTGGTTCCAGGGTACAAATGGGACCTGCAGGACACTCTGCTGTCCATTATTGGGGGCCTCGGTGCCAAATCCTCAAGGCTGATGGCCTCCATCTTCAGCATCTTTAAGGTCCCACAGGTAAGAGCGATCCCTTGGATACAGTGTGGAATAGACAAAGATCAAAATGCACACAGAGAAGCCAAAAATGAAAGTACTTTTTTGGGGGGGGGGCATATAGTGAGTTTCTGACTCCTAGATTATTCTTTATTAATGAGTAGCCATAATTTTAGTGCCATTTATTCTCTGTATCAGCTGGGTGGTTTCTTCTCTTGTCTTGTGACAACCAATAAAAGCGGCTAAGAAGGGAAGGAGATGAAGTTTGATAGTCAACGTAAGTCAGCCTGACAGGAGAGCCATCAACCACACAATGGTTTCTACTTCTTCTATAAAGCATTTACTTTGTCTTTGAAAAAACAATCTCTTTTTCTCCAGCTCGGTTTTGGCTTTGAGTTCTCTCAGAGAGAGAGAGGAGTTTATCCTTCCTTCTTCTGGATTAATCCCAAGGAATCTCCTCAGTATGTGGGTTTAGTCCAGCTGCTCCTGCATTTCCAGTGGAACTGGGTTGGGCTTCTGGCCCCTCAAGATGACAGGGGAGAACGTTTTGTCTCAATTCTGACGCCAATGCTCCAGGAGAAGGAGATCTGCCTGGCCTTCACTGAAATGATGAAATTAGATAACATTGAAATCACTCGGAACAAGTTAATTCTCAATTTCCTCACATGGTCTAAAACAAAAGTGTTTATTATGTTTGGAGACTTGGTTGTTACTAGCAGTATACTAGGGGCAATATATATTTTTGAAAAAGTCAGAAAAGTATCATTGAGGAAAGTTTGGATCTTCACTTCCCATTGGAAACTTGGTGTGGACGAATCTGAATACACATTGCAGTTTATAAAACCTTTGCATGGAGCCTTGCATTTTAGGGACCACTCTGGGGATGTCTCAGAATTCAGCCACTTCCTCCTGTCTTTAGACCCCTTCAACCCCCAAGGAGATGTCTTTCTCCCTCCATGGTGGGAACAGGTCTTTGGCTGCAAGTTCCATAAATCAGGAAAGATCCCTCCAAAGGGAGAAAAACAATGTACAGGAAAGGAGAATCTGCAGAATGTGCCCAATTACACTTTTGAAAAAAGAATGACAGGAGAAAGTTACAATATCTACAATGCTGTTTATGCTCTGGCACACGCTTTACATGCAATGGATGGATCCAGAGTTCGACCAACCATGATGAGGCTTGGAAAGAGGATCTCAGATGTCCAGTCATGGCAGGTAATTTCTCTGGCTTTTGACTCAGTCCATAGACACTTATCTTCTGATTAATAATGGATGGAAACTAACTAACAAGGAGAGAAGCAACCTAGAGGATCAGTTGCTTGAACAGGGGGTTGGACTAAAAGACCTCCAATGTCCCTCCCAATACTGTGATTCTGTTTCTATGACAACCACAGCACAGAGCTAGATTCAAAGTGGTCCTACTAAGTTCCTGTCTGAAATTCATCAGAATTTTCTGCATCAAAGGTTGAAATGTTGGACCTCTCTGAATAGTGAAGTCTTCAATCAGGTCAGATGCTCCCTTTCACATGACTCAGTAGATCAAACCTGGTTCCTGCATTCTGCTGCCTTTGACAATGAGCCAGAGAAAATCAGTGAAATTTTCCATGGTTCTGAGAGAAATGATTTATTCATTTCAAACATTCTTTTCTCAGTTAACAAGACCTTGGGCCAAGTGCATGTAGCCAAGTATCACAAGAGGAAAATCCTAAAATTAAATTTAGACTGTGGAACTGTGAATGGAGGGGAAATTGAGATGGACCGTAACCTTATATCTTTTACAATCTACTAGAACAAATGAACCTCACAAGCAGTTTTCTTTAAACTATTTTTATTTACATAAAAATAAAACAAGGTATATTCAACAAGAATATCGGAAGTCAGTCCTTTTCTTTAATGTCCTGTCAGCTCTTTGTGTAATTGCTATATGCAATTGGAGTTCGGTCTTTTCTTCCTCAGAAGAAGTAGGCTTTTGTTAATACAGATCTGCATATGATCTCTAACCGTATCCCGAACCAAACTCAACTGTTTTCTGTCAAGCATCTCCTTTTATACTGTCACAGTGGCAGTTAGGGGAGAAAACTGCATAAGAATACTCGGGAGTTTCAAATCCAGGAGCTGCTTTCTGATTGGCTTATTTACATGTACAAGCCAAATGCCATTAATAGTCACAGCAACTGTGAGGTAATTTTAATCTCACAGGAACTAAAATTCTTGTTTTTTGATGAAAATGGAGTGTGAAACCATGCCCAGTGATTTCAGAGTTAAATACACCTGATTCCTCAAATTGCCACCGAGAGATGGAAGTAGCTTCTCAAATATAAACTCATCTTCTCAAGATGGCCATTATGTTATGATAGAAGCCATGATGTCCCATTTGAAGCTCTAGCCCAACTACTCCAATTTCTGAAGGTTTCCTTTCCTTCAGATTCTTGCCTATTTGAGGAATGTGCAGTTCAACAACAGTGCTGGAGATGAGATCTCCTTCTCAGAAGATGGACTGGGATCTTCTCGTTATGATCTTCTCAACTGGGTTCTCTACCCCAATCAATCTTTTATCCCCATGAAAATTGGGCAAGTAAATCCTGAGGCTCCCCCAGGCCAGGATTTCACCATTAACTCTGATGGAATCATCTGGGCCACAGAGGTGAGCTGCAAGGAAATGTTGTAAATTCAGGGAAAGATTCATTCCCTTCCTGAGATGCAGAACATCTTTCTAAATTCAAAAATAATCAATTGAATCAGAAATTATGGCAGTCATCTGGTGGGAAATCTGCTTTGCATGTAACAGATTTGATTTGTGTCATTCCACAAAAAGTAAGGCTTGGGAAAAATGTCTGCTTGAAACGAAGGTTGCAATTAAAGCAGGCAACAATGATTTCCAAGAACCATTGATGCTCAGTTTTATCTTCAAGGTTCTTTCCTTTAGAAATTCTATTGCCCATCACAACCCTTCCTCTGCAGCTTGATCTCCAATCTCCCACATCCATGGGTGTGTCAGGAATGCCACTGGCCTGAATCCCTCAGGACTGTTTTTGATTTCTGATAGACAGTGGCAATATATTTCTTTAGAAGAGAATCTGAACATAGAAGTAGGAATAAGGAAGGGAAATAGGAATAGGGAAAAGAATGAATGCAGCAGGTTCATTGCTTAGGTCATCTCTTTTCTCTTTCAGAAGGTGCCCTTTGCCAGGTGTGGCATGAAGAGGTTCCGTGCAGGAGAGAGGAGAAGAGTTCCAGAGGGCGAGCAGGTTTGCTGCTACCATTGTGAGGCTTGTCCAGAGGGGACCTTTTCTAATCAGACAGGTAGAGCAGACATCAAATTTAAATCTTCCAGAACCAAGGAAGACATCCATTAAATCATTTTTGTTGTTGTTGTTATTGTGATCATTTTTGATAAAATTGACACGCACTCATACTTTTCAAAAGAACCTTTCAGTTTACTGATCCAGCCTGCCCTGGCCACAGAGGCCAGCTTTCCCAATCCTCAGCAAGGATAGTTTGAGGACACAGTTTATGAGTCCCCAACATCCATTTCTGCTTCTACTTTCACCCCCAATTGGAAAACCAACTTTCAGTCTTTTCCTGAGGAAGTGGGGCATGTGGTCCAAGCTTTTATTTGACCATGTACAGGATGCTTCTTCTGGCAGCTCTATCAACCTCTGAGGAAATTGACCTGCCAAAGAAAGAGAAGATCCATATATTTATGTCTCTTTGATAGAGCAGGAGGGAGGAAAAAAAGACTGGATGAATAGATTTGAAGTACAAAGCAGAGAGGTCAAGGCAGGGATAATGTACACACAAACAAAGCACCAGAATTCCTGGATAACAGATCTGTCTGTCTTCCTATTTATGTCTCTTTGATAGAGCAGGAGGGAGAGACACAAAGACTGAATGAACAGATTTGACCTGCAAAGCAGAGAGATTAAGGCTACCAGGTTAAGGGATGATGTACACCAAAACAAAACATCAGAATTCCTGGATGACACATCCGTCATTCTTCTGTGGGTTCCATTATAAAATGGGAGAAAAAATAGGCAGCATCTCAAACTGAAAGCCATATTACTCGTGGAATTACACAGTGAATGGATAGCTGAAACTGATTAAATCCTTATCTCTGGCTAATCTATCCCCAGGATCATCATAAATGAAGGATGATTCGCTTTTGTGCGTGTCTTATAAATTGCACAGGGATTCTTTCATTACTCCCTTTGTAGGTAGGTCAATAGCAGAAAGGCAACACTCATATCATTTCAGGGGGATGGATAATCCTTAGACAAACATTCTTGATTTCAGATGCTGCTCACTGTGAACCCTGCCCAGAAGACCAATATCCCAACAAGAACAAGGACCAATGCATTCCCAAGAAGATCCACTTCCTTTCCTATCAAGACACCTTGGGATACACCTTAGTTTTCCTTACTTTTTTCCTTTCTGTGATCACTTCTGCAGTCCTGGTGATTTTCCATAAACATCATGACACACCGATTGTCAAGGCCAACAACCGAGATCTCACCTACATCCTCCTGGTCTCCCTCCTGCTCTGCTTCCTCTGCGCCTTCCTCTTCATTGGTCAACCAGGGAAGATCACCTGTCTCTTCCAACAATCTGCCTTTGCCATCCTCTTTTCCCTTGCAGTTTCTTCTGTGTTGGCAAAAACTATCATGGTGGTTTTGGCCTTCATGGCCACCAAGCCAGGGAACAAGGCCAGGAATCTCTTAGGAAAACCACTGACCAACTCCATTATTTTAGCCTGTCCTCTGGTCCAAGCAGTCCTTTGTGGCACCTGGCTGGTAACCTCTCCCCCGTTTCCTAACTTGGACTTCCATTCTGTATTTGGAGAGGCTGTCTTGGAATGTAAGCAGGGCTTAGCCATAATGTTTTACATTGTCCTTGCCTATCTAGGTTTTTTGGCCCTTATCAGTTTCACTGTGGCCTTTATGGCTAGGAAATTGCCTGACAGCTTTAATGAAGCCAAGTTCATTACTTTTAGCATGCTGGTCTTTTGCAGTGTTTGGATCTCCTTTCTCCCTACCTACCTGAGCACCAAAGGGAAGTCCATGGTAGCTGTGGAGATCTTCTCCATCTTGGCCTCTGGAGCTGCTCTCTTGACTTGCATCTTTTTTCCCAAATGCTACATTATTCTGCTGAGGCCAGATCTGAATTGTAGAGAAAATATAGTAAGAAACAAAAAACTTCTAAGTAATGCAACAGCTGGCCTCATTAATATTTGTCCTTGAGGCATTTTTAAAATATGATAAGATTTTGGAAAAAATGATGATATGAAGGAGAAAACTGCTCATAAAAGAATTGCTTATCAATTTCTGCAACTGGTAACAATATACAGCAACAATCAGCCAGCCTTTCCTTTATCATGTCTTCAAATCACCCTTGTGTTGTCCAGTGCCCTGTGTGGACAGAATGCTAGTTTTTAAAAATGAGTTTATTATTCCAAGGAGGACATTTTCTCATTTTAATCTTTTTATTTTAGTTATTTTTTAATATAGTGTTTTAAAGGGTTTGGTACAGTATCAGGTTTTTTTAAGCATATATGGATGTTTCCTTAGATGTCTGAGGCCTTAAGAAATTCCCTACTAGTATTAAGTTGTTTTTGACAACATCTCCCTTTCCTTCAAATGGTCTGTCATGTGAGAGGGATAATCAGAGAAGGAGTGTGTGCTAATTGACCCAAAAAATAGAGATCTTGAATTCTCTGGTTTTCCAAAGCTTTAACAAAATGTCTATGGCAATGTAACTGATATGTTATTTCATTAAGATAATGCTTCTTTGTTGACGACAGTAACAGTACATTAGTGGGAAAATAACTGATAGACTGTTAATTATGAATATGTATGATTACATCCTCTGTTTCTTATGCATAACTCATTTTCTCCACCTTTCTCAAATGTACAAATATGAGTGCATCCTTTGGCCTTCAAGAGTTCCTCCCACTATTATCTGGAGAGAATTTATTCAGGGTGCACTCTTAACAAATAACAACTTAACAAATGAAAACTTGAATGCATTTGGGTCAATATTAAGTGGGGGGGGATGACATTGCCATAGGTCTATACTATAGGCCACCCAACCAAACAGAGGAAGTAGTTGAACTTTTTGCTAGTCAGCTAAATAAGATATGTAGGAAGCACATCACAATAGTAATGGGGGATATTAATTACCCTGACATTAACTGAGAGACAAATTCTGCACCAAGTGGAAGATCCAACAGGTTCCTAACAAACCTTTGTTTCCCAAAAAGTAGAAAAGGGAACAAGGAGATCAGCCATATTGGACTTAATTCTCACTAACAGAGATAAAATATAGAAGGTGTTGAAGCTACAGGAACTTTGGGGACAAGTGATCATGCAATATTGGAATTCAACATTATGCAAACACAAGTAGTAGAGCAAAGTCAAACTAGAGTCTTGGACTTTAAGAGAGCTAATTTCAATAAACTTAGAGAGACCTTGAGAAGGATTCCATGGATGAGCATCCTCAAGGAGAAAACAACTCATGAAGCTTGAGAAATTTTGAAAAGTGAGATTATAAAAGCCCAGACTAGCACAATATCAATGAAGAAGAAAAACAATAGATCTCAAAAGAAACCAGCATGGCTGCAAAAAGAACTCCCTAACAATTTTTTTTAAAGGACAAGTATAAAAAGGGGAAAGAGGGGCAAAAAAGTGGAAAGAGGGGGGTGGCGGTTATTATTAAAGAAGATCTAGGCTCGAGGGAATCCACTGTGCCGCAGATTGCCGGATGTGAAACCCTCTTTGTGAGATGGGGTCATGGGGTTCAGATGGGCTTGTTGCTCACGTACCTGGCTCCCTGCCACATGGCAACAGCCCTACCCGAGCTACTCGACGTGATAGCCATGGTGGCAGTTGATACACCCAGGCTTATGGTCATGGGTGATTTCAATCTGCCATCCGTTGGTGAAACGTCTGAGATGGCTCAGGAGTTCATGGCTTCCATGACGGCCATGGACCTGACCCAGTTAGTTCATGGCCCCACCCACAGGGCGGGTCACACTCTGGACTTGATTTTTGTCTCTGGCCAGTGGTTGAGTGGTCTTGTTATAGGGGCTATAGATATGGAACCCTTGTCATGGTCTGAGCACTCACTCCTTCGCCTAGATCTTCGAACTGCCACACCTCGCCGCAGGGAGGCGGAGCCTACAAGATGGGTCTGCCCCAGGTGCCTGATGGATTCTGATAGATTCCAGATGGAGCTTGGGCCATTTCCTGAGGATCTAGCACATGACTCGGTCGGGAACCTGATGGCGGCCTGGGATCGGGCCACTAGCGGGGCCTTAGATCGAGTCGTGCCTCTGTGGCCTCTGACCCGATGCCAATCCCTCGTGGCTCCTTGGTTCACTGCAGAGCTGAGGGAGATGAAGCACCAGAAAAGACGCCTGGAGAGCGGTTGGAGGGCCAGTCTTACCGAATCTGATCGAAAACTGATAAGGTCGCATATTAAGACCTACCTAGTGGTGATAAAAGCGGCGAAGTCTAATTACTTTTCTGCTCTTATTGTGTCATCAGAGAATCGTCCGACGGCCCTGTTCAGGGTGACCCGCTCCCTGCTTCAACCGGGAGTGCGGGAGGACCCCCTGGAGGGCAGGGCTGAGGATTTCGGATGATATCTGTATGACAAAATCACTCAGATCTGGCGGGATTTGGACTCTGACTGGGTAGATCCGGGCAGGATGGTGAGGAACAGTTTTGAGAGCGTTATCTGGGAAGAGTTTGACTCTGTGACTCCGGATGATGTGGACAGGATTTTGGGGAGACTTAATGCGACCACTTGTTTACTGGACCCGTGTCCTTCCTGGTTAGTACTGGCTTCCCGGGAAGTTACACGAGGCTGGCTCCAGGGAATTATTAACGCTTCATTGAGTGAGGGTCACTTCCCCACTGCCTTGAAAGAGGCGGTGGTGAGGCCTCTCCTCAAGAAGCCCTCCCTGGACCTGGCAGTATTGGCTAACTATCATCCTGTCTCCAACCTTCGCTTTGTGGCGAAGGTTGTTGAGAGTGTGGTCGCACGACAGTTCCCACAATTCCTGGAGGAAACGTCCTATCTAGATCCATTCCAGTCAGGTTTCAGGCCTGGCCACAGCACAGAAACGACATTGGTCGCATTGGTTGATGATCTCTGGAGGTCTCGGGACAGGGGTTGCTCATCTGTTCTGGTCCTATTAGATCTCTCAGCGGCTTTTGATACCATCGGCCATGGTATCATGCTGCACTGGTTGGAAGAGTTGGGGATGGGGGGCACCATATTACAGTGGTTCTCCTCCTTTCTCTCCAACCAGTCGCAGTTTGTATTGACAGGGGGGCAGAGGTCGACCTCGAGGCCTCTCATCTGTGGAGTGCCACAAGGGTCAGTCCTCTTGCCTCTTCTGTTCAACATTTATGTGAAGTTGCTGGGTGAGATCATCTGTGGTTTGGGGGTGAGATACCACCAGTATGCTGATGACACCCAGCTGTACATCTACACCCCAGGCCACCCCAACAATGCCCTTGAAGTGATGTCCCAGTGCCTGGAGGCTGTGTGGATCTGGATGGGGAAGAACAGGCCCAAGCTCAACCCTCCCAAGACTGAGTAGCTGTGGTTCCCGGCATCCCAATATAGTCAGCTGACTCCATCGCTGACTATTGGGGGCAAGTCTTTGGCCCCCGTGGAGAGGGCGCGCAATCTGGGTGTCCTCCTGGATATGCAGCTGTCCTTGGAGGAACATCTGACAGCTGTAGCCAGGGGGACCTTTTGTCAGGTCCGCCTGATTCCCCAGTTGCGCCCCTTTCTTGATCGGGATTCCATGTGCACAGTCACTCATGCCCTCGTCACCTCTCCCCTGGACTACTGTAATGCTCTCTAGGGGGGGCTCCCCTTGAGGAGCACCCGGAGGCTCCAACTGGTCCCGAATGCGGCCGCGTGGGTAATTATGGGAGCCACATGGTGCTCCCGCATAACACCGCTCCTGCGCGAGCTGCACTGGCTCCCAATGGTCTTCCGGGTGCGCTTCAAGATGTTGGTCACCACTTTTAAAGCACTCCATGCATAGGACCTAGTTATCTTTGAGACCGCCTTCTGCCACCGACGACCTCCCACCGACCCATGCGCTCCCACAGAGAGGGCCTCCTCGGGGTGCCATCAGCCAAGCAATGCAGGCTGGTGACCCCCAGGGGGAGGGCCTTCTCTGTGGGGGCTCCTACCCTCTGGAATCAGCTGCCCCCAGAGATAAGGAGAATCCAAAACCTCTGTGCCTTCCACTGTGCCCTTAAAACTTTTCTTTTCCAACAAGCTGGGCTGGCCTAACAAATCCTTTTAAATGATTTTAAATTGGTTTGTCTCTTTTAAATTTTGGGCCAAATTGAAACATTCTTTTTAATTGTTCTTAATGTTTGTATTATGTGTTTTTATTTGGATGTACACTGCCCTGAGTCCCTCAGGGAGAAGGGCGGTATATAAATTCAAAATAATAATAATAATAATAATAATAATAATAATAATAATAATAATAAAATAAATAAAAATAACTAAGGCAGAATATCAGCAAATAGCCCGAGTCTGTAAAGATGAAGTGAGGAAAGCTAAGGTTCACAATGAACCAAGGCTTGCGACTAAAGTAAAAAATAACAACAACAAAAAAGCTTCTTCCAACATATTAAATACAAGAAAAAAGTCAAGGAAACAATTGGCCCATTGCCTGGAGAAAGTAGCAAGAAGGTGACAAGCAACAGGGAGAAAGAAGAACTACTTAACTTGTTTTTTGCATCTGTCTCTACACAAAAGGAAAAAAACAGTCCAACCTATCAAAAACAGCACCACAAAAAACAGATTAGGAACACAAGTTAAAATAGGGATGAAAATAGTAAGTGAACACCTGTCTACTCTAGACAAGTTCAAATCACCAGGACCAGATGGATTACACCATAAGGTTCTGAAGGAACTGGCAGATGAGATCTCAGAATCACTGAACTATATCTTTCAAAGATCCTGGAGCACAGGGGAACTGCCAGAAGATTGGAAAAGAGCTGATGTAGTTCCCATCTTCAAAAAAGGAAAAAAAGTGGCCACCGGTGGCCACATTCAGTTCTGGTCACTTAGAATATGGTGGCTGCTGTTTCTGTAACTGTACTATGTGGCCATATGACAAAGTGATTTGTTCTACTTCCCTCTTGCTGTTTGTGGAGCATTGCAAAACATTCTGGAGCGCCAGCGAAGATGGAATTTCAGGTGGGGATCAGTAAAAGTGATTTGGTTTTTAAATTTTATTTTCTGAGTCCAGAATATCATACATTAAAAGGGGAAGATAAGCTATTTAAAATTATTATATTAATCTAAATAAAAAAATTCTAGAACAACATAACAAGTTTAAAAATTAAAGCCAGAAGAAATTTAAAACTCTCTATAAAACATTATACAGCATTTGAGGACCTGAAAGTAACGGTCTGGGCATCAACAGCTCAGTTCATAGAAGACCAAAGTTTCTTGCCTTTGGGGGGAATGTGGAGAGCAAGAGGAGAAGACAAGAGGAGAAGGTGGCACTTGGGAGCATCTCTGAGGAGGACTACTTGGAGCAAAGCAAGTGGCTATGGGTGTCCTCAGCTGACTTGAGACTGGAGGAGGCACCTGAACTTCATTCTGCCATGGGGAGTCATGCCATCTCCTGTCAGGGAAAAGGGGAAAGACCACATAGGTCAAGATGGGAAGGGACAGACCTCATCTCAGGTGGCAAAATATTCCATGACAGAAAAGATTCTCCTTGTAGACCCTGCCAGCTGAAGCTCTGACCAAGAAGGCCTGCAGTATGGCCCTTCTGCCAAATCAAGTGGGATGGGTGAATAACATTGGGGTGAGATGGTTCCCCAGATAGAATCAAAGAGTCTTAGGGCTGGAAGGAAACTTGGAGGTGTTGTAATCCAACCCTTTACCTAAGGCAGGAGTCCTTGTACATTCTGAACCAATGGCAGTCCAATCTCTTCTTAGAAACCTCCAGTGATGGAGCACCCATAACCTCTGGAGGCAATCTATTCCATTGATTAATTCTCCCCCATTCTAGGCTGCGCCTCTCTTTGATAAGTTTCCAACCATTATTCTTCTCCTTCCTCAAATGATTTGGAAAACAAATTGACCCCTTCCTTGGTGGGACCGCACCTCAAATATTGGAAGAGTGCTATCTATGCACCTTTGGGGTATAGTCATGCTGGCCACATCACCATGGAAATGGTTCTTTCAAGCAAAAAACAGAGAGGAACATCATGGCCAAGAGTCAGACATAACTGAAAAGGAAACCTTTATCTTTTTGCTATCATTTCAATCCTAATTCTCCTTTTTGTTAGTGTAGATATACTATTTTCCTTAAAAATACAACATATGAATTCATGTTCCTCAAGGAAGAGTTGTGAGTCCAGAAGGGCCCTCAGATTACACAACAGCTCATCTGAGCCATTGCACACTTTGGGGGGAAGGGGAAACATGGTCAGAGGCAAGATGAGGATTGAGTGAAGTCAAAGTTGGCTTCACTTGGTCCGTGCCGACATGGCGCTCCTAATAAACAACCAGATTTTCCTTGAAACTCTGCTTGAGGCTCTTGCTTTTATTAGGGCATTGGTCGGAACCCTGACAGCCAATCTGTCAGACTGACTGAAGAAGGGGGATCCCTTGGGTATTCTGGCATTGGGACAAAGTCCATAGTGCTTACTACCTTGAAAGTTAGTCCCGTGCTACTGTGAACAGCATTATTGTGTGTGACTCAGCACATGGCAAGAGGTCTGTCCAATTGGACTGCTGGCAGTTCACATAACACCTCAGGCATTGTTCTACCATGGCATTCAGTCTCTCTACCCTCCCAGTGGTGCTCAGATGAAAGATTGAGCTAAGGCCTTGGAATGACCCAATAGACCACAGGAATTCCCTCCAGAACTTATTTGTTTGTTTGTTTGTTTGTTTGTTTGTTTGTTTATTTGGACTTATATGCCGCCCTATCTCCCAAGGACTCAGGGCGGCTCACAACCATAAAACACATACAGTCCAATCTTTCTTTAGAAGTACCCAATAAAACTATAAAACTATAAAAGCCATTAAAATCCCCACTAAAACCACTTCAGTCCAAAGTGGCCAGG
>WNWU01000328.1:0-15584 GCA_012654045.1 Ptyas mucosa
CCGAAAGGAAGAATGCTATTTTGTCTAACTACATTCCCTCTACTAAATGCCCCCTTCTACTTTCCCACACATGAGAAAGTGGCAGCGTGGAAGCTTCCGGGGCTAATATGGCTTCCAAAGCTAACACAGTTATTGAGTTGAATCTTCCAAATCCCTTACAGTGAACACAGGTGTATTTGTGGGGGTCCAGAGACAGAAGATGTAATACATCTATTGTTTTGAAAGTCAATTATATAAGAAAGAGGGAGATCAATATCCTGGACTGCATATTAGAGAAACAACCTATTGAGATCCTATTATTAAAATTACATATTTCCTGTGTGGTCAGAATTCAAAAATGATATATATAATCCAGCCCTTTTTTTTAGAGGAAATCAATTTAGCTTAAATCTTAATTTTCACTCTTTATGCTTATTCTATTGTACATTTTTTAAAAATTCTACTTTTACATACAGTCTTGTTAATGTTCTGTATTTTATATTCTGTATCTTGATATGGCCTACTGACTAATCAACAAGAAACTGTTTTAATATGTGCCTGAGAAAAACATTGGATTGATTAAAAGGTCAAAATTTGGATTTGATAAGACCCCAAGTATAACTCGGAATTCTGCATTGCTTTTTCAGATGAGTGATAGAATTGCTTCAGAGACTCTGAGTGATAAAAGCCAATTCCCTTTTTTCCATCCGATGCTCCCCACAGAAGGGTTCCACTATCCAGCAATTGTCCAACTGCTCCTCCATTTTGAATGGACCCTGATTGGCCTTTTTACTTCAGACACAGAGAAGGGGGAGAATTTCATGAGAACTTTTACTCCTATGCTTGTCAGGAATAGGATTTGTGTTGTTCTATCACAGCAATTCTCAATGACTGGAGATGCAACATTCCTCAGGGATGACATCTCTAAGTGGAGACAAGTCAATGTCTTTGTTCACTTCATAGAATACGCTTCTCTTTGGAAGAGAATTCTTCCTTTCCATTTGACACTTGAATTTTTGCCAGGACCCATTGAAGGGAAAGTCTGGATCATGACAATGCTTGGAGCATATGTAATGAAAAAGAACATGCTTCTCAAGTACGTCCATAGTGTTTGGACCCTTTATTCTCAGTGGGGGAAAAACTGGCGAAAAGACGATGGCTTTAAATATTCCTTCTTTGTGGAACGTGAATTCGAAGCCAAGTATTTCCACTGTTCTGTTTCAAAACACGTCTTTTCTGTCAAAGGCCGGAGAAGATGCACCCAGAAAGCACCACTGGAGACCCAAGAGGAAAAGAATGGGATGCGGATCACAAATGACGGCATTACTTATAGCATCATTAAGATTCTGGCCCATGCCTTAAATGCTGCATCCAAATCCAAGAGGAGAAGGAAGGAGGGAGAAGAGAGGTTGGGGGCCCCAAGGATGCAGCCATGGAAGGTATGGAGTCCCAACAAGGATCCATCAAACTAAATTCCTTTTCAGGGTCTTTGGTTCTCTCAGAGCTTGGTTGTTTAACATCTTAATCTTCTGTATAATATCTTGTACTTATTGGAAGAGCTCCGCATCCTCCCTTCTTCAACCAAAATGTTTTGTGCATTTGAAAAAAATGTTCCAAGATTCCTTCTGATTTTAAGCTCCTAGAAACCAACATGGCTCTTCTCCTTGTTGTCTTTCCTCAAGGCTAAAAGAAGCTCCTTTGATCTCCTCCTCGCCCTCTTTGTCCTTGACTAAAGCTGATGAAAATTTTGTGCAATGTTTTCTCCAAGTGTGTTTCATACAAGAGGACCTGGTAATGATTCCCCTGGATCATTAATGGCATTATCATCAAATTAATAATATGGTTTTCATATCACTAAAATATTACTACTAGTTTATTATAATCACTAACCATTCTATGTATAGAATAATGTGAGGAAAACTACAAATGAAACCTTAAAATAGATTGTTGCTGCCATTCATTGCATTCATATTGAGCCACTGTGGCGCAGTGGTTAGAATGCAGTATTACAAGCTACTTTTGCTGATGGCCAGCAGTTTGCCAGTTCGAATCTCACTGGCTCAAGGTTGACTCAGCCTTCCATCCTTCCTAAAATGAGGATCCAGATTGTTGGAGGCAATATGCTGACTCTGTAAACCACTTAGAGAGGTCTGTAAAGCACTGTGAAGTGGCATTTAAGTCTAAGTGCTATTGCTATTCATACAATTATGTATCATGTCCCAGATGATAAAAATCCTATTGAATTTTACTTATGCACCTCTCTCTATCACAAAAACATTTTTTATTTTATTTTCCAGAAGCTGGGAATTTTTTTAAAGGAAATCAAAATAATTTTGTCCAAGCATTATTATAATTTTTGCATCACAAAATCATGATTTATCCACTTCCTTTATTAATGAAAATATAGAAGAATCAATGACCAAGGTCTTATTGTTTTTCATAACTTCCCAGTTTTGTCAGTAAGATTAAAATGTATTTGAGTAGAATTTTTAAGACAGTTTGTATCCACTTAATTATCTCATACTATCCAGCGCTCAGTTAATTAGATCCCCAATCAAAACATCATGAAGCATTTTGTTAATTATATGCTAAAAACAAATTATACCACCAGCATTCACACAATCTACTAAGGACATGTAACTATATGTGGGAATGAGTTTGGAGGACTATAGAAAGAGATACAGGAAAGGATCAGATAAGATGGTTGGGGAGGAGGGGCAACTCACAGCTATGTAACAGGCAGAGAAAGAAACTCAGAGAACATTCTCCCTAATTTTTTTGACTGTCAAAAGAAGTGGTG
This sequence comes from Ptyas mucosa, assembly GCA_012654045.1. NCBI lineage: Eukaryota > Metazoa > Chordata > Lepidosauria > Squamata > Colubridae > Ptyas > Ptyas mucosa. The sequence continues at coordinate 2,780 of WNWU01000328.1, forward strand.
AAAGATTTGTACTTTCACAATAGCAAGATTCTGTTAATGTAGTCTTACAATAAAGCAGAATTTGTTCATTTGATGATTTTTCTTATCTGTTCTACCTGAATGAAGATTAGACTTGCAACTTTCTTCTTAACAAATCCTTGCTTTCTGGTAAAAACCGTGTTGTTTTCAAGTTTATAAATACTCTAGTTATTTGGGGTTTTTCTTCAATTGTTCCCTAAAATGTTCCCTATAATTGATCATTTTTTGTCAATTATATCTTCTATACTTTTGGTTAATATATTATATGATTGAGAACTATTACTGAACCTTTGTTCTTGAGTTTTGAAGATAGTGGCAACACTTGTTCTCCCAACTCACAATATTTGCAAGTTAGAATAGAATAGAATATCAGAGTTGGAAGGGACCTTGTAGGTCATCTATTCCAATCCCATGCCCAAGTAGGAGACCCTACACCATTTCTGACAGATGGCAGTCCAGTCTCTTCTTGAAATCTTCCAGTGATGAAGCCTTCACAACTTCTGAAGACAAACTGATCCATGGGTTGATTGTCCTCATTGTCAGAAAATTGCTCCTTATTTCTAAGTTGAATCTCTCCTTGATCAGCTTCCATCCATTATTCCTTGTCTGGCCTTCAGATGCTTTGGAAAATAGGTTGCCCACCTCCTCTCTGTGTAAAAGGTAAAGTTCCCCTCATATATGCTAGTCATTCCCAACTCTAGGGGGCAGTGCTCATCTCCATTTCAAAGCCGAAGAGCCAGCGCTGTCTGAAGATGTCATGTGGCCGGCATGACTAAACGGCAAAGGCACATGGAATGCTGTTACCTTCCCACCAAAGGTGGTCCCTATTTATCTACTTGTATTTTTTACGTGCTTTTGAATTGCTAGGTTGGCAGAAGCTGGGACAAGTAATGGGAGTGAAAGGGATTCAAGCCACTGAACTGCTGACCTTTCAATCGATAAGCTCAGCGTCTTAGCCACTTTGCCACCACATCCCTATCACTGTGACAGCCCCTCAAATATTGGAACACTGCTATTATGTCTCCCCCAGTCTTCTCTTCACTAGACTAGTCGTGTCCGGTTCCTGTAAACGTTTTTCTTAGTTGTTAGCTTCCAGTTCCCTAATCATCTTTGTTGCTCTTCTCTACACTCTTTCTAGAGTCTCAACATCTTTTTTTATAGAACGATGACCAAGATTGAATGCAGTATTCTAAGTGTGGTCTTACTAAAGCTTTATAGAGTGGTATTAGTGCCTCAAATGATCTTGATTGAATCCCTCTGTTAATGCAATTTAGGATTGCATTGGCTTTTTTGGCTGCCACCACACACTTTTGGCTCATATTTAATTGGTTGTCCACTAAAACTCCAAGATTACTCTCACAGTTGCTACTATTAAGCCTAGTTTCACCCAATCTATAGGTGTACCTTTTGCTTTTCTTGCTTGAGTGTAAGACTTTACTTTTCTCTATATTAAATTTCATTTTGTTAGATAGGGCCCAGTGTTCAAGTCTGTCAAGATCTATGTAGATCTTGAGCCTATCATCCAGGGCAGGGCTGTCAAACTCCCAGCCTGCAGAATGGATGTGTCACATGCTGGCCAGGCCCCTGTCCAGTTTAGCGAAAGGGAAAAAAGTCCCGATACATCACGTGATGCTGCCATGACGATGTAAGTTTGACACCCCTGATCTAGGGTGTTGGCTATTCCTGCCAGCTTAGTATCACCTGCAAATTTTATAAATTCTATTCCCTCATCTACGTTTATGAAGATATTGAATAGTACTGGGCCTTAGATGGAACCTTGTGGTACATCACTGCTTACTTCTCTCCATGTAGACATGGTCTACTTTGTCGAATGCCTTGCTGAAGTCTAAGTATATTATGTCCACAGTATTTCGCTGGTCTACTAATTTAGTCCACAGTATTTTGCTGGTCTATTAATTGAAATAAGATTGGTTTGGCATCATCTGTTTTTAACGAACCCATGCTGGCTGCTAGTTATTACTTTACTCGTTTCTAAGTGTTGGCAGATCTGGGTTTTTATTATCTTTTCCAGTATCTTCCCAGGTTTCTTCTTGGATTTCTTGTTTTTCTTTTTCAGTGGTATTGTTAGGCTGATTGGTCTGTAGTTTCCTGGGTCTGGGTCCCCCCACCTTTTTTTTTTTGGAAACCACATCAGCTCTTTTCCAGTCCTCTGGTAGTCCCCTGGTGCTCCAGGATTTTTAAAAGATGTGGTACAGTAGTTCTGAGATGACATCTGCCAGCTCCTTTAGAACTCTGGGATGTAATCCATCAGGTCCCAGTGATTTATATTCATCAAGGTCAGACAGGTGTTCTCTTACCATTTTGTTTGCTTATTTTAACTTTTATTTCTAGTCTGTCTTTTATTATTATGATTTTGGTAGCTTGGACTATCATTTCTTTTTGCGCGAAGACTGATGCAAAGAATGCATTAAGCGGCTCTGCTTTCTCTCTGCTGCCTTTTACTTCTTTGCTATGTTCTCTCTTTAGTGGACTGATTGTTTCCTTTTTTTTAAAAAAAATTGATTTATATGTCGCCCTTCTCCGGAGACTCAGGGCGGCTTACAATGTGTTAAGCAATAGCCTCCATACTTTTGTATATTTATACAAAATCAGCTTATTGCCCCCACAATCTGGGTCATTTTACCTACCTTAGAAAGGATGGAAGGCTGAGTCAACCTTGAGCCTGGTGAGATTAGAACTTGCAGTAATTGCAGGCAGCTGAATGTTAATAACACTGCTTTAATCTGCTGTGCCACCAGGTTCCTTGATTTTTTTTCTTGTTATTTATATATTTAAAGAAACTTTATTATCTGTGACTTTTGTTGCTAGTTTTTGTTCATTCTGAACCTTTACTTTCCTGACTTCATCTTTGCAGTTTCTGGCTATCTGCTGATATTTTGCCTTAGTTATGTGTCCCTCTTTCCATTTTTTGTACTTGTCCTTTTTGTCTTTCAGTTTATCAGAGAAATCTTGGTGCAGCCATGCTAGTTTCTTCTTGGATATCTTGTTTTTCTTTTTCAGTGGTATTGTTCTGGACTGGGTTTTTATGGTCATATTTTTCAGTTTCTCAAACTTCTTGAATTAATTTCCCCTTTAGGATTTTCATCCAGGGAATTTTCCCAAGTTCTCTCTGAGTTTGTTAAAATCAGCTCTTTTAAAATCTAAGAGTCTCATATCATTGTGTTCTATTGCTTGTGTTTGCATTATGTTGAAATCCAGTATGACATGGTAACTCTCACCCAAAGTTCCTGCTGTTTCAACTCCCTCTGTCACTTCTTCTGTTTGTAAGAATTAAGTCCAGTTTGGCTGTCCCTCTAGTTCTCTCCTCTACCTTTTGGACAACAAAGTTGTCAGCTATGTTGGTCAGGAACCTATTTGATTTAATTTAATTTTCCAGTCGATGTCAGGTTAATTGAAATCCCCCATTACTATTGTACTGTGTTTCCTACATATATTTGTTAATTGGTTAGCAAAAAGTACATCCATTTTTTTCTGCTTGGTTGGGTGGCCTGTAGTATACACCTATGGCAATGTCATTCTTTTCTTTTATATTGACCCATATGCATTCTCGGAGGTTTTTGTCTTTGATTTCTTGCATTTTTGTAGTAATATAGTGGTCTTTTGCGTATAGTGCAACTCCACCTGGGGTCTGAGTTTTTTTGAACAGTTTGTAACCTTCTATCAGTATGTTCCAGGCATGAGTTTCATCCCATCACGTTTCAGGAATTCCAACTATATCATGTCTGCCTTCATGTATTAATAATTCAAGTTCACCCTCTTTGTTCCCCAGACTTTGTGCATTTGTATATAGGCATTTGAGATCTTTATTAACAACATGCAAGAAATTTGAGATCTTTATAAACAACATACAAGAAAGATTCAAATGTAAAAAGAGATAACAAACCAAGATTTCTGCCTTTAAAATTACTGGATGTTTCCATTCTAGTTCCACCCATTTCTAAAGAAGAATGAATTGTACAACCTTTCCCTGGTGAAAGTGTACTTGGATCAAAATGGGGTCCTAGCAGCTGATCTGTGGATTACTAGTAAGGTTGTTATCCCCCAGGTGGATCCCATCCAAAAGCGATTGGGGAGTTTTGAAAGGCAGAGACTTATAATCAACCAAGACGCTTTGTCACAGCTAAAGTTGCTCAACAAGGTGGGGAAAATATTGATTTTTTAAAAAATTTTCCAAAGCCTTAGGACCCATTTCAAATGGACTAAGTGTAGTTAAAAAGGTGGGTTGCCTTTACTGAAAAATGAAATTTTAATATTTTAAAATCATGCATATATGAAGAATAAAGGAATGCACGTTAATTCCACTATGAAGAAGAATCGTAACAGTTGTCACTTAATGTTTAAATATTTTCTCAGTTTCATCCCTCCAGACATTAAGTAGAAAGATACTTTTTAAAAAATTTTCAATCTGATATTCCAGAAGAAAAAGGGAGGATCTAAATGAGGCATCTGCCTACAATTGTATCTCCTGCGACCATTTGAAAGTGGTCAAAGATTTCATATTTGCTTACATGAAGGCCAGAGACTATTTAGCTAATGTTCATGTCTACCTCCGTCTTACACAGATGGTGAGTCCTAACATATTTCCTTTGGCATTTCTTCTTTTTCTTCTCAGTCTCTTCCTCAGTCCAAATGTGTGGAAAAATGTCAGCCTGGATTTGTCAAGAAGGCTCGAGAAGGAAAGCCAGTTTGCTGCTACGACTGTGTTCCTTGTCCAGAGGGGACCATCTCCACTCAGGAAGGTGGGTGATACCATAGGGAAACCTGAATTCATCTAGAGCACTTTGATAAAATATGCATCTTAAAGACAGATGTAAATTTGATTTTTTTGTTTTTAATGTTCATGGTATCCAATATCTTCCCTAGTGGGAGGAGGAAAAAAGGTCTTGAAGGATAAGATAGGAAGAAGTATGTTGTTGATTGGGTAGAAAGTCTCTCTTTTATTTTGGATCTTTCCATCCATATTTAAATTTCTTAGAAACATTTTAATTCTTTGTAACTTGAGGAACAATTTTAGATCAATCCACTGTGCTCACCTAAAACAACTTTATGTTACAAGCCAAAAAATGCATCAATCAATATTCAATTAATCAATTAATCATAAATCCTCATAAGCTGAAATATCTAATTGGGAGGAACAATGGAGGGAGAAAAGTTGGGTTGAAGAAGTAAAAGAAAACCAAACAGCGGATTCACCATAAAACCATCAAGTAGATATTACTTTCCCACTTTTTCTTATTTTTTCAATTTTCTTTGCTGTTGTGGCACCAGATATTTCTTCTTATAATTTTTGTTGTTGTTGTTGTTTTTTGTAGTTGTGTACATGGGAAGTTTTTTTGTTTGCTGGAGTGTATGTATATATCGTTTACTGAGGCTTTCCTGTCTCTCAGTATCCCAAGTCATCTAAAGGTTTCCTTGAAATTTGAAAGACTATCAAAGAAATATTACTTTGTTTTCTCAGATACTGAAAAATGCACCAAGTGCCCAGATGATCAATATCCAAACATGAATCGAGTCAAATGCATCCCCAAAAGAATAACCTTCCTGTCCTATGAAGAACATCTGGGCCTCCTCCTCATCTCCATTGCCTTACTCTTGTTCCTAACCACAGGCTTTGTTTTAATCGTATTCCTTAAATACCTAGAAACTCCCATTGTCAAAGCCAACAATCGTGACCTCTCCTTTATCCTCCTGGTCTCCCTCCTGCTTTGTTTTTTGTCCTCCTTTCTCTTCATCGGACAACCAAGGAAAGCCACCTGCCTTCTCCGACAAACAGTGTTCAGCATTGTCTTCTCAGTAGCCGTGTCTTCTGTATTGGCCAAAACAATCATGGTGGTGCTGGCCTTCCTGGCCTCAAAACCAGGGAACAGGATGAGAAGATGGTTGGGGAAGAGCTTGGCCAACTCCATTATTGTTTCTTGTTCTGGTGTACAAATTTTCATCTGTGCCATATGGCTGGGAATTTCTCCCCCATTCTCTGATTCCGACATGCACTCCCAACCTGGAGAAATCATCATTCAGTGCAATGAAGGCTCTGTGACCATGTTTTATGTTGTCCTTGGCTACATGGGTTTCCTAGCTGCCATTTGCTTCATGATGGCTTTCTTGGCCAGAAACCTGCCTGGGGCCTTCAACGAAGCCAAGTTAATCACCTTCAGCATGCTGGTCTTCTGCAGCGTCTGGGTCTCATTCCTGCCCACCTACCTGAGCACCAAAGGAAAATCCATGGTGGCCGTGCAGGTCTTCTCCATCTTGGCCTCCAGTGCTGGATTGCTGGGCTGCATCTTCTTCCCCAAGTGCTACATTATTATCCTAAAACCAGATCTAAACACTAAGGAACATCTAATGATAAAAGGAGGGAACTGATAGTGAAATTGTTTCTTAGACTCATGACAATTAATTATTGATTGCAATTTGTTTTTGGTTTATATGTTTCATTTGCCTCTGTTTGACATAGAACTTAGAACAATAGAGTTGGAAGGGACCTTGGAAATCTAGTCCAACCCCTTTCACGAACAGGCAAAACTATACCATTTCAGACAAATGGTTGTCCAGTAACTTTTTTAAAGCCTGTAGTGCTGGACCACCCCCATTTTATGAAAGCAAGCTATTCTATTGGTTGAGTGAGTTCCTCCATTGTTGGTTTGGCACCTTGCTGATGTCCTGTCATCAAAGGATTAAGGGGGGGGAGGGGGACAGATGGGCAATAAGGAGCCTTGGATAGTACAGTGGTCTAAAGCACCCTGTTATTAACACAGCTGCCTGAAATTATTGCAGGTTCAAATCTCACCAAGGCTCAAGGTTGACTCAGCCTTCCATCCTTTCTAAGGTAGGTAAATTGAGGACCCAGTTTGTGGGGGCAATAAGCTGACTTTGTATAAATATACAAAAAGTATGAAGACTATTGCTTAGCTCATTGTAAGCCGCCCTGAGTCTCCGGAGAAGGGCGGCATATAAATCAAATTAAAAAAAAAACTGTATGTTTCTATGGTGGGAAGTTGGGAGGGGGAATGACAGTTGAAGGAGTGCAGAGCAAGTTAGAGCAAGTTGCAGAGCAAGGTGAACTTTGAGGCTGTTCACCTTGAGTGTTGAATTTCACCAGTCCAAACACTTCAGCATTTCCCAAAATATCTCCACGATGTCCGATTGGCTAAAGACATTCTGGACATGGAGGAATGGATGGGGAACTGAGGGCTTGGGTTTTGTATTGCTGCACGGGAACTTCAGATTCTGGCTGACTTTACTGCAGCCAGCATGGTTTACTAAAAGTTCTTTTCACTTCAAAGAAATGGAGTCAAATGTTTTAGTTTGCTAAGGATCAGACTGGGGCAGAATCTGCAATTGTGGCCAACATGATCAATGGTGGGTTGCTACCAGTTCACCCCAGATCGGGCGAACCAGTAGCGGTGGTGGTGGGAGGCTCCACCCACCTGCCTGGATGCTTCTGCACATGCACCCATGAGCGAACTGGTAGCGACGGGTTTTGAAACCCTCCCCTGGAATTGACCTCCATCATGTGGACTGTGCACATGATGTCAACTCAAGGGAGCAATCAGGAGGAGATTGAATGCTGGGAAGCTTCGACCAGGCCTTCTCTGGGACTGGATCTCTACGAATGAACAGGACATGCAATGTAAGGAACTTCCCCAGCTAGTCTCCCAGGAAAATAAGAATTAGTTGAATCAAAAGAACTTTTACTGAGACAAAAGTGATTTCAGGAGAACAAGGCAAAAACTGGAAAAGCCCATGCAAAACAAACAGCATTCTTTCATTTTCCCAAGCCCAACCCCCCTGACCAGTCCACCAGCAGGCAATGTAATCCTGAAAAGGTTATTTTGAGAATCTCTGAGGTGCAAAGAGATAACATTTCACCCTTTGCGCATGATGGCTTTGGAATGAGGCTGGAACTGGCTGGAAGAGAATTTGCTGTTTGCAAAGAATTTCCCCTGCCTTTTTGTCTCTGGAGATGCTCCCCCTCCCTAAATCCCAAGCAGTTATAGCAAAAGCAGCAAGCAAGCCAACAAGCCTCCCCCCCTCCCAATAGAATGGCAGGACACAATTGTGGATCTGACAGGCAGAAAGCTGTGGTGATCCACCGAAAACCAGGTGGTCCCTTGGCTTCAAGTGAAAGGAGGAGTGGGAGGAGAAGCCCACGGGGATGAATTTCATTGATGGAAGCTGTACCAATTGCTGATGGGAACAATGAGTGGAGTTGGAGGAACTGAAAGAGGAAGAAGAAGAGGGTGAATAATTCAACAAAGCTGACTGGATGATGGAACAAGCCATCAAGTTCATGTAGGGAGCTTTCAAGAACTTCAAAATGTGTGAAGCCATGGCTTGGCCCACACAATCTGATGACCAGCCACAATGGGTGACTGAGCGACAACATCTGCTGTCACAGCCAGCACCTTAGCTGGCCTAACAGCAGCAGCGGCTGCTGCTGCCCCAGCACTGGAAGCAGCCGCCCATCTCATCTCCCCTGCTGGGATAGCCCTGGTGAGGAGGAGGACCCACAATATATCTCCACTGGGCCTGAAGTTTAATGGGGATCCCCAGTAACTGGGGTTCTTCCTGGCCGAGGTTTGGACCTACATGCAAGCATATGATCTGAAGATAACCACAAGGTACCAAGGTGTTCTGCCCCAGCTCCAGATTCCCAAGGATTGTGACACACACCAATGGTCCTTATCAAAGTTATAACATACCAAGAATAAACAAAGTCTGGCAAAGGTTGGCAACCAGCCCAGAAAACAAGACATGATAAGACACTCACTCTCCAAAATGCTCTGTAATAATTATACGTTGTTTCCAGCAAGAAATTACTAACTGCGTGCGACTTAAATAGGCTAAGGGAGTGGCCAATTATCCTCAAACCTTACTCTCGAGGAGACCTCCTCCTCCTGAGTAGCCACTCCTGCCTTTTGGCAGCCCTGTGTGCTTGAGCATTGAGAAGAGGCTCCTCCACTTCGCTCTCTCCATTTGAAGGAGCCTCTGGAGGTTCTGAAGGCCCTGGCTGAGTCTCTGCCTCTGGCACCACATCCTCTTCAGCCTCCTCGCTGTCTGACGTGAGTGTCAGATGAGCCGGCTGCTGGCGCAACCCCACACCAGCCTCCTCATCGTCGGGATCAGTCACGATCCACGCAGGCTGCTGGCGGGCCACAACACTAGGTGAGATGTGTCACCATAGCTCTAGAAGGGGCTGCAGTGCAGTGGATGGTCACCCTCCACAATGACAATGCCCCAGAGCTAAGAATTTTCAACAGGTTCATGACAGCACTCTGTAAATGTTTCAAGCACTCCCTGCCCAATTACAAAGCTAGAGATTGCACCAAATTAATAAGCCAGGATTCGAGAGAAGTACACACAAGTTTTGCCTGCAAGCTCACTGACTAGCCTCAAGAGATCTTCATTGGCATTTTCAAATATTGGCTCAATGCTGAGATCTACAAAACACCTGTATCTCCAGGGGTGCCCCCCTCACTATTTATTTATTTATTTATTTATTCATTCATTCATTCATTCATTTATTTATTTATTTATTATTTAAACTTTTATACCGCCCTTCTCCTTTCGGACTCAGGGCAGTGAACAGCCAAAATAAAACAATTACACAAAAAAGTTAAAACTAATTATTTAAAATAAATTATATAAAATTTGGCCCATATAGATTAAAATATTCCAATTTAAAATCAATGTCGAATTTTAAAACCAAATAAAATCAGGCCAGCCCGGCTAACTGAAAAAGGTGTGTTTTCAGGGCCCGACGAAAAGTCCGGAGGTCTGGGATCACTCGTATCTCTGGGGGTAGATCGTTCCAGAGGGTGGGCGCCACCACAGAGAAGGCTCTCCCCCTGGGGTCGCCAGCCGGCATTGTCTGGCTGACGGCACCCTGAGGAGGCCCTCTCTGTGGGAGTGAACTGGCCGGTGGGAGGCAATTGGTGGCAGAAGGCGGTCCCGTAAATACCCTGGCCCTAAGCTGTGGAGCGCTTTAAAGGCGATCACCAACACCTTGAAGCGCACCCGGAAGTCCACCAGGAGCCAATGCAGCTCGCGCAGGGGAGGAGTCACATGGGAGTGCCCCATCGCTCCCATAATCCCCTGCGTGGCTGCATTCTGCACCAGTTGGAGCCTCCAGGTGCACCCCAAGGGGAGCCCCATGTAGAGAGCGTTACAATAGTCCAGACAAGTAGTGACGAGAGCCTGAGTGACCCTGCGTAAGGAGTCCCGATCAAGAAAGGGACGCAACTATGGCTGGTATGTTCTGGTGGAGGATGTGGAAATTGACCTAGCCTAGAACAAATACTGCCAGGGGCAAGGGGGGCAGAAATCCCTCCCGGAAAAGGGGGAAGCACTGAAATCACAGCCAAGCACTCAGAGCCCACAGCAATGCTCAATTCTGCTTCAAATGCCAAAAGGAAGGGCACCAAGCTGCTGAGTGTTAAACCAATCATCCTGTCTCCATCAAGGGAGGGTCACTTGTTCGGTTTTCCATTGCCGGGCTGGTACCTCATTGGTGTCCTTCCATCAAAGGATTGTGGGAGGGAGAGGGACAGGTGGGCAATAAACCTGTATGTTTCTGTGGTGGGAATTTGAGAGGGGGGAACGATGGTTGAAGCAGTGAAAAGCAGTTTGGAACCAGTTTGTGCCAGGCATCAACCAACCAACCAACCAACCAACCAACCAACCAACCAACCAATCACTAAAGACAAAGCAACAGCAACAACAGAAACAGACCTAATTTTGAGGTAGTTGTGGGCCATCTGGATCTCCAGGGAGGCTCTTTCATAAGTAAAATATTCCTGAGATGCCTGAGAAAAGGGTTAGTTTCTGGGTCCAACTAGATGATATGGTTTCATGGAGGGGATGCCAAGAATCTCCCTGTGCTAGCTAGCCCTGCCCTGGGCCATATTCGATGCCAAACAGATATTGACTTAAAGCATTCCACTTTCTGACTGATTCTTTACATGGACCTAACCAAGGACTGTAGAGTGTCAAATAAAGTAGGCACATTTTATAGAAGGTAGATTTTATTTGGTTTAGTTGCCTAGATCACCTCAACAGGTTTCATAGGTTTTACATCTAACAAAATATATCTAACAAAATGAAATTCAATGTAGAGAAAAGTAAAGTCTTACATTTAGGCAACCCCCCCCCCCCAAAAGTACACATATAGATTGGGTGAAACCAGGCTTGACAGCAGTAACTATGAGAGGGATCTTGTAGTTTTAGAGGACAACCTGTTAAATATGGGACAACAATGTGCGGCGGCAGCCAAAAAAGCCAATGCAATCCTAAATTGCATTATCACAGGGATTCAATCAAGATCAAGTGAGGTACTAATACCACTCTATAAAGCCTTAGTAAGACCACACCTAGAATACTGCATCCACGCTATAAAAAAGATGTTGAGACTGTAGAAAAAGTGCAGAGAAGAGCAACCAAGATGATTAGGGGACCGGAGGCTAAAACATACAACGAACAGTTGCAAATACTCGGCATGGCTAGTCTAGCGAAGAGAAGCACCAGGGAAGACATGATAGCAGTGTTCCAATATTTGAGGGGCTATCACAGAGAGGAGGGGGACAACTTATTTTCAAAAGCACCTGAAGGTCAGACAAGGAACAATGGATGGAAACTGATCAAGGAGAGATTCAACCTAGAAATAAGGAGGAATTTTCCGACAGTGAGAACCAGTGGAACAGAAGTTGCCTTCGGAAGACTACTTCAACTTCAACCACAACAATACAAACAACAGATACAAACTTAAGGTAAACCGCTCCAAACTCGATTGCAGAAAATACGACTTCAGCAGCAGAGTGGTCAATGCCTGGAATGCACTACCTGACTCTGTGGTTTCTTCCCCAAACCCCCAAAACTTTAACCTTAGACTGTCTACTGTTGACCTCACCCCATTCCTAAGAGATCTGTAAGGGGCGTGCATAAGTGCACCAATGTGCCTACCATCCCTGTCCTAATGTTTTCTTTTATTCGTATCCTTTTCATGTATTCATAATCATGTTTATACTTTTATCCATTATCTATCCTTATATATGCTTGACAAATTAATTAATTAAGTAAATAAGTAAGTAAGTAAGTAATTTTTTAAAAAGTTGTGGGATCTTCATCACTGGAAGCTTTCAAGAAGAGGCTGGACTGCCATTTGTCAGAAATGGTGTAGGGTCTCCTGCTTGGGGGGGGAGGTGGACTAGAAGATCTACAAGGTCCCTTCCAACTCTTGCAAACCCTTGCAAACCCTTCCAAATCTGTTAAACATCTAAAAATGTTATGTTATCCCAATTTTCCCTATTTATTAATTTATCTCTAAAGATGTACATATTTTATTGTATTTTCTCTCTCTTTTTTTGTAGTGGTCCCTGATCATAGACATATTCTGGTTTCTTCAATGGTTTAATTCCACCTTTACAAACAAAAGGGGTTTCCCCCCCTCCCCCCTCTATTGAAGAACAATAGCTATTTTTTTCAGAGTTGAAATGCTTCAAGGGTAGAACCGGAACTCAAACTTTTCAAGACTATAATGAATAAAAGTCATTTTCAGGGATTTTGTTCTACTTTGGTACATTATAAGAGAGAAGTAGTCATAGAAACAAGAGCAGCCACCCATCTCTTAATAAAGACAGCCAAAGTCCACCACAAAGTAGGATAAACTGTATCCATATTGAGGACTGACATTTCGGATTCATCCCAAAATTCTCTTTTCAGGGTGGAATGTATCAAGAGATTTCCTAAGAGACATTTCATAGATGTATCC
>WNWU01000330.1:20391-42943 GCA_012654045.1 Ptyas mucosa
TTGAAGGTTTAAGATGCTGTGTAGAACCTCATGAGATCTTCCTCTCTTCCAGGTCAGGACCCAGTATCTCCTTCAGTCCAAGTCTTTGCTCCTTCCGAGCAAGAGATCAAAAACGAGAAGAAGGCTACCCTGGTGTGTCTCCTAAGTGGCTTTCACCCACCTGCTTTCACCCTGAAATGGAAGGTTGATGGTACAGAGACCACCTCTGGAGTGGAGACGACCAAAGCCACCAAGCAGGGTGACAAATACCTTGCCAGCAGTTACCTGACCAGGAGTGATTCCAACTATGGGGACCATACGTACGTCTGTGAAGTGACACATAATGGAAAAACCTTTACAAAGGCTCTTACAGGATCTGGAAGTTGTTAACTCCGTCATGAGCCTTCTCCTGACCTCTTTCCAGGAGGAAAGAGTCCCTTTTCTCATTCATTCTTCCCTAAGTTGAGCTTCATCACTAATGTCTCTTCCTATGCCAAGTAGTTACATTCTTTGTATCCCCTCCATGCTTCCCTCCCTCAAATCAATCCCCCCCCACTCCCTTTGATCTGTTAGATTCTACTGTCAGCACATTAATAAAGATGGATCTATTTCATTTGTGTGACTGTTTCATCAAATTTATCAAGAATAAGGAGCTGTATAAGCTTTCCTATCTCGGGGGGGAAATGGTCTCTTTCCAGGATCCTATTTCACACAGTTAACCCCATTTAATGGGAGGGGGGGAATATCAGGTCTGATTCTCTTGGGGATATCAAGAAGTATCATTAGGTTTCGGATTCCCTACATGGGTATTACATCAAATTCACACATGAATTCTTCTCAATTTGAAATGAAAATGCCTTGGGTTTTTTTAGTAGTAATGCTAGCAGATTTGGGAGGATATGGGATCATAGAGGTTCTTCCAATAATTCTAAACAGTCCCCCAGCTGATATGAATTTAGGATTAGGTGAACATTTCAATCCGATACACTCTATCTATATCTATCTATCTATCTATCTATCTATCTATCTATCTATCTATCTATCTATCTATCTCCTATTTTTCTATCTCTATTTCTTTGTATCTATCATCTATCTGTCTATCATCTATGTTCTCCCTATCTCTCTCTATATAATATCTATCTATCTATCTATCTATCTATCTATCTATCTATCTATCTATCTATCACCTATTTTTCTCTATTTCTCTCTCTCTCTCTATTTATCTATCATCTTTCTTCTATCTCCCTCTCTCTATATAATATCTATCTATCTATCTATCTATCTTTCTATTATCTATCAGACAATCTGTCATCTGTCTAATCTCTCTCAAGTCATAAAGTGTAAAAATGCAGTACATCATTAATTCATGTAAAAAGTGGCATTAGAAGCATCTATAAAAGGAAGAAATCCTATAAAGTTAACAGTTCACGGAAGGATTTAAGCAAGACTAGTAGTCAATATTTGGCCATTGGATTCAAAACACCTGGGTGTTGGTCATTTAATAAGAATACTTCCATCTCTTCATCCTGACTGGAGTTTATCAGGTTCAAAAAATGTGGTTTAAATTCTGGTTGACAGTTCAATCAGAGGACACTTTTAAGAGATTCAACCTCCAATTTTGAGCAAAAACATATCCGATCATCATACAGAAGACCAGGATATCAATCAACTGTCATTAGCTCAGAATCTACCTAGGAAACCCATATGCAGAGACCAGGTTAATGGTTGCCATGGGTCAGTTGCACATTCAAAGCTATTTGGAGATGATTAATGTTCCATTGGCCAGGTTGAACTTGCTTAAGTGTTCACAAGATGCTTTTCTGTCATTCTTAAGAGTAAATTCCTCATTTTCTCAGGATGAAATAAAAAAAAAGGAAAAAGGAAACAACATTTAAGGAACCACCTCAGTATCCCAGATTCTTTTCACACCTATGAATCAATTCACGTCCAACTGCAGTGGCTCAAAAGTTACATTTCCACCCATTCAAGAAATAATCCCTGGATCAAAATTGAAATCTTTGAAGATGTTTATCGCTTCTATATATTTCAAAATCAATTTTACAACCTACGATCCCACAGTTTTCATGAAAGTACACATTCTAAAGGACATCATATATTTACAGTGAAGGTAACTTGCAGATAAGCATGTAGAGAATTGTAACTCATCCAGAAAAACCTCAGTTGTCCTTATTAAAAGTTCAACAGGTAGATCTGAATACCTTCTTGGAAGTGTTCCTCATATAAGGTGTCCTGAGAAATTGAAAGCTATCTATCTTGCATGATTTACTGAGCTTCCAACCTCAAGGACATTTAGATAGCATAAATCAGAATCAGAAGGGAGTAACTTCCTAGGAGTCCATTTCTCATGGATCTACTTAAAATTACTCCTAATGGTGGACCTCAAAAATTATAATACAGTGATCAAAATGTGCTTTAAGAAGAGATCTGGTGCATTGGATTAAATTCATCAGAAACAGTTAAAGCATAGACAAAACTTTAGCGCCTACAATGTAACTTGTCAGTCTTCTTAAACATAGTTGGCATTTGCTAAATTAGAAAAACAGAAGACATTTGAGATTCTTTCACATAACTCAATCTAGAAAAGAATAAAAGTTCTCATCTACCATCTGCCTGCATCCAGAAAGGAAATGGTTCAAGAATGGAACTTCTTGAAGGACCTGGGATCTCTATAAAACACCAATTGGTCCTTTTGTTACTACTCCAGAAATGGATCGTTGTTGTTTTTTTCCCCCCAAAGTACATTCCATGGGATTTAAGGAACGTAAATTGAAGTGACCATGTTAAGGACATCAGCTTCTGCACTGTGTCTTCTTCTGTCCTGATATGAAAGATGGGTCTATAATTTTTTCCCTCAGTGACTTTTTCTGCTATGAAGTAAGACCAGGTTTTTGTATGGCTTTGTGTCACTGTGGTGGGTATTCGGTGGAGGAACGCAGCTCACCGTCACAGGTAAGTCAACGAATTGATCCCAAATCTTTCTACCTTCATGTGATATTTCCATTTTTTCCCCCATCTTTTTACCTTCTTTTCCTACCTTGACTTCCATGCGATTTGATTTGAAGCTGCTTTTGATTTGTCCATGACTTTGGGATTCTTTCCAATGAGAAGTGAACTTTTAGCACAGGTCATGACAGATGGATTCAAATCTCTAATATCTGTTCTTTCCACTTCTCAGGTAAGCTTTGATTTTCATGGTCAATGAGACCTTGAGAAATCTCGCTGATGGCTAATTTTACATTCAAGAGTAATTATTCTCAGGATTAAAGAGATTTATTTGTATTGTGTATGTACAATAATTTGTACACTTCAGTTGAATACGCTGAAGTTTTGGTATTGTCACTCTATGGATAGATTTCCAGGTAGAGTTAATTAAGCCAAAGTATGATGCGATATCAATTGCTTGATCCTTTGTTAATCCAAAAACCTTTCTTAAAGCAATTGAGAGATAAGACAGGGAATTTAATTTTACCTCATCAAAACTACATGTTAATGTCGGTGTGTCTGGTTAACAGTCCATCATTTGTTCCAAAAAAGTCCATCGTGAAGTTGATCAGACATGCCAACATTAGAATAGAATAGAATAACAGAGTTGGAAGGGACCTTGGAGGTCTTCTAGTCCAACCCCCTGCTTAGGCAGGAAACCCTACACCACTTCAGACAAATGGTTATCCAACCTCTTCTTAAAAAACGTCCAGTGTTGGAGCATTCACAACTTCTGGAAGGCAAGTTGTTCCACTGATTAATTGTTCTAACTGTCAGGAAATTTCTAACATGTAATATGCAATTTTGATGAGGTAAAATTGAATACCATCTTATCTCTCAGTTGTCAGGAGACAAATCTTCACTTGATATCCTGAAGTTGTCTTGGTGTTTTGTTTTTTTCCTTGTTTCATTTATTTATTGATGTTTATTGTAGTCACTCAGCTCCACTGGAGTCTGGGCAGTGATTTCCCTTTGATTGAAAAGAGATCTGCCACAGAGTTCGGTTCGGATGGTTTTCCTAGTTTGTCTCATATAATAATATCAACCAGCTTGTATCAAACTATAATCCTTCTTTCCTCCCTGAAACATTTAGACATTGAGATAAGCTTTAAAATTCAAGCCATTTATCACAAATAAGTTAACACAATATGCAAGTAATGGATTAGAAAGGTTCCTGTTCTCTTGGCTCTTTTTCAGATATTCAGAATGTTGTTATTTTTCCTCCTGCAGGAGTTAAACAAATGATATAAAAATTAAGGGGTTTTTTTTTTCAGAATAATTGGAGTGGAATCCCTTAAATAATTGATTTAACTGAGTGGGGAAAAATGGCTGCCTTTTGGAGAAGCATCCGCAAGAAATGTCTTTGGTTGCATTCATGTCATATGTCTTTTTTTCAATTTGAGTGACTTGAAATAAGAAGACATTCTGAACATTTATTTCATCAATATTGGGCTGAGGGAACCAACTCAGGATGAGATTTCAAGTCATGTCTTATCAAGTCGGAATCCGACATAAATTGGAGATCTCTTCAGATACTCTCCACAGAACGCCAGGTTAAATGTGGGTTAGAAGACTCGACCATATTTTCTTTTGCATTGAATATAAAATTCCTTGGAAAGTTGGGGTGATATGTCTATGGAGTTTCTCAGTCGTGGTTGCCCCAGAGGTGTTTTTTCAAGAGGCATCTGGACTTTCTGTTTTTTCTTTGAAGACCTTTCTCTTCTCATCCAAGAAGCTTCTTCGGTTCTCAGTTCAGTTCATCTTAAGAGCTGAAGAAGCTTCTTGGATAAGAAGCAAAAGGTCTTCAAAGAAAAACCAGAAAGTCCACTTGCCTCTTGAAAAAGCACCTTTGGGGGGTGATGTCAAAGATATCATAATTCCATGAAACTCAACTCTATTTCTACCCTTTCGTTCCTTTGTGCAGTAGAAATGTGTTCCCCAGGAAAAAGGATTCACGTTGATCGACTGTTCAATCATGGAGAAAAAAAAACTTCACTGCATTCAGGAACTAAACATAATTTCTCTTCCTGCCCTCTGAAATTCACACACGGAGGGAGAGAAACCAGCAGGAGAATGAGCAAACTGAATGTACAAAAGGCACTTCGTTTCTAATCTTTCCCTGGCCTGGTATCAAAAATAATAATAATAATTAAACAATTATAATTCATAATTGGTATGGTAAACCTATTTACAAGCTGTACTTCTCCCTAAGGCCTACTGTTGTCCAGATGTTCTGTTGATAGAGTCTTCTTTGTCTTCTACAAAACGCAAAGAAAAATAATTGCTACTCAAGCAAGATTTAAGACGATCAGAAAGTTATTTCCTCTTCCAAATCGTCTTCAAAGGGAAATAGATTCCCTGCAAATATTCTTAGGTGGGACTATGCTGGAAAAAATCACTCTGAGGTAAAAACCCATTGAATTTCTGATTCATGGGACTAACGACAAGAATTCCGGGAAAAGGGGGGGGGTGCTACAATGGGAGATCAAATGGTATCAAATCAAAATTTTATTTAGGCTCCAATATCTAACAATAGGAATCTCTTTTGTCCGTTGGATATAATAGCCCCCTGTAGCGTAGTCCTCAACCTACGACCACAATTGAGCCCAAGGTTGATGTTGGTAAACGTAAAATTTGTTTGAGTTTTTCCCCATTTTTCTTGTCACTTTTGTGAAGTCAATCACTGCATTTGTGAAATTAATAATCCGGTTGTTATGTGAATCTGGTTCCTCCATTGACTTTTGTTTGTCAGAAGGTCACAAAAGGGGATCACATGACCCTGGGACACTACGACCGTCATAAATGCGAGTCAGTTGGCAATGTAAATCACATGACCATGGGGATGCTGCAATGGTCGTAAGTGTGAAAAAAGGGTCGTAAGTCGCTTTTTCCATTGCTGTTGTACCTTTGTACGGTCACTAAGTGGACTGTTGTACGTTGAGGTCCACCTATCATGTTTTTCTCTCCCTTAAGAAGGAGGTTTTGTGAGTCTTACCATCTTGCCAATGTGGTATTGTGATAAAGTTGTCCTTGAGATATTTTCTTCCTCACTCCTTCCCCTGCAGTCTTGATGAGACAAACTATATCTGTACTTTATCAGCTTTGTCACTCTATCAATGTTGCATTGAGGTTTTAAGATGCTGTGTGGAACCTCATGAGATCTTGATATTTTCTCCACTCCCTCTCCCGCAGCCTTGATGAGGGAAAACTATCTGTATATTTATCAGTCTAGTTACTCTATCAATGTTGCGTTGAAGTTTTAAGATGCTGTGTAGAACCTCATGAGATCTTCCTCTCTTCCAGGTCAGCCCACCGTATCTCCTTCAGTGCAAATCTTTAGTTCTTCTGAGGAAGAGATCAAAAGCGAGAAGAAGGCTACCCTGGTGTGTCTTCTAAGTGGCTTTCAGCCACCTGCTTTCACCCTGAAATGGAAGGTTGATGGTACAGAGACCACCTCTGGAGTGGAGACGACCAAAGCCACCAAGCAGGGTGACAAATACCTTGCCAGCAGTTACCTGACCAGGAGTGCTTCTGACTATGGAGGCCATACGTATGTCTGTGAGGTGACACATGACAGAAAGACCTTCACAAAGACTTTTTCAGGATCTGGAAATTGCTAAATCCAACTTGTGTCCTTTCCTGTCATTCAGGCAGGAGAATAGAGTCCCTTCTCCTGGGCTCTCATTCATTCTTTCCTAAGCTTAGTTTGATCATCTCTTTCTATCCCATGTAGCTACACTCTTTGTATCCCCTCCATGCCCTCGTCCTTCAAATCGATCCCCCACTTGATCTGTTAGATTTTACTGTCAGCACATGAATAAAGATGGATCTATTTCATTGGTGCGCTTGTTTTTATCAAATGTATGAAGAAGGGAAGTTGTGGGATGACAGGCTTTGTGGTTTTCAACACAATTCTGTTCCTCGGAGGGATCAGCCAGCTCCAACACAAGAGCTGAATCCCTTGGCATTGAAGAAAAGTTGCATCTAGCGTCAGATGCTGTGATGTTTGTACACATTTATCCACTCGCACATGTTATTCCCCCCCCTCCCCTTTTGCTCCAAATGATAGTGCATTACATTTATTTTCAAACAAGAGGATAGTAGACTTGGGAATGTATGGGGTGAAACTAGCCGATTGATGATGCTTTCGTCATCTCCAACCAAGGTCTAAACCAGAGCATTTTCCAATTAATGCTTAATTCTTATTCATAATTGCTTCTTGTCCTGCCTCCTGGTCCTTTGGAAAATAGCTTGACTCCCTCTTCTTTGTGGCAGCCCCTCAAATATTGCAACACTGCTATCATGTCACCCCTAATCCTTCTTTTTATTACCTAGACTAGACATATCCTAACCAGAGGTGGTATTCAGCAGGTTCTGACCAGTTCTGGAGAAAATTTTGAGTTGTTCAGAGAACCGGTAAATACCACCTCTGACTGGCCCCACCCCCATCTATTCTCTGCCTCCCGAGTCCCAGCTGATCGGGAGGAAATGGGGATTTTGCAGTAACCTTCCCGTGGAGTGTGGTGGGAATGGAGATTTTACAGTATCCTTCCCCTGCCATGCCCACCAAGCCACACCCACAGAACTGATAGTAAAAAAATTTGAAACCCAGCACTGCTCTAAACTAACATAAATGTTGATGTTTCAATTTCCATTTCTGTGTTAAAGTCCAAAATCCCTCCCACGTAAGACAGTATGAAATGGAGTTTCCAGTTCCATTTACATTATCCGTTGCTTTAATATAGGGTAAATCTATTGCTAAAAATTCAATTCAAAATGTACTTTAATCAGGAAAGAGCCAGCTTCATGACCCAACTTGTCTCACTGGGCTTTATATTACCACTTTTCCGATAAATATATAATCCTGATGGATTAAAAAAAATGATGTTTTATTCTACCAGCATCCTATAATCCATGACTCTTCAGATTCAAGATGAGAAAAGACAAATTGTAGACCTTACTACCAGCAAAGGTATCCCTTTCAAAGTTTTCAAGTGGTAGACTTATTAATCATATATGGGACCAGATGGGGTTGAATTAAACTTTTGACTTTCCACCTACAGGTTTTGGCTTCTCTCTGTGTCCATGAAACCAGCAGAAATTAAGTTTTCCACACTATACCATCATGAGAAACCTTTCCATCTTTCTCTTCAGATGGTTAAGGATTTTTTTAGACACAGAGAGACAGTTGTATTACCTGATCTGGGGGGAAAAATATTCCAGGATTAAAACTCACACTCTACCACTGTTGCTCAGGATCTGATGAACATGAGGATAGCATTATTGTGCTTCGAATGTGACATTTCTCATAAGTGTCTTCCTTATATTGGAGTATGTTACAGTGGTCAAGGTGTAGTTGGAATCTTGGAAACTGCATACCCAACATATCTCAAAGGGGGAAGAAACAATGATAAATCATGTTTAGATCACATCCAAAACTTTGAGGTCTAGGATAACCAATCAGGAACTATTTGTAGGTTAGCGCTGGGTTGAAGGTAATCCTACTTTTTCAGATCTAGAAGAACATCTAGAACATCTTGGACCTCTCGTGTCTATACCAAACTCTTTGCACCTCAGAGAGGTACACCTGGAATATGGTGCTGTTTTGGACTTGGAAGACACAAAAACGTTGATATGAATCCTTCCTTCAGAGGACTAGGCACAACAAAGTCTATAAAGGCAGGTTGTAGGTGTTTCCAAACCAGGCTACCGTTGGCTTTTAACGCCAATGAGGCAGCCCCCCAATGTACAACTATCCCTCTTCATAACAAAGTTTAAGGAAAAGATTTCACAAGTGAGATGTCTCGGTTGGGAGGAGGATTGATTCATGCCAAGGGATAGACCACAAGGTTCTCAAGGAACAGCATTCCATACAATGACCTCTCCTCAAGACCTCTCCCTTGATGAATCAAGGGCCATCAAGCTTTTCTTTAGCTTTATCCAAAGCATTTCCATGATTTCATTCATTCTTCCTAAGATCTACTAGTCAAAGCTGATGGAGAAGTACCAGCTTCTCCAGTTAGCATCACGACAACATGGTGGCCAATACTACCTGTGTCCACTACTCTGGTCAATAATTATTGTTGATCCGTGATACCCCTTGTTATCATTCCATGAACTTGTCTATGGAGATTCTCCATCATCCTGGCCTTGGTTGTTCCAAAGGTGCTTTTTCAAGAGGCAACTGGACTTTCTGGTTTTTCTTGGAAGAAGTTTCGCTTCTCATCCAAGAAGCTTCTTCAGCTCTAAGAGAAGTCCACTTGCCTCTTGAAAAAGTACCTTTGGAATTCCATTTCTTTCAGAGCTTTCAGTGCCAGTTCACATAAGCTCCATCGTAGAAGACCAGCGTGAATCTATGGATGTAGACCTAAGCATAACCAAAACCTGTTTGTCCTGAAACAGATGGAACTCAGATGGAGTAGATACATCAAATGGGAACCACAAGATGGATGGCTACAGTATATACATGTTTTAAATAAATAAAATAAAAAAATAACTTGTAATCAGAAATAAATTAATTCCCAATAGCCTGTTCCATGCACAACTACGGAACTGACATTTCAGCACCTGTAGAACTAAGGCCATCAGAAGACAAAAAGAAACTTACAAATAAACACACAAAAAGGAACAGCCCACCGAAGGAATGCAAAGGTTGGTCCATTCCATGAATTCCACTAGAAAATTCTGCTCTTGGTGGAAATTATGTCCCCTGAATTCTAGCTAACAAAAACCCAGGTGTAACCCTCCATGGAGAGCCAAAGTGTCCATTACATGGTTAATTAAAATACATTTCTGGAAGAGTTGCCTTACAGGTAATCAGGGAGGTCCTTATACCCAAAGAACGATCATAGTCCCTTAGGTTTAATTTATAAGAAACCACTTCAATTTAGACAATATTCTGCCTACCAAAAACACACTTCTCAGTCTTCTACAACTGGCTATATCACTAGAAGCTATTTTGTGGCTCTTCTGTATAATTCAATGTAAAAGGAATGATGGCTCTGTTTTCTTCGCCTATCGGTGGACCGCATCCATTGGATTGTCCTGAATGATCTTCTTGACCATGAATGGCTTCCGTGATGTCCAAGCATGGACCACTTACACCAAACCATTTTTGTTCTTCCAGGATACAACGATGGCTGCAGGTCCATTCTGGCATTTCATGGAGCCCAGTAATTGTCCAAGGTGGGATCTACCTTCAGTGAAATGTTGTGAAATGAGGGCAGGTTTTTGTATGGGTCTATGTCACTGTGGTTCGTCTTCGGAGGTGGAACCCAATTAACCGTCACTGGTAAGTCAATTTATCCTTCTAATCTTTCCTTCTCCGTAGCAATTTCGTCAAGATTTTCCGTGACTTTTTCCTCTTTTTCTTCATCTAGCAGACCTTAACCTTTTCTCTTGCCTAACCATTGCTGATTAACTTTCCAATGTTTAATCCTGTGGAAGAACATTGGCGAAATCAAACTTCTCTTTCTTTACTCTTAGACCAACATAACGTTATTTAGAAATCCGGAGTCTGAAAGAACGTGTCTCGATAACGCCAAATGTAACCGAAAATTGCATTTCAGCTGGGGGGGTGGGGGGGGTCCCTCTTCATAACCAAGCGGTGCCAAAATTATGGAATTGTAAATGTTTCTGCCGATTGGGAAGGGAAAAGATTTATTTGACTTGGAGAAAAATTAGGAGTCGGGTCCTAAAATCAAATCAATCTACACTTTTGCCTGTCAGTCACCTCTATTCACAATCTTTTCAAAAATGTTTGTTTCCATCTCTTGTTGGGTAAAAACGGAAAGATAACTTTGAAGGCAGCTTTCTAACAATACTTCATCAGAACTGAGCTGTGGGTCCCAACTCAGATAATTCTAGCTCATTATGTTTTTATCCAACATGCATTTGAGAACCGTAATTAATTCCATGTAATGTCAAAAGAAAGCCAGGTTAGGAGACACCTGACCACATAATCTTTTGCTTCAGCTATTCTATACTTAACCAACAATCTTGATTTTGAAGGAAAGGGGGCTGTTGGAAAGTTTTAGACTTTTTATGTACCTTAGCTTCCTCATCTACTTTTTCCATTTCAATCTAAGAACAAGAATCTTCTTCTATCAAGAATTGGGCTAAAAACGCTGTGAAGTAATAAAGGAGTTTGTAGGTGAAATTGTTAAACTGATTGTTTTTGTCTGGGGTGGTGTACATTCTCCTGCCTTGGACAAGGGGTTGGACTAGAAGACCTCCAAAGGACCCTACCAGCCCTATGATCTATGATTCTACAGTTAATTTAGAATCATTGTGAGTTATTTTTAATCCAGAAACAAAACTATCTATCGTAGGAGGGGGAAATAAAATGTACTACTTGCGAGTTTCAAACAGCCCTGAGTTGAGATATGAACAGCAAATATTATTTTTTGCTTAATCTCTATGAGAGGGAAGAAATTTCAGGCAAGGTATGGTAGACGAAGGGATTCAGAATGCTCATTTAATTCTTCTCTGTCCTCTATCATCATGCAATGGGCACCTGCAGAAGGATCTGGGCTCTTCACTTTATTGTTGTATAAACCCCAGCAAACCATCTAATTTTTGCAGGCTGCTAACTTTTGTTGACTTCCTCAAAAAAAAAAATGACATTGTTTTCAATACTCTTAGAAAGTTGGGCTGAAGTCAATGAGAAGGTTTGATAATCCTCAACTCTATTCCTTCTCATGTTCAGTGAAGAAAGTTTCCCAGGAAAAAGATAATATGATTCTGGTGAGGACCTAACCTAGATAAACTGTTTCATCGTTGAGAAGGAACAATCCTGCATCTACAAAATCAGCATGTTGGGAAGAAGGTCCTTAGGAAGGACGTGTTTTCATTAATGCTGTAGAAAGGTTGAGTTGTTTGAGTTATGACAAGTCTGGAGCAACCACAGGGTCAACATACAGTAGTGGGCAAAATTGTGGAAATCTTTTGGGAAAACTATTTCTGAGGTTTGATGGCTAATAACATCACTTTATTTTTATTTTTTGGGAGTTTCAAGATAATCCTATTCCACTGCTGGAATAGCCTGGGAATAGCCCAGACCTTAACCCAATTGAAAATCTACGGAGTTGACTAAAAAAACTTGTTAGTAAGAAGTGACCCAGTAATAAAACCCAGTTCATAGAAGCCATCATTCAATCTTGGTTTCACATTAGAACAGCTGCGGAACTAAAAGACTTGGTTCACTCCATGGGATGATGTTGTAAGGCAGTAAATCATGCTAAAAGTTATCCAATTTAGGATTAACTGACATGGTGATCATTTTTGTATATCTCGTTTTTTTCTATGGTGACAATTTTTTTATATCTCGTTTCACTTTTCTTCTTTGTAACTGCTATTCTAATAGCAAATCCTTTATAAAAGTTATTGCATTGCATTCTTGATTAAATTATCTTTCCATTGATATATAATTTTATGGTACTACTCCAAAGAAAAGGGATGTTATTAGCTAGTTTTAGAAAATACACTTTTCCCAAAAGGTTCCTACAATTTTGGCCACCACTGTAGTTGCATTACCAACTCAGTTCCAGGTTCAGAAAGTACTTTACAAGATGACTAATGGGCTCTTTCTGAGAACATCTA
The DNA here is from genome assembly GCA_012654045.1 of Ptyas mucosa. Taxonomy (NCBI): domain Eukaryota; kingdom Metazoa; phylum Chordata; class Lepidosauria; order Squamata; family Colubridae; genus Ptyas; species Ptyas mucosa. Next base: position 32,974 of record WNWU01000330.1, read on the forward strand.
TTTGGCCATCAGGTAGCTAGCACAAAATCAGTACTTTGAATACTCTTTAAGAAGAATTGACCTTCTCCAATCCATCACCCTAAGATGTTTTTATCATGATGAATTAAGTTTGGCCCAAATTATTCTTAGTTCATATTTTTTCCTTTTTTTTTTCAGCTGCAAGGACTTCCTTATGATACTTACTTGGTAGAGGACTCTCATAGCTCTAAGCACTTACTAGTTTACCCTGATGTCAAGGCAAGATGTCCTTGACTCTCTGAGAAAGGAATGTTATTATGATAATATATCACGCATGCTCCATACAATCTCCTCTCCCAGTTTCCCACAGTAGTAGTTAATGTGGCAAAAATGATCCAACAAAAAAGATGGCTTCCAGGCCTGACAACAAGAGGTTCAAGGGTTGAAGGAACTTGCTCAGGGACTTAGGATCAGACTACAAGGTGCCTACGAACTTGGTCAGTCTTTGCTCTTATACCTCAAAGCTTAAACCGGTTTCTCTTCTTCCAGGTCAACCCACAGTACCGCCTACGGTGAATGCCTACACTTCGTCTGAGGAAGAGATCAAAAGCCAGAATAAGGCCACTCTGGCGTGTCTCCTAAATGGCTTTTACCCACCTGCTTTCACCCTGAAATGGAAGGGTGGCCCTGATGAGATCACATCTGGCGTGGAGACAACTAAAGCTACCAAGCAGGGTGACAAATACCTTGCCAGCAGTTACCTGACCTTGAGCGCCTCTGACTATCAAAGGCATAACGAATACACCTGTGAGGTGACGCACGGAGGACAAACTTTTGTGAAGACTGTGCGAAAAACCGGAAGCTGTTAATTCCATCGTGAATTCCTCTCACCCTCCTTTTTCCTCTTTTCTTCGCCTTTCCTAATACTAGCTTGATCAATAACATCTATTTCCACGTCATCTAGTTAACAGTCTGTAACCTCCCCGTGCCTAAACCCCTTGAAATCTACCCCCTTCCCTTTGTCCCCTTGGTTTCCACCTTTAGCAGTTTAATAAAGATGAGTATATTTCATTGTTGCTGTTGTTGGTTTTTTTTAATCAAATTGCATTTAGAATATACATTGAATTCTGCCCAGATCGGTGTACAGGCAGTCCTTGACTTAGAACACTTCATTTAGTGACCATTCGAAGCTACCCTGGAAAAAAGTGACTTATGACTGCTTTACACTTAAGACCATTGCAGTATCTTCCTGGACATGTGATCCAAATTGGTAACTGGTTCATACTTATAACAGTTGGAGTGTCCCGGTCTGATGCGATCCCCCTTTGGTGACCTTACGACAAGCCAAGTCAATGGAGGAAGCTAGATTCACTTAACAACCATGTCACTAACTTAACAACTGCTGTCCTTCACTTAACAACGATGGCAAGGAAGGTCATAAAAATGGGTCAAAATTCGCTTAACAAATGTCTCCCTTAGCACCGGAAATTTTGGGCTCAATTGTGGTCATAATTCGAGGACTACTTGTTAGAGGCCTCTTTCATTCTCAATGGCTCATCAGATCCAAGATACAGGCTTAGTTAGGCAACCCTTAGTAGTGAAATTTAGTTCTGATTCCAGATATTCCAGAACGTGAACAAGATGCTGACGGAGCTTCTATAAGTTATCTCACTCACATACACAAGGTTTTCCATCCATCTCTAAATGGAATGCATTGTGTTTTCTCCTAAATGGGGAAGATGTGGTTGAACTAGTTATGTATGCATCTAGTGCTCTTCAATGATCTGAGGTAATTTTCAAACCAAAAGAAATCAGGTCTGGACCATAGTTCATTTGAACTTCTACCCTGAGATTGTGTCTCTTCTCCAACCTCTTAAGTCTGTCTTAATTCTTCCCTTTGAGGACAATCTAGAAATTAGCTGACCACATAATTAAGACTTTAATCTATGATTCCACTCTTCTCTCAACTTTTGATTAGACTGGGGTGAGCAACTCTGGCCCTTTTATGACTTGTGGACTTCAACTCCCAGAATTCCTGAGCCAGCCATGTTAGCTCAGGAATTCTGGGAATTGAAGTCCCTAAATCATAAAAGGGCCAAAGTTGCCCACCCCTGATTTAGACCATTAAGAGCTTTTGAAACACATTCAACAAATGGATGGGTTTTTCTGGAAGGACAGCATATGAGATTAGTCCTTATGCGAAGAATTCTCATCATGTCCATCATTCTATAGATTAGGATTAAATAATCCCAATCCTATAATAATCTTAATCCTATAAAGGCAAAAGAAGCAAAAAAAAGTATAGATTCTAGATCTTTATTTTATTTATTTATTTATTATTGCCTTTTGTAAAGTTACCCAACTCCAGAAAGACTCTGGGTGCCTTACAATATTTCAAATACATCATTGAAAACCACAATTTAAAATATAACCACATATAGACCGAACGCTAATCCTAACATTCAACATTTATCCTAGAAAAACTTTCTGCAACATAAATATGGTTGATCAATCAGTGAATGCTTTCTGGAAAGTACAAACACGACGAATAAACAGATTTCAATACCATGTATATTATTGTATTCATAGTATTGTACGAAGACGATGGTAGGTGGGCAGTCAATAGATTTAATAATAAATAACAAATACTACTAATAATAGGGATCTGGATTTTAGTCAGAGCTTAGCCTTCCTGGGAACACAAGAAGATCAATCCATGTAAGAACATAACCATTGCAATGGTGATATGTACCAGAGGTCCATCAAATTATTCCTCAGCCCAACTTCCAAAAAAGATCCCCATTTCTGGAGATCAATACCGATTGAAAAGCTAAGTAGGAGACATGGTAGCCATTTATAGATACTCCAGCTAAGATTATGGATAGTGAATCTCATGGTTTGGGGGCCATTTTGAGCTGTACTTCCATTGCTCTTATCCCATGAACTTCATTCCTTTGGGTACATCCCCGTGTAGGTCTTTCATAAAAGATCATCCGTGAACTTTATGGAAACCTACTTGACCTGTTACAGGTGGCCATTCAAATCCAATGGATCCATTATAATGGATGCCTGATGACCCTTTCCTAATAAGTCTATTTATAAAAAGTCTAGGGGACGCAGTGGCTCAGTGGCTAAGACGCTGAGCTTGTCGATCGAAAGGTCGGCAGTTCAGCGGTTCGAATCCCTAGTGCCGCGTAACTAGGGTGAGCTCCCGTGACTTGTCCCAGCTTTTGCCAACCTAGCAGTTCGAAAGCAGGTAAAAAATGCAAGTAGAAAACTAGGGATCACCTTTGGTGGGAAGGGAACAGCGTTCCTTGTGCCTTTGGCGTTGAGTCATGCCGGCCATATGACCACGGAGACGTCTTCGGACAGCGCTGGCTCTTCAGCTTTGAAACGGAGATGAGCACCGGCCCCTAGAGTCCAGAATGTCTAGCACATATGTGCGAGGGGAACCTTTACCTTTTATAAAAAGTCTATATGTGACTATGGAAGTCATTGTTTAACAGACACATGCATATTTCGCAGAAGATGTCCGGATGGACATCGACATGAACAAAGTTCCATCAAAACAATGCAAATTGATATCCTTCCCACGAATTCTAGGAACAGTACAATTCATTACTCCATACCTATCTTTGTTTTATATGAAGTCTAACTATAATCCTCTGCCACTAAGTGCATTATTTAATAAATTAGCATTGACTCCCCTCTAAGGGTTAACCAGCAGGTAATTGGAGCACTTCATATACACAAATAATGGCCCGGCACATTAGATGTGATTTAGAAGAAACCATCTGAACAAGATCTACAAAGATATGAGCAAGACTTCACTGAAGAGACATATTCTACATCTCTTAGACTGGATGTACTATTCTATGGTTCTTCATATGCACTGATCAAATGTCCCGATCTTTCATGTTTCTTCCAGGGGTAAAGGCACCATGTCCAGGTGAATATTTCATGATGTACACTGATGGTGAACGGTCAAGCCAACATGAACAAAGTAAGTACACTTTTTTGGGATTCCTTAATTCTCTGTTGAACTATGGATTGTTTAGAAAAGTGTAGGAGTGTCAACAATTGTTCTTCAAGAGTCTACTTGAATGCTAGGTAAGATCAAGATTGAAGAGTTCTTGACCCCAGTAGGTTTCAATCACCTACTATTGAAAACTTCAATGAAACGAAGGAAGGTTTTTGTACCAACTTGTGTCACTGTGGTTCATCTTCAAAGGGACAACCTGTCTATCTATTGCCACTAGCTTATAGGTCACTAATTAATAGTGACCTTTAGCTTCATTATCACTTAGCTCTCTTTTCTTTCTCTGTCTTCAACTTGATATTAACGTCGTCTTTATTTTATTTAGCATTCTCCTATTTCATAAATAGTTAATCAATAACTTGAATAGGACCTACTAATTTCAATCGGAGACCATTGGTTGAAATTGACATCTCTTCTACGCTAACTTGACAAATTCTAGGTCATATTCCTCTTTTGGTCAAAATCTTTTTCTATAGAATCACTTCTTTGTTGAAGACATAGCGTTTTAAAGAATAATTAGGGGGGGGAAATCAGATTGTACAAGTCTAAGACAGGACAGTATTCAGATGTAAGTATAGTTTGTTCCCAGTAGAGTCATAGTAATCGCTGTTCCAAAATCTACTTCTCAGAAATTTCCATCTTCTGCAAAATATCTCTCTGTTTTTCTACCTTTTTCTTAGAGTGCTTGAGAATTTCTCCTTCCTCATCACAGAACTTTTAAGCTGATTTGAGAAATGGAACAAGGAATATTCCATCCTTAGTTTCCATTAGCTCCATAGCATTTCTGATGACCCATACATAAATGCAGTTGGGAAAACCTTGGAGATCTTCTAGTCCAACCTCTCTGCTCGAGGAGGAGACCCTATACCATTTCAGACAAATGGTTGTCCGGTCTCTTTTTGAAAGCCTCCAGTGATGGAGCACCCATAACTCCTCAAGGCAAGCTATTCCATTAGTTAGGACATTTCTCCTTAATTCTAGGTTGCTTCTCTCCTTGGTTAGTTTCCAATCATTGTTTCTTGTCTTGCCTTTTGGTGCTTTGGAGAATAGTTTGACCCCTCCCTTGTCTTTGTAGGAGCCCCTCAAATATTGGAACAGCGATATCATGTCACCCTAAATTCCCACCAGAGTAAATGCATTGCCCTGATGGAGAAAGTTGTTAATGGCTACTGGAGGCATGGAGCGAGATTGCATCAGAGATGCTCTGATTCTTGAAGTACCATTTGCTTTAAAAAAAATTAAGTAGGAAGTTTCTTTTAATACAGGTGATTTAGGCTACATCAAGCTCATTCCTAAAATAATTAGATCAGTGATGGAGGAAACAGCAACCAATGTTGCCACATTACATTAATTACATTAACTAACAGCATTAATTGTTCATCAATACTCCCAAAAATGGCCTATGACAGCAAAGATTTTTATTCTGTAACAACTTTGTCTATCTTATAGCTGGTCAGACCTCTTATTTTTTTTTTTCATGTAAGGCTGTTCCTTTACAGATTCCCAAGACAGACTGACTATCGATGGAAATTAATCGCTCTTCTAAGAATTTAAGGGATGCAGTGGCTCTGTGGCTAAGATGCTGAGCTTCTCGATCGAAAGGTCAGCAGTTCAGCGGTTCGAATCCCTAGCGCTGCATAACGGGGTGAGCTCCCGTGACTGGTCCCAGCTTCTGCCAACCTAGCAGTTCGAAAGCAGGTAAAAAATGCAAGTGGAAAAAATAGGGACCACTTTTGGTGGGAAGGGAACAGCATTTTGTGCGCCTTTGGCATTGAGTCATGCCGGCCACATGACCACGGAGACGTCTTCGGACAGTGCTGGCTCTTCGGCTTTGAAACGGAGATGAGCACCGCCCCCTAGAGTTGGGAACGACTAGCACATATGTGCGAGGAGAACCTTTACCTTTAGGAAGTAATAGCAACACTTTGTACTGCACTAGTGAGACCACATTTGGGATACTGTGTACAATTCTGATCACTATGATACAGAAAAGATGTTGAGTTCCTAGAAAGAGAGTGGAGAAGAGCAACAAAGATGATAAAGGGTCTGGAGACTAAATCATATGAGCGATTAAGGGAAGTAGGCAGTGGTGGGCTTCAAAGATTTTAGCAAGGGGTTTTCTGCCCGGTTACTGGGTGGGCGTGGCCATGGTGGGTGTGGCCTAGTCAGCCTCTTGCACCAGGGTGGGTGGGGGGCGTTTTTGACCTTCCCAGGCTCTGGAGGCTTTATTCGAGCCTCCAGGAGGGCGAAAATGGCCTCCCTAGACTCTGGAGGCCTGTTTCCAGACTTCCCAAACTTCCTGTAGGCCCATTTTTCCCCGTACCTGAGCTTCCGTACACACCCTGCACTTACATGCATCCAAAACGGGCCACATGGGGATTCCTGGGAGAGGTGGGGTGGGATCGGCGGGATGGGGCAAGGCCAGCTAGGACTGGGACTTGGGAGTTCTCCGAACTGCACAGAATCTTAGCTAGAGGTTCTCCTGAATCCCTGTGAACCTCCAAAAGCTCACCCCTGGAAGTCTAGTTTAATAAAGGACTAGGGGTGACATGATACCATTGTCCCAGTACTTGAGGGAGTGTCGCAGAGAAGAGGGAATCAATTTATTGTCCAAAGCACCTGAGAGCAGGACAAGAAGCAATGGGTGGAAGCTGGGCAGAGGAAGAAAGACCGACATGGAACTAAGGAGGAGTTTCCTGACAGCGAGAAGAATTAATCAACAGAACAGTTTTCCTCCTGTGGGTGCTCCATCAGTAGAGGGTTTCAAGAAGACACTGGACAACCATTTCTCCAGGATGGAATAAGGACTCCTGCCTTGAACAGAAGGTTGGATTAGAAGATTTCCAGGGTCCCTTCCACCCTTTGATTCTATGTTCTAATATGACAGTTTTTCATGGGCAAAAATTTCACTGCCGAGGTTAAAAATGTTCCCAAGGCATATTCTCCAAAAGAACCCCCACTCTAAAGATTTCCATTCCACTTAATTATGTTCAGTCACTTTAGGACTTTCGTAAGTTTCTAGTGGTATAAGATATTCTAAAGCAGAGGTGGCTTTTTTTAGTCATGAAACATCCTCTTTCCCACTTTCAGCTTAGCTTCTTGTGAAATGAGAACCAGAATGAGCTACTTCTCATTGCTTGTTCTGACCGCTGCTTCTTAAACGATGACATCAAGAACTCCAGATTGATATAATGGTGGAAGACCTGAACTCTCACCCAAAATTGAATGAAACCCCCTTTTGATTCAAATTTGGTGAGATCATCGTTGTTGTTAGTTGCGAAGTTGTATCCGACCCATCGCGACCCCATGGACAACGTTTCTCCAGGCCTTCCTGTCCTCTACCATTCTCTAGAGTCCATTGAAGCTCATGCTGACTGCTTCAGTGACTCCATCCAGCCACCTCCTTCTCTGCCGTCCCCTTCTTCTTTTGCCCTCAATCTTTCCCAGCATTAGCCTCCTCTACAGTGAGTCCTTCCTTCTCATTAGGTGGCCAAAGTATATGAGTTTCCTCTTCAGGATCTGGCCTTCTAAAGATCAGCCAGGGTTGATCTCCTCTAGGACTGACCAGTTGGATCATCTTGCAGTCCAAGGGACTCACAGGAATCTTCTCCAGGACCAGAGTTCAAAGACCTCAGTTCTTTGGTGCTCAGCCTTTCTTATGGTCCAACTTTCACAGCCATATGTTGCAACTGTGAAAATCATCGTTTTGACTATATGCACTTTTGTTGGCAGGGTGATGTCTCTGCTTTTTAGTATGCTGTCTAGATTTGCCATAGCTTTTTTTTTCTTTTTTTTTTAATTTGATTTATATGCCGCCCTTCTCTGGAGACTCATGGCGGCTTACAATGCGCTAAGCAATAGCCGTCATACTTTTGTATATTTATACAAAGTCAGCTTATTGCCCCCACAAACTGGGTCCTCAATTTACCTACCTTAGAAAGGATGGAAGGCTGAGTCAACCTTGAGCCTGGTGAGATTCGAACCTGCAATAATTGCAGGCAGCTGGTGTTAATAACAGGGTGCTTTAGACCACTGTACTACCAAGGCTTTCCTCCCCAGGAGCACACGTCTTTTAATTTCTTGGCTGCAGTCTCCATCTGCAGTGATCTTGGAGCCCAAGAAAATAAAATCTGTCACTACCTCCATTACTTCCCCATCTGTTTGCCAGGAATTGAGAGCACCGGATGCCATGATCTCAGTTTTCTTAATGTTGAGTTTCAAGCCAACTTTTGCACTCTCCTTCTTCACCCGCATCAAGAGGCTCTTTAGCTCCTCTTCGCTTTCTGCCATTAGAGTGTTATCATCTGCATATCTGAGGTGGTTGATATTTCTCCCAGCATTAGAAGCAACTAAAATTGCTTCTGATGGTTGGGTTGAGTGAGGTCAACCAGGGCTGGATACCTGAATCAAAATACAGAGAGGACATTGAGAAGACTTTCTGGGTATTTGGTCTAGATTGAAAGATATCAACTTATAATAACTTTGTCATAATTTTGACTAGACTAGACTAGACTAGACTAGACTAGACTAGACTAGAGTGGAGTAGAGTAGAGTAGAGTAGAAGAATAGAACAGAACAGAACAGAATAGAATTCTTTATTGGCCAAGTATGAATGGACACACAAGGAATTTGTCTTCAGTGCATAAACTCTCAGTGTACATAAAAGATATAAGTGATGACTCCATGGTTATTATACGTTCATCAGGAATCATAAAATACAACACATAATGATAGTTATAGGATACTAAATAAGCAATCAAATTCAATCTGGCTGATTTCATCTTACTGTGCTTTATGAGCCAAAGTTAACAATTGCAAACAATAATTAGAGCTTAGCATACTGTGTGTATGTGTGTGTAACCCAAACAATAATGGTGAAGGCTTCTATTATGAATTTCTGCTGTCCAAGATTTAGAAATATCCAAATGCCCAATGAGAAGACTGAAATATCTCTATGTTGAAACCAGAGGTGAAATCCAGCAGGTTCTGACAGGTTCTGGAGAACCGGTAGCATAAATTTTGAGTAGTTCGGAGAACCGGTAGTGGAAATTTTGAGTAGTTCGGAGAACCGGCAAATACCTCCTCTGGCTGGCCCCAGAGTGGGGTGGGAATGAAGATTTTGCAATATCCTTCCCCCAGGAGTGGGGAGGGAATAGGGATTTTGCAGTATCCTTTCCCTGGAGTGAGGTGAGAATGAAGATTTTGTAGTATCCTTCCCCTGTCACACCCACCAAGACACACAACACCCACCAAGCCATGCCCACAGAACCAGTAGTAAAAAAAAATGGATTTCACCACTGGTTGAAACAGAGGTGAAGTGTGATCTCAAGGAAGCAATTATTAGCTAGGATTGCAAACTTTTTCCTCTATTCAGCACTTTCTTGACAGTTAGCAAGTCAAGTCGATGCTTCCGTAGCATACACAAAGAACAAGACATTTTAATATTTTAATTTAATACCAACATTAAGGTTTGATGTCCATCTTTGTTATCAATAGGGAAGCTTACAATAAGTCCACATGCCAATCAGGCCCATTAAAACCAACATCAAGTGTTTCAGATTAACCAGGACAATCTTGACATACATAATTTTAAAAAATCCTCCCGGGTTATCACTCTGCTCATAAAAGTAAACAGTGAAAATAGAATTCACTGCTCACGTTTTAATAAATCTTTTCAAACAGGATGGCTATGCACCCCCTTTGAATACTTATTTTTGGCCAGTAAAGGTATGAATTTAAAGCTACCCATCTTGAAGAATTTTGATCATGCCTTGCTTAGTATGTCAGAATTTCAATAACTAAGTTAAATGTAAATGTTAAATTAAAGTTAAATGACTAAGTGAGATAGGACATGAAAAGGAGGGGATTATCAACTTATGAATAGAATAGAGTAGAGTAGAGTAGGGTAGGGTAGGGTAGGGTAGGGTAGAATAGAATAGAATAGAATAGAATAGAATAGAATAGAATAGAATA